>CAKKSZ020000001.1:600000-1067634 GCA_920104245.2 Rhodotorula babjevae | reverse complement strand
GTGGAGGCTAGAGCAGCTTAGGTCCCGCTTGCGACACTGCCGGCCACCCAGTGCGCAGCCAGGCATACCTGGACAGCGGCCTGCTGAGCACAGGTCTTTTGCCGGAGGTCAGCCCTCCAGCTCGGGCGACCCCCATCGTATTCCTGCCGACGACGGTCCCCGACCGGCGATCTTTTAGCGACGAACGAAGCAGGAAGAGGTTTCGGCAACGACGACGGGCGACGACACCTGTAGCCAGCGCACGCGGAGCCGTCCGGCGGTGGAAGAGCGGCCGGAACGCAGCCGCGTTGATGCATCGCCGGCTACCGAGGTCGACGGCGCACGACGCATCACGCCAGTCAAACCCGGCAGGCGCCGCAGCCACCCGGGCGGCGAGTCACAGCCGTGCCTGTCGCCGTAGCTTTCGATGGTTAGTCGCTGCGCACGATGAGCAAGAGCGCCTGGCGGAGACGCGCCCAAAGAAGATGCGGAGGTGCGAGACACGTGCGCAATCGAAGACGCGACACATCGAGTTTTCTCCCGCCTTGTACAGGCGCTTGCCTCTTCGCGCGCAAAGCGCAGCACCCGGATCGGTCGAGGTCGAGTCACGAGGTCGCGAGGATCCGGGTAATCGAAAACAGCTTCGGCAGGGTGGGCCGACGGTTGCGTCACTGGTAGGACTGATACGGCTTCGCACGCGCGCATTGTACCACGGTGAGGCGCCGAGAGGGTGACGCACGCCACAATGCCGTACTGAGAGCCAGTCGGCGACGACGTTGAGAATGCTCTAACGCCTTACCTGGCCCAATTCGCTTTTGCCCGATTTAGCGAGAGGCCTGCAGCCGCGAGACGAGCGACGAGAGAGGCATGGCCGCGGACGGGCGGGGCCGACGATCATCGACGGCACAAAGGCGCGGTCAGCGCAGGGCGCAGGCCCGAGGCAGGGCGGGGCGCACCCAGCAGCGGGCCGGCCGAGCCGGGTCGGCGATAACCTCCCGAGCTGTCCTGTCGTTCACAGCGTCTCGCCTCCTCCTGCTCGCCCCGCGCCTTCCGATCTCGGCGACGTATCTTCACCGCGCCCCGTACGCCCTGCCGACGGCGTCCCTGGATATAGTAATGAGTCGCACATGCGCGAGGCTGAGGGCTGACCCGCTGAGTTTTGCCGTGCTCGCGCCCCGACCCGACCCAGCAACGCCTGACGCTGCCGATCACGCCGGCGGACCGCTCGCGCAGGATGGCACAGCCGCAGAGCGGTGGTCACCCACAGGAAATTCGCAGAAACGAGGCGCGCGGATGGCGTCGACGATCTTTAGTCGTGCCGACCCGACTTGGTGAGACGACAGCGCAGACGAGCTTTCGCGGCGGTCGTTCGCAGGCGCCGAGCCCGCGCGCTACAGACGCGAGGAGGTCGGAGACCGAGCGACGACAGAGGCGGCGGACGCCTGGCGAAATTTGCCGAGGGCACGATGCGGGCCTGGGAGAGCCCGAGTCTCGGCATAACCCACCGGCACCGCGCGGTCGCCAGGCTGGACCTGAATATACGCCGCCTTCGAGTCGAGCGCGACGGCGTTCCGAGATCGAGCGCCTGACGCCATCGACCTTCGAGGCATGCTTCCAGTGTCGGCGCGATATGTTCTCGCGCGAGAAGGCTGCCGTTGCTCGCCGAATAGCCCTCCCCTCCCGGCATGTGGATCGGGCCGATGAGGCCGCCTCGTCGCCAGGCCAAACGCCGCGCTTCAAGAATGAAGCGCGCGGCGCTGCGGCGCGTCGCGATCGCCGACGTGTAGCCGAGCGCGAAGCGGGTGCTCGGTTACAGCGATTGAGGCTACTCGACGAGGTCCATCTGGCGACGACGCCGGAGGGACGCCGAAGGTCGATCTTCCTTGCGGCGCGGGCAGGCGGCCGGCGAGGCCGAGCATCGGCGAGATGATGCGGCGAGCGGATGTAGCTGGGTCGGCGAAATCGCAACTTCCAGCCTCGGGTCCATGCTCGCACCTGGACGCCGGCAGTAAATGACTGAGGCCGGCACGCGGCGAGTGGATGCGGAGTTGATCGGTGAAAGTCCGGCCGCCGGTGCAGGCACCGACAGCTGAGGTCGACGATGCAGCCGCACGCGCCGCGCCGGCGAGGCCCGGGCCGAAGGAACCTCATGGCGGTAGGGCGTTGGCGGTCGCGCGGAGAGGGCGAGCTCGATGGCCGCCGCGCGAATCGCGTGCTGCACGCCCCGCGATATAGCGTCATGTCGCTTCGAGGTCCCTGCAGAGATAGCGCGGACGGCTGCATGATCTTTCATTTACCCGAGGACGCTGCCGCCGCTCGCTGCCAATCACTGCCGAGGCAGGGTGAGCCCGGCTCCCCGCCATGCTGGCAGGATCGACGGACTCGATGAAGAAGGCATTGCCCGATGACGGCGGCCTGTCGGCGTCGACGAGACGGGACGATGTCGTCGCGGTGATCGCGTCGGCCGGGTTGCCGTACAGCCGCACGTCGACAGGTGGCGACAGGCAGTGCTGGCGCCGCCGTCGTATCGACGCCCGCGGAATGGCAGCTCGAGGAGCGCGACTCTGAGGCCGCGATTGTGGCGCACCAGGAGGGTGGAGGCTGTCCGAGACTGCTGATCGTAAACAGCCGCCCAGCCGGTGAGCGGGTTTGGCGCGAGCGACGAGGTCGACGCGAGCTGGCGGTGCCGAGTTTATCGTTGGGCTGCCGGACAGGAAGCCACCCGCAGCGCTCGCGCGGTCGCAGTGGCGGCACCGGCAGTGGACACCCACGATCCTCTGCACCGCTCGGTGGCCAGAGTTTCCTGCGGTGCCGATGCCGGAGCTGAGTGCCGCAAGCTCCTGTGAATGGCTGGCGATCTGCCGATGCCGTAGGATCGAGACGCCCTGACACGGGAGGAGCGGGCGGGGTGAGGCTGTCACAGCATATTTTGACGAGGCAGGCAGGGGCGGGAAGGTTGCGGTGCAGTGCGCGGCTGGCGAGGCGGAGCGTATCGCTTCAGCGGAGGCGCATCAGTGTTCCCGCGGCTCGTAGTGTGGTGGGAAGGCAGCGCACCGCGACGACGACCTCAGCCGTTCCTCCTGATGGTTTTGGCGTCGAGGCGCCCCGCCGATGCACGCGACCCAGCGCCAGCATCACCCCGCTGCGCTCGTCGTCCTCTCCCTCCTGTCCTCACTTTCTGCCTCGCTCCTTCCTTCGGCTTGTGCTGTGTTCTGCCATCCCAACAACATACGCTTCGATGGTTAAACCTGCGCGCGAGTCGTCGGCGGTCCGCCTCCTGGTTCCGCACTACGCCCTCCTGATTGAGGCTGCGCTTGGCAATACGTAATTTACGCCGCTCTTCCGGGTTTCAGATTACTTCGCCGATACGGCCGTGCCACTGGGGCTGAGCCCGGCACAGCTTCGCAGCCGCGAGCTGCCGATGCCGGAGCAGCGGTCGTGGCTCGCGTGGCATCCGCGCGTTACTGATTTCCGCAGGAGCGCCAGAAGCAGTTCCCGTTGCGCGCCAGAGTCTATGGTCATCGCACCCTTCAAACCCAGAGCCCGTTCACCCGCACCAGGCCGCCCGGCCCCGCAGCATGTGCCGCCGTCGTCGCCGCCCGAGTCGAGGTAACAGCAGTGGAATGTCGAGGAGGAGAGAGGGCAGCCAGACGAGACTGTCAGAAAGGACACTGACGGACACGAGACGCAGGCTGGACACCCAGCCTGCCTGGCCTGCCACGCTCGACCTCGGAGACAAAGCTGTGTGGATGAGAGCCAGTAGGAAGCAGACGCTCCATGTCACCAGGAAGCGTGTGACATGGTGCGGGAAGTGAGGAGGCGAGGCCGCAAATCAACCCGTTGATCTCGAGGGGAGGTCCAGAGACTTTCTCTGGCAAAGCACTGAAGAGGCACGGCACTTCGGGATGGCCTTGTCGGCGAGCCGCCGTGGCAACCTAAGCTGCTCCGATGACGCCTGACGCATTTCGCAGCACGAGCTTGTACTCGCCCTGAGAAGCTGGGCTCGGCCCCGGCGACCATCCCAGTGCAGGTTGTGGTCGGCGGCTGATGTGGGGACGCCGCCATCTCGAACGCGGCGTGTCGGTCGAAGAGGATACGGTAGACGAGCGCGCAGGCGACCCTGCAGAAGGACGCAAAGCGTAGAGCGTGAGTCAGCCTCAGCCTCGATGCGCAAACGAGGAAGGGCAGGGAGAAGGCGCACATGCCGGTCGTCGTAATGTCCTCGACGGCAGCGAGCGACCGGGTCAGCTCGAGCGAGAGAAGACGGGAGGGAGCGCACGCACCCATCCGGCAGTTCCACGCTGCGTGGTGGAAGTTCTCCTGTCGCGAGCCGTGAGCGCGCTCGGACATGTGCGGCGCTCGATGCGGCTGAAGACGCCTGACGGCGACTGCTCGTCGGTGACTGTGGCGCAGGGACGTGCAGCCGAGTCAGCAGTGGATGTCCAGGCTCGAGCGCAAGTCGAGCAGTTGAGGTCGAGCGAGCGAGCGAGGGACGCACCGGGGCAAGCGCCTGTAGTCGACCCGAAGCCCCTCGTTCTGTATGATCGTGGGCTACCTCGCGAGTGTCGACGCTTTGCGACGAGGATGAGTCGCTCGACGTCGAGGCGGGTAGGCAGGACGAGGACGCACTCGTCCGGCGACCCCACATCGCCGTCACCGGGAACGGTTTCGCCCTCCTCGATTTCGTCGTGCTGTAGGCCGAGAGTCAGCCGGATGGACGACCCGCCGGAGAGGCTGTCGAAGCGGAGGACGACGCACGAGGAGCACCTTGCCGCCCGTCTCTCTCGCGCTCGCGCAGGGGAGGTCCTCTTGAGCTCGACCTCCACGCTCCCGACAGTCGCCATCAAATGTGACGCCCGGGTCGCATGACGTTCTCGACAGGGCGGCGAAGAGGCGCAGGACGTGCGGCCGGCCTGACACGAAGAGTGTGACCGGCTTTCAGCGCAGGCTCTGCCATAGCACCTTTGGTCTCCCTCGCGTTCATCTTCTCGAGCGTGCGGCGCAGGCCGCTGACGGTCGGCACGCCCGGGAGTTGCAGACGAGCGGGCCGGCCCGTGCAGTCGACAGCGCGACGAGGCCGCGCTCTGGGCTGAGGTCGCTCGTTGCGGCGTGGGCGCCGAGCGGGACCCGGCGAAAGCTAGCCGCGCCGTCGACCCGCTCGGGGAGGCCCATCTTCTGCAAGCCCGAGAAGGTCGCCTTGAGGGAGCGAGAAGGCCGAGAGGATGCGCCCGTCGCGGTGGGCGAAATGTCGGCGACCTCGTCGTCGTCGCCGTGCCGCGCCTGACGAGGGCGCCCCGGCTGAGCGGGCGTCAAGGCCCGGGATGCCGGCGTCGTCGAGCCTGCGCTGGATCGGCGGAAGACGGGCGGTCTCGACCCACGTCCGTACGACGACGTGGTGCCCATCCGCGCCAGGTCGACGGGCGGCACTCAAGTTGAGGAAGCACATGAAGAGGATGAGGAAGAAGCAGCCTCTGCAGGGGAGAAGAGCACGTGGAGATCAGCTGTGGCTGCGGGAGAGGGGGAGGAAGGCGAAGAGGACGAGGGCGCACCGGAGCTCGCGGATTCCCCTCGCAATCCACATCGCCTCGTCGAGCCGTCCGAGTCCCCGGGGCCCGCTGGCGGGCATTCCTCATCGACCTGAGCAGGTCGAAGCGGGCTCGCCACACGCGGTGATGGCGGCGTCGACGGCGCTCGGACCTGTGAGATGCAGGAAGTCGGTCGAGTTGCCTGTCGTCTGCCTGGTGCCGAGTTGCGGAGGACGCATGCGCGCCGCTGCGGACGACCTAGCCATACGACGACTGTCGTCAGCAGCTTACTCCAGCGCGCCGCCGCCGTCCAGCCTGATGATGACGAAGCGTGCGGGTCGCACTCGCTGGTCGTTGACGACGACGGCGTCAAACACGTCGATGGCACTACCCGGATAACAGTGAACCGCGAGTACGGCGGTGGATCGCTCGACGGAGGAGGAGGAGCCGGCGCAGCCTCACGATCCCGGAACCGGTCTCTGCAGCACGGCACGCGGATGGCGAACGAGTCGCCCACTCTCGCCGTCTTGTCCATGACCTCGCGCATTTGACTCCAGACTGGCCACGCCTTCACGCGGGCTGAGAGCTGTCGTATCTGGACGCGATTTTAGGCTCGAATGCCGTGACTGGCGAGAGGCCGCTGCTGACCGACTGAGCTATTGCGCATCGACGGCGTCGGGTCAGCCGAGCTTACGTGGTCTCGGCGACGTTGCAAAGCGGCGCTGAAGAAAATTGCGGAGCGACGGCTTGTTGGTGAGGACGTGCCGCGCGCACGGCGAAATAATAGCGGTCGCGTGAGATCCCCGATTGCGAGCGCAGACGACGGGAGACTCGCGCACTTGATGCTGACGCGGTTCCCTTCACGATCCGAGACGATGCCTTCCTCACCGCCGAGCTTCCTCGCCGACTTACTTGCGGCGGATGTCTTCCCGGTCGGCTGGCTGAGGCCGCGCCGGATCTCGGCACGCGCGAGTTGGCTGGGCGCCACGTGACTACCCCGCATGAAGCGCGGCCACTGGTGTGATTGATCGACAGCAATGACCCGAGCGCCTGCAGGGAAGAGAAGCGAGGTCAAGGGACCGCAGGCGCGCAGGAGCAGCACGCTCACCGCCGTCCTCTTCTCCCCGCCGCTCGCCCGCCCCGGGCCATTCCCAGCTTCCTGCTATGGCGCGGAGCACGACACTCCCAGCCGCTGGGTCTGCCTTTGGCGACGCGCTCAGGTGTCCTGACGGCGCTTGAAGATGGTCTCGGCGCGCCTGCAGCCGCGACGAGCGCTTGACCTGTCGACGCTTGAGCCACGCCGCAGCGTGAGTGGTCGTCCAGGTCGGCTGGTCGAGGCAGGGGCGGCGGCAGGGTCGAGGTCGGCGACGACGACGAGGAAGGACGCTTTTGGCGGCGCAGCACGCTGGCGGCGAGAGCCGATCGGCACGCGGCTGGCCGCGCTCGTCGAGCGCGCGCCCGGCACTCGGCTGGGACGCGACGGCGCACACCGCGGCCCGCCAGGGGTAGCGACCGATCGTCAGCAGCAGCAGAGAGGGGCAGACGGTCGTTCACTGATATGTCGACGACTTGGATGGCACCACGCCGAGTGTCGAGAGGAGTGACAAGATGACACAGCTGTGCCGAGGCTGCTTCCAGTACTGCAGGTCGCCCTCATCTGCAGGCACGAGGAGGTGCGCACGGTTTTCCAGAAGGTTGACTGAGAGAGCTGGCGAGGACGTCGCCGGTCGTCTGGCGGAAGGTTTCAGGTACGCGTTGGCACTCAGGTATTGCAGTCAGCACAATCATATCTCAGAACTGCAGATGGAAGGCGAGGTGATCGACTTGACAGACGCGGCGCGTCGCGCCGCCCGCCGCGTAGCGCCGTCGAGACTTCGTTCGCCGCACAGCCGTCGCCGATCGGGCTTCCCGTCGCGCACGCCGTCGTTGCCGCCGCCACGTCGCCGTACGGTCACGTCGACTACGTGGCGGCGGATCACGCGACGCCATGGCGAACGCGCTGCGGACGACGCCGGCGCCGCAGGCCACGCAGCGCCGGAGCGCCCGGCGTACGTGTCGAGAACCCAATGATCGCGCGCGATGGCGCAGGGTAGCGCACGGCGACGCCGGCGCACCCGGCAGTGCGCCGCGAGTATCGGATGAGGGCGAGACCGACACTCCAGCTTCGCGCAGTGGCCGGTAGCCTTCGACGAGGACTTAATGCCGTACCGAGTCGCTCCCCGCGCCGTTCTGAGCCAGAGTTGGCGGCCGCGGGCGGCGAGCGCGATCGACTCGCCCGATCTCTTCCCCGAATCGCCGCGGGTCACCGAGTCGCAGCCACCATTGTCGGGTCTCGGTATGGCGAGAACGACGGCCCGCTTCCTGGCGCCACCTTCCGAGCGCTGCAGCGACACGCCCGCGCAAAGACCGGCCGGCCGCCGATGAGCGGCTCCCTCACGGTCACGCGAACCAGGCGATCCTGCCGCCGGCCTTGCTCCCCAGCCCCTTATGTTTACCGAGGAGGGCGAACTGCGCGCTGCATGCGCGACGCCCCCAAACGCGAGGTGCCAGCCGTCGCGAACGTGCGGAGGCGCCAGCGACGCCGCCGTACGGCACAGCCAGGCGGCAGCGGCCCGAGGGCCGTCGAGGGCAGGACTTCGGGCGGCGGCGGTCGAGGCGGTGGTCGGCGCCCCGGGAGAGATGAGAGACCGAGCCCCGGCGCGAGGGGGACGACGGCGGAAGGAGCCGGGCGATGGCGCCGGAGGGAGGCAGACTCTCAGCCGCCCGACGCCGTGACGAGTCGCCGGCGTCGTTGTTCGAGGTCAGAGGGGCGAGGTGGGAGGAGGTGGGGAGCGGTCGCCGAAGACGGTGGGAAGCCAATCGGGCCATGGGGACAGTGACGCCTCCGGTGGTCGGGCTGGCTAGGAGGCGGTATCTGATGCCGGCGGTCATGCCGCCATTACGTCGGACGAAGCGTCGAGGTATAGAGCGGTGTTCATCACCGTCCTCGCCGCTCGCCGCTGGCCGCCGACATCTGCCTGCTGCGGCTGCCCGTTACTGCACAGTTCAGACGGTTCAGGCGGTCCTTCCAGCGCGAAGCACGAAGAACGAGGCCGACAGCGGCGTTTTCCATGGCGCTTCAGACTCAACGTTCCAGCTCGCACCTGAAGTCCCGCCTCTGTTGCCTGCTCACTGAGCTGCCGTACAGGTCACCCGCTGTGTCTTCGATATTCTTCAGCAGCCGATCATGAAAAGGCACGCCTGCCGACTGCATTTGCGCAGAGCGGAGAAGGCCAGTCCGAGCCCGAGCCGTGGGCGCGCGGCGAGGTAAATTGAGCACTCATGGTCACCCACAGGCGGCTCACGCCGGCGTGACGATGCGGGCGGGGCAGCGCAAACGCCAGCCGCCGGCGGCGGCGGCTTCAGCGCGGCGTCTGGTCGACGCCGAGGGGCTGCCGCTGTTCCGACGACACGCTTCGCGGAGGTCGCAGGTGTCTCTGCGGAGCGCCGAGGTGGTTGCGGGTTTTAGGTGAGCGAGAGTGAGCCATGCCGCCCCGCGCCGCCGACGCAGTCGCCGTCGCAAACTTCCGCGCCGTCGTCCCTCCCGCTAGTTCTCCAGCCGTCGCGTCTCTGCGGGTACGCCGCCCAGGCCTCTTCCGCCGGTGAGGCCGCTCTTCGTATCTCGGTTTGCAGCACCCGGCAGCGCACGCCATTGCGGGCGCAGCCGCGCCAGATCACGGCGACGAGGGCGGCGGCGCTACCGAAGGGCAACCAGCCTGAGGCGCAGACGAGCTCGAACGGCACGACGATGCACGGCCGCGCGCGAGGTGTTCTCCGGGCGAGCGGCCTCGGGCGGTTCGCGCTCGCCTCGACGCCGCCGAGGCGCGCGGTGGCGCAGGCGTCGTAGCCGACCATGCGCGATTCGGGTCTGACCGACATGGTGGCGCCGCCGGTTAGGCGAAAATTCTGGCGCGCAGGATGGGGTGAGGGCGCCGAGGGAAGCGAGGTATGCCGCGGATGCCGTGGAGGAGGGGTCGGACGCGCGAGGGCGAGGGAGGGCGCGGTCGAGAAGACGAGGTGAGGCAGGGACGGCGCGGCAGTGGTCGAGGCGGCGGCCGGGCGCACGCTGCGCCGGCGACTACGAGCCGCGGCGCGACCCGGCGGGCCGGCCGAAGGGGCGGCGCGGGGCGGGTGAGGTCGAGCGCACAGGAGGTCGCGAGCCGGCTGCCGACGACGACGCTCGGAGCGCTGGCGTTGAAGCAAATACGGCGCGGAGGTGGTGCCGACGAGGCTGGAATGGGAGGCCGTCGGCGGTCGCATGGGGCGAGGAGCTTGGAGGTGGGTGGAGCCTGGACGCCCGAGTAGCAGGCAGGACATCCGGCAGAGCAGAGGCCTGCGGTGCTGGAGGTGGGACAGGCGCCGACGCGGCGAGCACTTTGCCAGTCGGCGGCGGTGACGCGCGGACCGAGGCCGGCGAGCTGGGTGGCAGGCAGACGGCGGGCGGTCGCTGAGAGTCTTAGGCAGGCAGGCCCCAGCGGTGGCGAGGAGGAGCATGGCGTACCGCCCGCCCACGGCAGCAGCCTCTCCGTCCGGACTCTGGAGCCAGGCATCCACCGGAGCAACACGCTAACCTCACCTCGCCCACGTCACTGTCGTCTCCTCTCCACCCCTCTCCTCCTCCGGCCCTCTCGTCCTCCCTACCAGCTTCCACTGAGATTCTCACCATCTACGCCGGAGCTGGTTTCGGCACCTGCCACCATGGCCTCGTCCCGCACCGGCCCAGGACGCCAGCGTCGCGCCGTGCCGACGCCGATCGCTGGTGAGATCATCGTCCGACCCGCCACGTCGCACCCGCCTACTGGCCTCCGGGTCTGCGTCAAAGGATTGAGCAGGATGACGGGTAGCCGCGGGAGGACGCCATCGTCCCTATCGCCTGTTCGCCGACGTCGAGTTCGTTCTGTCCTCCTCAACTGCCATGTCCGCCTCGACCCTCGGCCAGAACGCCAACCACTGGCCTTCGCGCACAGCCTGCGGGAAACGATGCCCGCCAGGCGGCAAAGGGCCTGTTCAGCCTCGCGCGGCGGTATCGATCATCGACGTTTGACAGCATCAGGTGCGCTCACGCCTTCCTTCTACCTTCCTCCTTCACCGTCACCCACCTCGCGTACTCTGCCGCCATGGCGAGATGTTCGACGCCCATCGCCCGTCGTCGTTCCGACGCGCCTGAGCCGTCTTTCGACACTCGCGTCTCTTCCTGTCCTTTTCCGAACGATCGATTCGCGCGTCGCCGCCCAACATTGACGACATTGTTCTTTTCATCAGGCCATGCCTGCGGGCGACCGACGCCGACGATGTCGAGCGCCGCATCAACATTATCGCCACTACCGGCTGGCTCTCGAGGGCGGCATGGGCATCGCCTAACGACAGGTGCCGAGCGACGCCGGTCTGGCGAAGCCGATGCCCCGCAGAGCGCGTGCCCCTCTCCGCCCCACTGCCACTTCCTGCTCACTCCAGCACGGAACCAGGCGGCGGGTCGACTGCATCGCCTGAGCCTCGTCGAGATCGAGGAACGGCAATGGCGGGCGCGAGAGGAGGACGAGCGCAGCGCAGAGTACCGCACCGAGGAGAAGGAGGCTCCGCTTGGCTTTGCTGGCTCGGCAATGGCAGAGAGAGAAGGCCGTCGCCGCGGTGAACTGTCCACCATACCCTCGCCTGCTTCTCCTTTCTCCTCTCCCGAAGGCACGTGCCGGCGCGCATTGCAGTGCAGACGAAAACGACGCCGCAGAAGGCTCGACCCCGACAGCTCTCTTCGCGCCGCACGCCGAGAGAGTTCCATGCAGTTCGCCTACCCGGTGCGCAGTTTCGCGCACGCGCGCCCCAGATACGCTTCAACCCAGCCGCTACATGGTGCTTGCCAGCTTCGCCACGTCCCGCCGCTTCTGGCGTACGCCGCGCCGCGACGCCGCTGAGCCTCGCCGAGCCAGCCTGACCCGGCGGCACGACGACGCACGGGCTGCTGCGGCCCAGCGCGAAAGCATCGAGTAGGGTCGCACGAGGCGGCGGGTATTGTCGAGGGCTGCGGGGCCGGCGCGCGCGCAGGCGGTTATCGAGGCGGGGATCGGCGGCATTGGGTGTCGAGCGGAAGGAAGACCGAGGACCGATTGGGGTGCGAGGAGTAGTATGAAATGCCAACGCGTCGAGCTTGAAGGAGAGATGAGCGACGCAGCCCGATGTCCTCGGCGAACGACACGACCTTCGCGGCGCCCGCCTTGATCCGGCACAGGTCGACAATTCGGTCGCTGATCGATGGTCGCCGCATGCGGCGCGGTTCACTCGTTGCCTCCAGAGCGCGAGAGACGGCGTAGCGAGAGGTCACTGAGATCACGGCAGGCAACAGATCGACGTAGAAAGGAGACGAGAAGCGCGGGCGACGCGCCTGATGACCCGCGCCGACGGGTGCCACCATAGCCCCGTGTTGGTGACGACGCCACCATAGCGACAACGAAGTCGCAGCCGATGTGCCTGTTCCTGCCGCAGGCGCCGGTGCCGTCGTCAGGTGAGGCGTGCGCCCGTGACGACGCGGCGGTGCCGCCGTGCGGTGCGACTTGCGAGCCGACACGACGAGGTGGGGCGAGCCGGGCAGGCGCACGGCACGTCGGTTTGGCGTGCAGGAGCGACCGTCGCCGAGCTCTCCGACTGGGAACCCGTCGGGCCCGACACGTCGGCTCGTGCACGACAGTAACGCAGCCACACGGCCTCCGAGCACCCGAGAAGGGCAGCGAGACGGCCGTCGAGCCATGCGCCCTGCGCTCGACGGCTCACGCTCGTGGTCGAGGGCCCGCGCAGGCTGCTGGGCGTGGTAATGACGGGCGGGAGATCGGCAGGTCGACAGTGAGCGAGTCGAGACGAGGCTTGCGCACTGATGGCCGCCGTGCCCGCGAGCTGCCGCCGAGTCGCCTGAGCCGCCACCGCGTCGAAGAGAAGATTGGCGCACCGTCAGCCAGCAGCATTCTCGGCGGTACTCGCTTCTCCGCCGCCCTCCTCTCGCTGGTCGTGCTCGCCGCCGCTCTCCGGCGCGTGGCGGCTCCGCCGGTCCCGGATCGGTCATCGACGACAGCGGACTGCGGCGCGGCGGCTTTGAGGCGCGCGGTGGCGCACCGTGGACGGACAGGCAGGCGAGCGGATGCGCGAACCCAGGTAGGCGGGCGCACGGTCGTTTCCGAATGCGGAGCGACGCCGATCGTGCCTTTGTCTTCTGCAGAGAGTGATCAGTTCGTCGGTGCGATGGGGAAAGAGGGTGAGGCGGTCACGAGGTCGACGCGGACTGCGCCGCGTGCCGGCGCGGGATAACTGGCCCGCGCCGATGACCCCCGGCGGCGCGGCTGGCGGTCGGGCCAGCCGACCGAGGGGACGACGATCGCCGATGTCGCGAGGGTGAGGCAGCGAGGGCGAGGCGGACAGGCGAGGCGCCCACAAGACGAGGCGCAGGCGCCGGCTGTGTTCCCGCACACTGTAATGAGCAGGAGCCCGCCCCGCTCCGCATCCTCGCTCCTCAGCCCGTCTTCTCCTCGTCCCTGGCTTGCCTGGTTCGACCAGGCCATTGATCGCAAGCAGCTCACATGCGCGCCACCCGGCCCCATTGTCTTCATGAAGCCGTGCTGACTCGCCTTCCTCCTCATTCCTCTCTCCCAGGCTCATTCCCCGCTCGAGTCGACGCAACCACCCTTTCAGGTCTGTCATCATGAAGATCGGCGCGGATCACTCCCGCCTTCTGCATCTCGCCGTTAGTTTCACGTCACTCCGCCCGGCAGAGCTGCCACCGGCACCGGCTTTGGGCCGGTCAACATAACCGCTGATCGTCACCGAGTAGTGTTCTTCCGCTAAGAGCGTCTTCACCTCACCTCGCCTTCGCCCTTCACGCAAAGCGAACACGCCTGAGGTCGACTGCTGCCAGACGTCAACGGCATCGCCATTTATCGTACCGGGCGCGGCCCAGAAGACAGGCCTCGAGCGATGGGCGGCGACATGCTCGAGGAGGATCGATGGGACGACGACGAGTTATAACGCTATTCGCCCGATGGCGGATGTTGTCGGTCTGTGTACTGAGCCAGATATGTTATAGCCGCCGAACCGCTCGACGAGCTGCTCGGCTTCCAGCCGCCAGCGGCGAGCTTCTTCGCTTTCCGGTCAGCCGCGCTCGCCTTCAAAATATGATCGACGAGAGCGGCAGCAGAGTGCCAGAGGCCCGTGATGCAGCCCTCTCGACTCACAACTCTCCCCACTGCTGCCGCCCGCTCGCTCCATGTGCCGTCGCTGCTGTAGTAGCGAGATGCCGCGGTGCGAGAGCGCGCGTTGAGCTGGTGCCAGGGGTCCGTGCGGGTCAGCGAGGAGGCTGAGCGCGCGATAGTTATAACGCGAGCTGGCAGCGAGTATACGGTGTGACCCGGGCGTCGAAGACGAGCCTGGATCGCCGAGCGACCTGGTCGCGGAAAATGCGGCGCGCCGAACGCCACTGACGAGTCGGGGCGGCGACAGAGCAATTCTTTCGTTGTCTATTGACATATTCTTCCGCGCGTAAGGATCGGCGCGCCCGGCGAGAAGGCCGCAGAGATCTTATGGGCCGCCGCGGCCCGGTCTGGCGCCGCGGTTACCGAGAGCGCGCACGAGGCTCGAGGAGCGGCCCGACCCGCTCGAGCGAGGTGAACCGGCGCCCGCCTGAGCGTCGCGCAGCCGCGGCGAGGTCGATGGCCAGGCGCTGGGCGTGGCGGTCGAGCAGCGCGGCGTGGGAGGTCGACGAGGCCGACGCCCCGGACCGCTGCGACGGCTCGGTGCTGCGATGACGGTGTCGAGTCGGATCTCGATAGCGGCTGCCCAGGCGGCGATGCCGCAGGCGAGCAGAGGCCAGACGCACGAGCTTGGTCGCGCAGCGAGTTGGCCGGGCTGCACGGGTCGGTGCGGCGCATCGAGGCCGAACACGCGTGCGTATCGCTGGCTTCATGCGGTGCAGCTTGGGCTGCGATGTAGCCGCACGAAAGGTTCTTTGCGCCGAACGGTGAGCGCTGGTGCGGCGGGCACCAGCTCAATCCAGGAGGCGGACTACGAGCCAAATCCGTACGATGGTTCGCCTCACTTTGCGGAGGCAAGTGAGTTGTCAGCGGCGCGACGAGAATGCGCTGAACGGACCAGCCAGCCCTGGTCGCACACGCGCTCGAACCGACGATATGCGCGCGGGATCGCACTGGGCCTCCAGCAGGGGAAGAGAGCCGAGCGCCGGCGACAGCCAGCGACGAAGAGGAAGAAGAGCGCACCACAGGGAAGGCTCGAGCGGGTGCAGTGTAAACGTGCAGGGGCGACGTGGATGAAAGTGCGCCGTTCCGAGGGCAGAAAGTCGCCCCATCGCGCCTGAGCTCAGGCAGAAGTAGGCCAGGTGCTGGCACGCTGGCATTGCCACGGCGCGAGCGTCGGGCTGGTCGCGATGCGGCTACCGGGGCGGCCCGGAGGGTGACTCGGCCGCAGCTGATCTGGGCGGCGAGGCGGCGAGCCGACGAAGAAAGAAGGCGATGAGGCGAGCGCAGCCCCGGCAGACGCCCGCTGCGGATCGTCTGACGACACGTCTCTCACTGGGCCGCATGCCGAGCTCCCACCCGAGAACGTCGAACGACGCGGGCGGACACGGAGGACGAGGCGGCGAGAGAGGGCCTGAGCGAGGCCGGGCGATGCGAGGAGAGCCAGCTGCGTGAGCCGCCGCGATGCAGCCACGCTCAGGGCAAGCAAAGAGACAACAGCCCACGGCGGAGACGGGCATGAGTGCGCAGACTGCGCGGAGATGAGTGCCCAACCGCTCGATGTCCACCACTGCCTGCCTACGTGCAGCGCCTCGCTCGCGCACTCTATGGCGAGGGGCAGCCGGGCAGCGCTCAGACCAGCTTGCCCAGACACGCCTGCCCGGTCCTCCCTCCTCCTCCTTCTGCACCACGCCCCAGCCTCCGCCGTTCCTCCTGTCGTGCCGTAGTGACATGTGTGGCGTGGTGTAGTACGCGACGTTACGAGCGCGTCGAGCCGATGCTGAGGCCTGCGCTCGCTGAAGGCAACCGGCGCCATCGAGTTAAAGAGAGACGCACGGTCGCGCATGACTCTTCGGCGTCGAAGACGTGCCCTGATCGCCGGTACCGAGAGGCGGGCGACCTGGCGGAGGAAGGTCAGGCGGGCACACCGAGGAGCGGCGACGAGGAGGACGCAGACGCGCCGAGCAGCGCACCCCGCGACGAGCCTGCACGCCCGAAGACGAGCCTGCGCGCGTCGAGCCGACCGCCGAGACCCGCCTCGGCGAGCGAAGGGATCGTGAGACGAGCTCCTGTCGCCGAGCAACTGGCCCTCGAGCACTCCAGCACGTGTGAAGGGGCATGGAAGGTGCGTCGAGCTTCAGGCTCGCGCATCGCCCTGTCGCGAGAAAAGCAGGAGGAACGGGTCGCCCGAGTGCGCGGCGGTAAGGATGTCGCAAGCCGAGAGAAGGTCGGCGCGGCCGGCCTCGACGAGGGGCCGGTGCGGTAGACGGAATCGCCGGAGTTTAAGTCGCGGACGGCGAGGCCTTCAGCCTGCGGACGGCAGCCGGGAGCAGCGCGATTGAATCAGCGAGAGCTGACGACGCAAAGGAGCGAGGCGCCGGCGAAGCGCACCAGAGTTGCCCGGGCGAGCCATGCAGCGCGGCGCTCGCTTATGCGGCAACGACGACCGGAGCATTTCCGGCCCATTTATTGTGCCTGGCGATGATGTCTGGCGAGAGCGGCTCCCGGTGCTTCGAACGACACTGAGGGCACGACAGCATGTCGACGGTGAATGCACATACTCTGTGGGCGTCACCAGCAAATACGCTCAGCCGAAGCGGGACGCACGAGACCAGCACGCACGAGCTCCCGGTTCTGGCTTCGTCCAGGCCGCGGACACATGGCCGAGTAGCTGAAGGACAGCAGACGGGCGCGTGGGAGTGAAGACGCACGCCGCGCAGCCGTCGTTGGTCGTGAGAAGAGGGCGCGACGCCCGCTCGGCGGGAGGGCGCTCCAGACGACTGCAGCGGTCGGCTTGAGGTTACGAGGCGCAGAGCCAGCCGTAGATCTCTGGGCTGAGGCAGCAGGCTGGGAGCAGCTCTGCCGAGGCCAAGGAAGCGGCGGATGCCGAAATGATCGGACATATCGTCGTCGACGGCAGTGTAGCGTGGCGCGAAGAGAGCGAGCGCGAGGAGTGCGGTGGACCGAGCGGGCACCGGCTAGCCGGTCGCCGAGGCCTGAGCCGATGGCAGATCGTACGGACCCGCGGTTCTTCACGGCGCCGCGGGATTGCGGCCGCCGACGACGAGAGCCCGGCGGTGCCGGCGAGCCGGGAGGGAGAAGCGAGGCGATCACTCGGCCCTCGCCAGCCAGGGTGGCTAGCGCCAGCAGCAGCAGCAGGCGAGCTGCTTTGGCGCAAGCCGAGGTGAGTGGAGAAGGAGAGCTGAGCAGCAAAGCCCCGGCGGACTGACGAGACGACGAGCGATAGCACTGAAGTTCCTTCCTCTGGCGTTTTGCCTGCAGCGTGCCGTTCAGCATTGCACTGGGCCTCCCAGCGATTCGTCCTCCCTGCGCAGGCAATCGTGGGCCGATCCAGGGTGAACCCTTCGTCCTTCTCAGCCGGAGATCTGCTGCCGCGCGAAGCATTTATAGCTCCGAGGGCCGTGCTGAATATCTCCTCATGAGGCGCCAGCTGTTCCTCTCCGCCAGGAATACTGGCCTGATTTGCGCACGGGTTAGCCTCGACGACGTGTCAATGTAGCATCGCGCGTCGGACGCCTGAGCCCGTGCCGCCTTCCTTTTCCGGGCGGCGAGCGAGCTCGCGCTTGATGATCGGAGTGTTCCGAGTACGGGACGTCACGGAGCCTAACCTTCATCTGCGCACCTGCCGACTTCGTATCAGCTCGCAGATTTCGCACCGAAGAGTCGACTGACAAGGAGGACGACCACCGTCGAGGCCGCCAACAGGGCAGCAGCGTCAGGTGACGCGCAGATCCAGCCGCACCTCTCAAGACGGCCGTCAACCACGTCGTCAGCGGCGCCGGACCGCGCGCTCCCTCCTTCCGCCGTGCCTCCTTCCGTCCGAAGACAACAGCGACTCGACCACCCACACCAGGCGCAATCGCACACCACGGTCGGCACGCCCGGCATTCACCTGGGCGGTATCAGCGCGCGTCCCCGCGACGATTCTTCACCCGCAAAGTAGCCGTTACTCTCCCCAGCTTCGCCGTGGCAGGCGCACGAGGTACGATTAACGAAGGACGAGACGGAGGCCATGCGCGGCCGCGCGACAGCAGACGCCGCTGCCGGGCGACATCTCACGCGAGCCCGCAAGGAGCTCGGCGGCGCTCGGTGACGGTGCGTCCTCACCTCTCTTCATCGACTTATCTCAGGGGCTGACGCTCGCACCTCCTCCTCCCGCACTCCTTCCAGGCTTGCGCCGAGGCGGCTGACGCCTGTCGGAGCCTTCTTCAGACGCGGCGGGCGCTGCCGTCGACGCGCGGCGGCAGCGCGCGGCGCCGGCGAGACGACGAACGGCGCGGGGCGGCGATGATCGCCAGTGCGTCACCAACCTGAAGGGACGTCGGACACGGATTACGTGCGGGACCCGAAAATTGTCGCGCGGGCGCACAACCGCACTATGTCGGCGCGATACGGAAGAGACGGTCCGCGATCAGCGCCGACGCCGCGCGACAGTACGGCCTTTCCCTGCGATTCGACCATCCAGCGTCCAGCGGTCGGCGCCCGACGGCTCGCGCGTCGTCGTCGTCTCTCTTCCTCTGCCGCCGCACCCACACCCGTTCTTCCTCTCCTCTCGCCGGCACTCGCGGTTATCCCGAGCGCAGTGCGCGTCACCCAGAACCGAGAGACGAGAAGACGTCGCCGCCACCGCCCGCTCGAGGTTTCTTCCTTCCTTCTTCGTTGATCAGCGAAGGAGCTGCGTAATGCCTTTCCACTGCCATGGTCGCCATCTGCGCAACAATACGAGCGTTCTCCGCCTCGATTTATTCGCTCCGACCTCGACGACGCCATCGCCACGGTTCCTGTTCCGCCTTCCGCCATGCTGCGCGCACACAGCCCAGCAGCAGCACCAGCGTCAGCTGTCGCGGCTGCAGCCGCGGCGCCCGCCTCCTGACCGCCCCAGCCTCCGCCCTGCGGTCGCCCAGCCACCGTCTTTCTGGGCAGCCTCGCAGGAGGCGCAGTCAGTCGGCTGCGGCGGCCGGACGGCTCGGCCAGCGACAGCGAGCGTGGGAGGTGGTCGAGCAGCAGCGAGATAGCGAGCGTTGGGGGCATGCTCCGCTCGTCCACCTTCATCCTTCCAAAATGCGAGGCTAGAAGGTCGGGAGGACTTTCCTGACGCCCTTCCTCCTCGCACGCCGCGATTCGCAACGACTACTGGGCCAGCCAGACCGGCGCGACGCCTGGCAGAATCTCCGGGCGGCCGGAACATTTCAACGAAGGAAAACCGCCATTCGCTCGTCTCAGTTCAGCACCTCACCCTCTCTTCCGCAGGTGTCGCCACGCTTCCGCCTCGCCCGCCGATCAGCATTGGTCACGCGATCTACTGGCAGATGCATGCCGCCTGGCCGACGAGCGTTGCCGCTCACCGAAGGGCGCTCCGTTTTGGCTGCTCGATATCAGCACCAGCCACCTTCACTACGACTATTACCGCCTTCGACCTTCAGTCGTCTCAGCCACGTCTACCTGGGTCACCCAGCCACTGAGGTGCCGATGGCGGTATCGGCTCCAGGGGCCGGCTCGCGAGCTGGGGTTGTCGCCGTGAGATTGTGGCCACGTTCCGCAGCACGCGATCTGGTCGAAGCCCGTCGCGCGCCCTTGCCTGTCCGCGCCGGCGAGTAACATCGCGGACGCCGAGCTGATTCATGACCGTCTGAGCCGGTCACCTGACGCTCGAGCACTGCCGGCACTGCGGCTGTCCGCCGCTCGATCGACAAATTTCGAGGCGATCGTCTCACGTTGTCTCCACTTCGACTGAGCTGATCCTTCGCTTGCGCACACCTTCGCTGCCTGAGTCTCAGTCGTCATCGAGAACTTCTCTGCCACATTCCGGCGCCCGGCACTGATATTCGCCAGATCGCCGCGTCGAGATTTACCCGTTGTCGCGTAGCCGCTCATGAGGAGATCCACACGTCCGCGCCGCGAGGTAAGACTACTGCGTGAAGGGGCGAGCCGCGGAAGGGAGCAGGACGAAGGGGCGAAGTGAGCGCCCGCGGCGAGGCTGGCGGCTGTCGCCACCATCTGTCGCACTTGCTCTACCTTCGCAGACAGGGGCCGACTCGATGTGCCTTCGCTCGCCCAGTCGCCGCCGTCTTCGAAACGGCCTTCCGCCTCACCGGGTAATGGCTGCGGTCGCGGGCGCTGTCCAGAATACGGCGCAGCGGCCCGCGTCGCCGCGCCGCCCGCCGCGGTGCTCGCCGCGGGTCGATGGCGGCCGCGCGAGTGTACGGGCCGGGCCCGCGCTGTTGGTGGCCCGAGCGAAGCCGCACGCCCGGCCGGTTCGCCCGGCCCCTCTCCCAGCTCTCGGTCACGCCGAGCGGTTTTCCGCCATTGTCTCCAGTTGGCGGCGCAGCAGCCCCACCTCGCGGTCCAGCCCAGCAGCCGCCTCTCCCTCCTCCCGGTTTCACACAGCACAGCCCGCCTTCTATTGTACCAGCGCACTGGCAGCTCCTGCCCTGCTCACCAGCATGCCGGAGGATGCTGCAAAGGGCTGTAGAGCAGACGCAAAGCGTCAGCGTCAGGCGCAGGACACGGTCGACGAGCCAGGGCGGGGCGGGGGACGAGGTGAAAGGGGCGAGCTACCTTTGGCGAGGCGGGGCGTTTTGGCTACTTCGGGCGAGTGACTGCGGCCGCAGTCGCGTGCTGTGCCAGGCAGGGTACGTCGGCTGCGCGAGGACGATGAGTTGAGGCGAGGAGGAGTTGGCGAGGGCGATGAGGGCGGCAGAGAGACGGCGACAGGGTGGAGGGGCGCCTGGTCGGCCCGAAAGGATCGAGTGTCAGTCATCGAGTGCATCTGGAGCGTTCGTGGGCCCAGCAGGGGGAGCGAGGTAGGTGGGGAGAGAAGTGCGGCGGCCCCTCAGGACGGTCGCCCTCGCTCCGCTTACTGCTGCCCTCACAGCTAGCCTTTGCACTCGCCAGCTTGCTCAGAGGCACCTGAGCTCTCTAGACAGCTCGCGCAGAGGCTCGGTCAAAGAGAAGAGTGCGAGGAGTTGCAGGAAGAGCTACTCGCGCGCGTCCTCAAAGGCGTCCCTCGGCCCGCCGATCGGGTACACCAGACCCTGCCCGCCGTTCATCTCAGTCGACGCCGGCGCACCTGCCGCCGTGCCCGGGGCGAACCCGGAAGCCGGCGCAGGCGCCGCGAGCTGGAGCGCGGCGAGGTGCGCTGTGAGGGCGTGCTGCTGCTGCTGGAGCATGGCGAGGTGCGCCTGGACGGCCATGGCATCGACATGAGGTAGTGCCGAGGGAGCGTAGGCGTGAGGGTGAGGGTGTATGTGCTGGTGCGGGTGCATGGGCGGCGGAGGAGGGAAGCCGCCGGGGCCGACCTGCGGCGGGTACGGCGGCATGTGCTGGTGGTGAGGGTAGGGCTGCCAGTGCGCCTGCTGGTACGGGTCGTAGAGGTGCGCGTCGGGCTGGTATGGCGTGTAGGAGCCGGGAGGGGGAGGGAGGAAGGGCGGCTGCTGAGGGAGGAACCGCTGCGGACCGCCGCGCGATGGAGGGCCGAGGTGAGGCTGCTGCTGCTGCATGCTCGTGCTCGGCGGGAAGGCGTGCGCCGGCTCGTGACCGAGCTGGGGGAAGGGGCCGGGGCGAGCCGGCAGGCCATGCAGCTGCCCGCTCGGGCCGCCAACGAGCGCAGGGCCCGGCCCGTACGCGTCGCGCCGGCCTCGCCCTCGACCGCGGCCGAGCCCGTTCTGCGGCGGGGCGGCGCCGGCAGTAGGGCCGTTGGGCACGAGGCCGCTGCGCGTGATGCCGAGACCGGCGCCGCGACCGCGACCGAGCCCGCCGGACGAGGGAAGGCCGTTTCGGGGCGGCGGCGACTTGGGGCGAAGGGCGTCGAGCTCTGCAACGAAGAGAGCACATCGGGGTCAGCGCATGTCTGCAGAGAGGGGGAAGGTAGAGCACGCACCGTCGACGAATGGTAGCAGGCTCTCGACCTTCTCGACAGCGCCCGCCGAGGCCGCCTCGACCGCCCCAGGACGCTTCCACCTCGCCTCCCACTCGTCCCTGCTCCACTCCCGCGGCTCGCCCCACCTCGCACGCTGCTCGTCGCCCTCGCCCTCGCCCTCGACGGCGCGGACGTCGCTCGCCGCCGAGTAGGTCTCCTCGCCGGCGGCTGCGGCGACCGTGAGCCATCCTCGACGCAGCGCGTGCGACGAGCCATACAGGTGCAGGCGCCGGGTGCCGAGGCAGAAGTTCTCGATGAGCGACTGGAGCTCAGGCGGCTTGAGGTCCGGGTCTGCGCAAGCGAGTGTGCGAGGATCAGCTCAGGTCGAGGAGGATGGAGGGAGACAGCGACGAGAACGGACCGAGCGGGTCGCCCTCCCAGACGATGACGTCCGTGTCGACGTTGCAGTGCACGAGGAACGAGTCGGTCGAGCGGCGGACGGTGCCGCGGATGCCCATGAGGCAGTGCTCGAGCGTCGGGTTGAAGAGCGAGACGGGCTGCGTGGCTCGAGACGGTCCATGAGTCAGCACTCGGCGTCGCAAAGCTTTGACGACGGTCCTCGCCGAGCGCGAGCGCCCAAGGACGAGAGCAAAGAGAGGGCGCACGCACCTCTTTGACGAGCTCCGACTCGGGATCGCGGCGGTTCGTCTTGAGCCACACAATGTCCTCGCAGCGACGGTAGCCCCAGCTCGCGAGGAGCTCTCGGCCCTGCTCAAGGCCGATGCCGCCGCCGTCGACGCCTCCGAGGCCGGCTTGGCCCGAGCCGACCCAGAGCCAGACGAACGACGGGGTCGAGGCGCGCGACGGGAGGTCGAGGGCGGCCAGCTCGTCGTAGGTGACCGAAGGAGGTGGCGTGAGGAGGATGCAGTCGAACCGGGACGAGCCGAGCGTCGACAGGGCGCTCGACGTGGGCGACGGCACAGGCTGGTCGGGCTGGTCGGCCGAGCTGGCAATCGGCGCCAGGAGGTTGAGGTAGGTCGGCGTGACCGAGTGCTTGGTCGACGAGGTGAGGGCGTGCTTGTGGGCGAGGAGCGTGGCGAGCTTGGGGTACCTGCGAGAGAGAGGGAGCGGAGGGTGAGTTGCTGAACTAGACGAGCGGGTCAGCGAAGGAGGACGCACTCGTTGAAGCGGGCCTCGACGGCCGTATTGCGGAGGTGATTCTGCGGGCGTGCGCCGGTCTGGACGTACTGGCCCGAGTAGTCGTTGCGAATCGTCTCCTCGGCCGGGACCTGTTGAGGAGGAGGAGAAGGGCGTCAGGAAGTCCTCCCGACTCACTCTAGCCTCCTCGCGTGCAGTACAGGAAGGATGAAGAGGTCGAGGGACGGGCGGGACGCACGTAGCTGTCGCCCCAGCGCTCGCGCTTCCTCGCCTGCTGCCCGCTCAGCCCGCCTCCACGCTCGCTGTCCTTGGCCGAGCCGTCGAGGGTGCCCGCCGCGTAGCCGACGTGGCTGACTGCGCCTCCTGCCGAGCTCTTGTCAAAGTTGCGGTGGCTCGCGGGCTGACCTTGACGCAAGGGTGGAGGTCGAACGAGAGGGCCGGGTCGAGGAGGGGGAGGGAGCGCGGCACCTGGCGCGAGCTGCGAGGGCGGGACGTAGCCGCGACCTTGACGCTGGTGCTGCTGCTGGGCTGGTGGTGCACGCAGCATGGGCGGAGGGCGAGGCAAGGGCGGCTGCGACGGCGATGAGGTCGTCGAGGTCGAGGCCGAGGTCGTCGGAGCGGGCGACGCTCGTGTGTTGCGCGGGGTGGCGACCATGGCGGTGGAAGAGCGTACACACTAGCTCGGGCAGCCGCTCGCCCCAGTCGAGCGAGGGGAGGAGGAGCGAGCGAGCGAGAGCCAAGGCCGACCTCGAGCGGGCGGTGCAGCGACGACGACGGCCATCTTCTCGTCGCTCTCGGTTCTTTTCTGGGTGACACGCACGCTGCGCACTCTCAGGACTAACCGCACGAGCTCACCGAGGCGAGAAGAGAGAGAGAGAGAACGAGGTGTAGGTTGCAACAGCGAGGAAAGACGACGACGACGCGCACTCCTTAGGCCGTCGGCGCCTTGGGCACCGACCACTGGACCTGGAGGATGAGGTGGTCGTAGGGGAGGCCGTGCACCTTCTTCATGGCCGCCTCGGCGTCGGCCTTGTCCTCGAACGAGACGAACCCGAACCCCTTGCACAAGCCCGTCTCCATGTCGCGCCCGACGTAGATGCGGTTGATGCGCCCGCGCGACGCGAACCTCCCAAAGAGGTCCCACATGTCCGTGTCGGTCGCGTCCTCGCTCAGGTTGGTGACGCGCAGCGTCGGGTAGTCGTCGCGCCCGCGCGCGCCGTTCATCGTCTCGCCGACGCCGCGCGCGCTGCCGCTGCGCATCGACGGCGGCACGTACTTGCTGCCCGCCGCGCGCATCGCCGAAGGGTCGTCCGACGAGGGCACGTCGCCGTCCGGGCCGCCCGTGTCGGCTGCGAGCGAGAGGGAGTGCGGGAGGAGGGAGGTGCGAGCGTCAGCTGCGAGAGCTCGTCGATGAGGAGAGGTGAGGGACGCACCGTCACCGAGCGCGCCGCCGAGCGTGTCCTTGTACGGACACCTCGCGGTAAAGTGGTCGCCCTGGCAGTAGCGGCACGTCACCTTCTTGTCGCGCAGCTGCGAGCGCATGGCCTCCATCTCGTCCTTCTCGTTGTCGGCCGCCTCGTGCGCCTGCGTACGTGAGCTCGAGGAGATTAGCGAAGCTGCTTCTGCGAGGTGGAAGGGCCTCGTCAGCGAGGGCAAGACGCACCTTGATGCCGCCCGGGTGGATGCGCAGGCGGACGTTCTCGCCGACCGTGGTGGTCGCGCCGGGCCCGCTCGCGGCGCCCTTCTCCTGGCCGAACCTGTGGGGAGTGGGTCGAGTCAGCTTGTTGTGCTCGGACGAGCAGGGCGGGGGAGGCGCGCAGAGAGAGGAGGGGAGCGCACTTGGTCCAGCCCATGCGCTCTGCGACGACGTGGTTGACGGCCGTCTTGACGAGGGTGCGGCGGATCTTGCGCGTCACCTTGACCTTCTTGCCCTCGTCATTGAGGCGGTACTCGACAATGGTCGTCACGCCATCCTTGTCGGTCGTCTCGGTGCGAGGAGGGAAGTCTGCGAGCGGTGCGGGGAGGAGAGGGTCAGCGGGTGCGCAGGATGGGGTTAGGATCGATGCTCCGTGTCAGGCGCGTTCATGCTCGAGAGCGCACTCGGTCATCCAAGCGCGGGCTCGCTCGCTCGTGCGGTCCGCCGCCCAGAGGACAAAGGAGGCGGCACGAGGCAAGGACGGCGACTCGGGCATCCAGGCGCCTGGCAAGGTCCCGATGCGCGCCACAGAGCGCCCCCGAGCCCACGACACACATCGTCGAGCCTAGCCCGCGAGGTGGACGCGCCATCGGGCCGAGGCGACACGAGCGGAGGAGGGGAGGGGGGTCCACCTCGCCACAACACCCTCGCAGGAGACCGCCGACAAGCCAACACGACCCTCGAGCCGCCATCGTGCTCGCACGAGCACGCGTAGATCCACCCGGGGGCGAGGGAGAGGAGCGAGGACGAGGTGCTCACCCTGGTTCTCGACGTCGTCGGCCCACGATTGCCTGCGCAAGGGCGGGAGCAGGGCGGGTCAGCTAGGGGAGCAGTGCACGAGTGCAGACCGGCACGCACAAGGCAGGCATGGCTAGAGGGAGGGCGAGGTGGTGTCGAGCTCTCGTCTCGCTCTCGTCGTCGCCTCGTCGTCCGCCGAGCTTTTTCCCGCTTTGTCGCGCTCTCGCTCTCCCGCTCGCACCTCGGCTGCGCTCAAAGCAGCTCGCCTACAGTATGCTGCTAGCTGGCCTTCGCCTTGACCCACCCCTGGCAGCGCGAGCCCCCGTGTCGCCTCGCTTCTCCCCTCCCAGCTCACCCGTCTCGGCCGCCCTCTCCTCTCGTCGTCGGCAGCCGCGCGAGCATCCCGCGGCGCCGTGAAAGGAGCTCGAACGTCCGTACGGTCGCACCATCGGCTCGGAGGCCTCGGCGACCGGCTACAGACCCCGGACCTTCCGCGGGCTCGACCGCGCCAAACTCTCTCGCGCTCGCTCTCTTCGCGCCACGCTCCTAGCTTCCTCCCTGCCGTCGACGACGACTCAGTATGTCCGACTCGACCGGCATCCGCCGCTCACCCAACGCGGTCCGGCTCCTCGACGAAACTTCGCTTCCCGACGCCGCTGCTCTCTTTCAGCTCAAGACCGTCTACGGCTGGCTCTCACACCGCCTCGCCAACGTCAAGCCGACCCTCGACCACTTTGAGTCGTGCTGGAGCGACTTCCTTCCCGCCGAGCGAGCCCACTTTGTCCGCCGCGCCCTCTTCATCTACACGACCAACGACGACTACCCCGGCGTGCGTCTTTCGCTTCCTCCCGCTGCGCCACGCCCGTCTCGGATGCTGATGGCTCCCCGCCCGACGACAGCTGCGCTTCTCGGCCATGGCCCTTTCCGCCGGGTACACGGACAACCCAACCGAGGAGGAGCTCGTGCGTGCCTGCAGCTTCTCCCCCTCGCAGTTCTCCGTGCTGATCCCGCTACTTCGACAGGCGCATCTTGACACCATTATGATCCCTAAGACGCCCTGGGCGCAGCTGTGCGACCTCCTCGTCGACATGCGCGCGGCGTGCATGCTCGACCGCTCCCTCAAGTCGTCGTTCGCCCACTGGGAGCGCCGCTTCTTCGCCAGCGACATCGGCATCACCAGGCGCAAGCTAAAGCGGATGGGCCCGGACATGTGCTCGCACGTGCTCGGTCGTCTCGTTGCCGACCTCGCCAAGCTCAAAAACCCGCGCCACGTGACTCGCCCGAACGACTTCCTGGTGCGCTCGCCGACGCCTCTCGCTCCTTTGCAGTCGTCGACCTCGGCTCTCGCTGAGTTCCCGTCATCGCCGTCCAGCCGTCCGCAGACGAGGGCCTCGCCGACGCGTACGACGCCGTGCAGACGTCGCTCCAGCGGTTCAAGATCTACCTCGGCTTCGTCGAGAACCTCTACAGCCTGTACCACAGAGCCTTCTCTCGGCTAGGGAGCGACTCGAGCGTCGACCTCCTGGTTGCGCGCCGCACCTTGCGCGAGCTCGAGGCGCGCCCCGACGTCGACCCGTTCCTCCTCGGCGCCTCGCGGCAGAACGTGCGCGAGCACGAAGCTCGACACGCTCCCGAGCTCGTGCCCCTCGCACGTGCTCTGGGTCAGCTCACAGCGCCGAACCGGGCCAGCTCGGCGACGGCGCTCAAGGGCTTCGTCCTCTTTGATCCCCTCTCGCTCGCCGAGCAGGTCTCGGCGGTCAACTCGACGCGCGAGCTCGTCTTCGAGGCGTGCAAGCTCGTCGCAGAAGGTCACGCGCTCCCTGCCTCGCAGCACCTCGTGCGTCCTCCTCCTCGTCGCTCGCTCTCGGTCGTGCCCCGCACTGACCCCTTTCCGCTCCGCCAGGTCGCCCGCCTCTCGACGGCGGTCCGGGGCACGTGCTTCGACGCCGAGGGTCATGCCTCGCTGACGGTGCGTCACTCTCTCTCTTGCTCGTCGATGAGCGCCCAGTTTGCGCCTTCGAGCGAGCCTCGCTGACCCCGCACGGACCCTCAGCATCAGCTCGACGCGCACTCGCTCTCGCATCGCGCTCGGCACCCGCGCATCTCGGCGCGCTACGCACAGCGGTACTACGGCACGACGGCGGCGAGCTGGGAGAGCGAGCGAGGAGGCGCAAGGGCGTGAGGGTGCAGAAGGAGGAGGAGGAGGCCGAGGCGGGCATTGTCGCAACAAAGCTGTGCATGCGCGGTGAAGTACCTGCAGCGTGCGCCCCTCGCTCATAGAGTGCGCGACGAGCTACACGTAGAGCGAGAGCGAGTGAGCGAGGACGAGGCGAGCGCTCGAGCCCATCCGGAGTTGGGCCTCCGCATCTCCGCTGCGTGCTTTGGTCCCTCTCGCACCTCTCATACCCGTCCTCCGCCCTCCATGAGGCTGTTGTGCACTGCTTGCTGCCCTGAGCATGGCCTGCGTCGCGCAGCGGCTCTCTCAGCTGGCTCTCCCCTCCCTCGTCGCCCGACGTCGCTCAGGCCTCTCTCGCCCCGCCTCGTCCGCCACGTCTCTCGCTGTCCGCCCGCGCACGATCGTTCGACGTTCTCGAGACAGGAGCTCGACCGTTCGGCCGTGCGGCCCGCAGTTGAGGAGACGATGTCCGTCAAGGACCGGACAATCCGCGGCGGAGAAATCTGCGCCGGGGCTGCGCTCGCCCTCGCTCCTCGCCTTCCATTTCTTCGTCGGCTCGCCGCCTCCTTCCAAGATGCCCAGATCAGCTGCGAGTACTGGGCCCGATCGCCCTCCGAACACCGCCCCGATCAGCTTCATCGACCAGCCCGACCCTGGCCTCCTCTTCCAGCTTCGCGCCGTCTATGGCTGGCTCTGCCAGCGTGCCGACAGCCTGCAGCCTACTCTGCACGAGCTCGAAGCGCGATGGGGCGACTTTCTGCCCTCGGAGCGAGCGCACTTCATCCGCATCGCCCTGCACGTTTACTGCACCCGCTCGAGCCTCCCCATGGTGCGCTCTTCTTCCTCTTCGTCGCTAGCCTGTCGCCAGCACTCGAGCTCATTCCCTCCTCCTGTAGGCCCAGTACGACACGATCACGCACATCGTCGGGTTCGACGACAAGCCGACCGAGGACGAGCTGGTCCGTTCGCGCTTTGACCTCTCGGTCGCGCCGCTCGCTGACGCTCACCTTACTCCTCCACAGGAACAGGGCGAGGCCGGCGAGCTTCAGGCGTCGGCCTGGACCCAGCTCATGGTCCGCCTCACAAGATTGAGGCTGGCGTGCCCGCCCGCACGGGCCGCTCGAACGCCGTTCGGCTACTGGGAGCACCGCTTTTTCGCGTGCAACATGGGCATCACGAGGCGCAAGCTGCACCGCATGAGCCCGGCGATGCACACGCGCATGTTCGAGCGCCTCGATGACGCCGCCGACGCGTATGCGAGCCAGCCCAACCTCGCTACCTTGCCGACCACCAACCTCGTGCGTCGCAGCCTCTGCTCCTCTCGCCCTCTCGACAGCTCACGCCGCTGCAGGCGCTGACGCCGTCGAGATCCGCGCAGCCGACTTCCGACACCGTCATCGCCTACGCCTTCAACGCCGAGCAGAAGCCGTCGCAGCGGTTCGGGCTCTTCGTCGGCCTCGTCGACGACCTCTACGCCCTGTACCGCTCGACCTGCCTTTCCGCCCACACCCAGGCGCACCCTGACATCGACCTCGCCGCGGCGAGGCTCACGCTGCGCGACCTTCAGGCGCAAGGGGGCGGCGCCGACCCGTTCCTCCTCGCCCTCGCGCGCCAAAGCGTTCGCGAGCACGAGGCTCGACACGCTCACGAGCTCGAGCCCCTCGTGCGCGCTCTCGGTCAGCTCACGGCGCCGAACCGGGCCAACTTGGCGACGGCGCCCAAGGCCCTCGTCCTCTTTGAGCGCCTCTCGCCGGGCCAGCAGGTCGCGGCGGTCAACACCGCGCGGGGGCTCGTCTTCGAGGTGTGTAAGGACGATGCCGAAGGACAAGCGCTCCTCAACTCGCAGATCCTCGTACGCCCCCGTCCTCTCGTCGAGCTGTGTTCGGCGTGCGCCGCACTGACCCCTTCCACCCGACCAGGTCGCTCGCCTCTCGACTGCGATCCGAGGCTCGTGCTTCGACGCCCAGGGTCACGCCCCACAGACCGTGCGTGTCTCTCTCTCGCTGCCACGCTTCGCGACCTCCTTTCTATCGCGCGCTCGAGCCTCCTCGCTGACCCCGCACGGACCCTCAACACCAGCTCAACGCGCACTCGCTCTCGCACCCGGCTGCACACCCGCGCATCTCGGCGCGCTACGCACAGCGGTACTACGGCACGACGGCGGCGAGGTGGGAGGGCGAGCGAGCGACGTAGTGAGGAGGACAATGAGGGTCGAGAAGGAGCTGCATCACGAGAACGTCTGGCGCTCGCGGGACCGTCGCCTTCTGCCGCTCTCGTCCAGAATCATAGCCTAGCAGAGGCGAGCGCAACGACCGAGAGAGAGCGGGCGAGAGCTCGCCGCGAGCGACGTGATCCGCAAGAGGCCGAGCAGCTCGTCGAGGCAGTTCGAGCGGCTCTCGCTCTCGCCTCTGAAGCCTCCGAGTCCACACGAAAGACCGACTGGTACATCCCGCCCGTCATCGAGGCGGGGCTAGCGTTACACCTGCTCGTCGTCGTCCCCTCGATCCTCCTCGAGCATGTCGCGCCCATCGCCGCCTCGCTCAGGCCTCGTCTTCTGGGCCGCGCCCGGGCACGATCATGGCGATGCTGTTGCCGTTGAGGAGCGTCTGGCCGAGCTTGGTCGATTTCCGGCCCTCGGGCGTGTTCTCGCTGCGAGCGGGAGGAGAAGGCGAGGTTAGCTTGGGGGCGGCGGGGAAGGGGACGTAAGCAGGGAGGGCAGGGAGAGGGCGCACTACTCGGTGACGTCCTCGAGGACCATGTTGACGTAGTCGTCAAAGCCGACGAGGGTGCCGGTGAACTCGCGCTCTGCGGGAGGAGAGGGAGGCAGCAGGAGGGACGACGTCAGCTCGGCGAGGAGTGCAGAAAGGGCGGGAAAGGGCGTCGCACCGGTCTTCATGATGACCCAGACCTGGGAGCCGGTTGCGCGGTCGACGAGCTCGAGCGGGAGGATGGTCGACCTGGAGCAAGGAGGGGGGAGATGAGGAGGAGAGGCGAGGTCAGCACAGCTCGTGAGGCAATGGGGCCGGGTGAGCGCACATGTTGAGCTGCTGCAGTCAATGTACAGGTCGAACCAGGCAAGCCAGGGGCGAAGGAGAAGAGCGAGGCTGAGGGAGCGAGGATGCGGGCGAGGCGACCGACGGCTCACCGTCTCGCTCAACCGCGACCACGAGCTGTGCAGGGAACACAGCCAGCATACCCGGCATGCTCCGCTGCTGCTGCTCGTGCCCAGCCAAGCGCCCCTCGCCCTGGTCCACCCTCGCCCTCCCGCTCGCCTCGCTCCCCTCGACGTCGTCGTCGTCCCCACTCGGTCCGGCCTTGGCCCGACTGCCCAGCTCGCACACCCACCAGGGCCTCCACCGACGGCACTCGAGCACGGACCAGTTCTTCCGCACCCAACACGGCGCAGTCCGCGTCAACCTCGTGCGGCCCCCTCCTCCCCTCTTTCCCCGCCTCGCTTGCCGACCCGGACTGACCCGCTTCCTCCCTCTCTGCAGAAGGCCAAAGGCGCAGTCGGCGTCGCGCAGTCTCGAGGAGAGCGACCGTGCGCCCGCACCCTGCCTTTCGTTCGCGCCCATCCCGCTCACTCTGCTCGTCCGTCCGCAGCTACCAGGAAGACGCCTACGCCGTCCGCTCCCTCGCCCTCCCGCAATCCGCCCTTCGATGGAACGTCGTCGATGACCGACTCGGAACCGGCTGGGCACCCGCCACGCGCGAGGGCTTTGACGGCGAGGAGCCGCGACCGGGCGAGGAGGGCGGCGAGGAGGGCGGCCGCCGGCGACAAGTCGCCTACTTTGGCGTCTTTGACGGGTGCGCCCTGTCTTTCTCTTCGACGCAGTGTGAACTCGGGCTGACTCGAGCGGCAACTCGCACAGGCACGGCGGCGACTACACGTCCAAGTACCTCGCCTCGTCGCTCGACTCGCTCCTCGAGGCGTCGACCTCGCCCGACCAGATCCCGCCCGTCATCGACGAGTACCGCGCCCTCGGCGGCTACCTCAAGCGCTACCGCGGCGGGCCCCTCGACCGTTTCCGCCCCGAGAGCGACGAGTACGTCGAGCACAAGGGCATGGCGCTCGACGAGGTGGCCGTCCTCGCTTTCCTCAAAGTGCGCGCAGCCTGTCTCTCCTTCGAGCTTCTCGGAGCCGTGTGCTGACGTTACTGTCGATCCTGCAGGCCGACAACCACGTCGTGTCGAGCCCCGACGAGTTCCCCAAGTCGGGCTCGACGGCGACGGTCGCGCTCCTGCACTCGCTCGACGTGCCGTACTCGTACCCGTACTACGCCTCGTCGCTCGTGTCGCTCACCGTCGCGCACCTGGGCGACACGACGGCGCTCCTCGCGTCGTCGGCCGGCGGGCGCGCGCACCGCCTCACGCAGGCGCACCACGCCGACAGCCGCACCGAGAGCGAGCGCCTGCGCACGAGCGGGACGGGCATCATCACCGACTCGTTTGGCGAGTCGCGGTGGGGCGGCGTCGTCGCCAACACGAGGGCCGTCGGCGACCGCGAGTTCAAGCCCGTCGGCGTCATTGCCGAGCCCGAGATCATCAAGCGCGTCCTCCGAGGTGCGCTCTCGTCTCCCTTTCTCAGCTCTACGTCCTCGATCTGTTACCCCCTGCCGTGATCTCGAGCTGACCTCTCGCACGCCGTCTCTCTCGCGCGCTCGCAGGCAACGAGTGGGCCTTCTTGCTCTTGTGCAGCGACGGCGTGACCGACTCGATCAGCGACCAGGAGATTGTCGACCTGTGCCGAGGGATCAAAGACCCGGAGCGCGCCGCCAAGAAGGTCGTGTCGTTCGCCGAGGACGTCGGAGCGTGCGTCGGCTCCTCGTCCTCTCCTTCAAGCTCGACGCGTTGGCTGACCCTCTCGTCTCTCTCTCTCCTCCTCCTTGTCGGTCCTCGATCTCAACCCGCTCCTTCCGCTCGACACACCCAACCTACGCCCGATCCCGCCTCGACCAACCGCCTGCGCCGCGCACGGACCTCGCCCGACCCTCGCCCTCGTCGACCCTCCCACCTCGCTCCTCCGTGCTCTACTCGCCTCGTGCATTATCGTCACCCTACTCGTGCTCGCGCTCGGGCCCGCAGCGAGGACAACCTGACGTGCGTCGTCGTGCCGCTCGCCGGGTGGGGCAAGCTCGGCGGGCTCGACAGCACGGCGTCGCGGCGCGAGTACCGGCTCAAGGGCGGCGGGATCGGCAGCGGGCGGCAGAAGCGCATGTAGCGGCAGGACGAGCGCGTCTCTGGGCGCGCTCGAGCGTGCGCGAGGGCGAGGAGCGCGCAGACGAGGCCCGAGCGTAGAGCTGTCGGCGTGCGAGGTAGAAGGAGCTGTCGAGTCGAGCTCGCTCTCGCAACGTCGACCTCGTCTATACATGCACTTGCGGTTGCGATTGCGAGGGCCCCGAGAGGAGAGAGGGAGAAAGGGGAAAGCGAGAGAGAGAGACGAAGGGTATGGTACAGACAGATCCCCGCGGCGACGACGCCATCTCGTCGTGCCAACCCACCCGAGCCGAACCCAAAAGCCAAGCGGACCCTCCTTCACCTCCCTCGGTGCGAGCTGCGCCTCGCTGCGCTCGTCCTCCTCCTCTCGCACCCGCCGACTGCCGTTCCTCGCTCGATCTCGACGAGCTCAGACGGTCCACTTGGTCGACCCGCCGCCGCTCTTGGACCCGTACTGCAGATGAACGAGAGAGAGTGAGCGAGGTGAAGGACGAGGAGAGGCCGGGAGAGAGGGAAGAGGACGCACGCGCTTCTGCGAGTCCTCGTGGCTCTGGAACTCGACGTCGCTCGACACCTTGTCGTTCTGGGCGATGCCCATGCCGCCCTCGGGGAAGCCGAGGACGCCGTACTTGAAGTGGCGGCCAATGTTCTTGATGCGGCGCTCGACGTCGTCGGCGTCGGTCGCTCCCGCGGGCGCCGACGACGAGGACGAGCGGGTCCAGATGTTGAGGCGGAAGAAGGCCTTGCGGGTCGAGACGATGACGCCCGTGATCTCGTTCGAGAAGGACGAGGGGAGGGGCGCGGGCGCGGTCGTCGAGGCGGGCTCGGGCGCGTCGTCGGACGACGACGAGACGTAGGGCGTCTCGAACGTCTCGCCGATGGCAGCGAGCATCTGCGGGTGGGAGTGTAGGGTCAGAGAGTGAAGGAGAGAAGGTAGAGAGAGAGGCGTGAGGCGCACGGTGTAGAGCCAGAAGCGGTCGATGTGGTCGGTGTACTTGCCGCGCGGGAGCTGGACGGACCACTTGCCGCCCTGAGCGTTGGCGTCGTCCTCCCACGCGGGCTTGATGCCTTGCTTGAAGAGGTAGTAGTTGGCGTTCTGGCCGAGGGTCGAGGGCGGGACAATGGCCGAGTTGAGGGACCAGAACGACTCGACGTCGGCGAACGAGGCGACGGGGACGATGGCGTCCTCCCACGACTTGGCCTTGTCCTGCTTCGAGGCCGAGTCGAACGACAGGGTCCAGGCCGAGTAGAGCGGGTGCTTGACGGTAAAGTTGGCCGGGTCCGAGAGGACGGTGATGTCCCTGTGGTGGTCGGCGGCGGCCTGGTCGACGGCGGCCTTTGAAGCGTCCTGGGCGGGTTGCGGGAGGGACGAGGCCATGGTGGGCGGGTGCAGGGTAGCTCGGCGTGTGGGTGTGGTGGGTGTCGAGGGAGCGAGCTGATGAGGACGAGGGCGGAGGAGGAGGAGGGAGAGGGTGGAGAGGGGCGACGAGTGACGGCAGTAGCTAGGCGGGTGTGTGACGGGTGCGTGTGCTCGGTGGATGCACTGGCTGCAGAGTCGGACGAGGAGAGGAGGAGCTGCTCGCCGTCGTCGTCGTCGTCGTCGGGCGGAAGCGAGCGCACCGCCTCGCTCCTCCTCGTCTCCCTCCCTCGCCCACCACTAGAGCTACTGCCTGCCTAAGATGGGCCTCCTCCTCGAGAACGCCCTCTCGGAGGAACTGCCCGACCACCCGCCTCGTCCCTCGCCTGCCACCACCCACAGCTCTGGCCGGCCTCGGTCCGGCTCTCGCTCATCGCCACCACCGCCGCCGACTGCAGCCACAGACACCGACAAGATGCTCGCCGCCTCGATCGGCGCCGTCCTCACCTCGCTCACCAGTGCGCCCCTCCCTCTCCTCGCTCCAACTCACCCACCTCACCCGGACTGACCTCATCCCTCTCTCTCTCTCGCCTCGCCGCACCTCGCTCCCTCCCTCCCAGTGACCCCGTTCGACGTCGTCAAGACTCGTCTCCAGACCCAGGCTCCACCCGCACCAAGCCCGCACTCGTCGCTCCCGCGTGCGACCGCCACCTCGACCTCGCCCTGGCCCCCTCCCATTCCGAGCACCTCGTCGGCACCACCTCCCGCACACCCCGCCGTGTGCTGCAACTCGCAGGCCTACTTCAACGCCAACGCTCCGGCGTCGTCGTCGTCCAACTCGGCTCGCGACCTCCTGTGCCGCTTCGACCCTCGCACCGCCCGCGCCGCCCTTCCTGCAGCCGGCGCCCACCTCCAGGTCGCGCCGCAGCTCGTCGTCGCCGGCGCAGACGGCGCAGCAGCATGGTGCCTGTACCCAGCCGCCGCCTCGACCGCACCTGCCGCCGCCGCACCGGCCGCCTCGGCATCCCGTACCCTCACCTCGTCTTCCTCGACCGCGCCCTCCCTCTCGCCCTCGCACGTCGTCCGACCCCCTCCTCCACAGCATCAGCAGCGCCACCTCACCGGCTTCCTCGACGCCCTCACCCACATCCTGCGCGCCGAGGGCCCCGCCGCCCTGTGGCGCGGCACGGCGCCCGCCCTCGCCATGTCGGTCCCGGGCCAGGTCGGCTACATGGTCGGCTACGACGCCCTGCGCCGCACCGCCCTGCGCCACCTCGGCGGCGCGTCGGGCGACCCCGCCCAGGCCGCCCAGGTCGTCGTCCCGCTCGTCGCGGGGAGCGCCTCGCGCGCGGCCGTCGCCGTCGTCCTGTCGCCGTTCGAGCTCGTGCGCACGCGCCTCCAGGCCCAGACGCGCTCGACGCGCGTGCCCCTCGCCGCCCTCGTCGCCGAGCTCCGGTGGTCGACCGCCTGGCGCGGCCTGAGCAGCACCCTGTGGCGCGACGTGCCCTTCTCGGGCGTCTACTGGGCCGGGTACGAGGGCATCAAGCGCGCCCTCACCGGCGGAAGGGGCATGGGCGAGCAGCACCGGGGCGCGACGGTGGCGGCGGGAGCGGGTGCGGGGAGGAACGACGGCGCGAGGGGAGAGTTTGCGACGGCGTTCGTCAGCGGCGCAGGGAGCGGCATGGTGCGTCCTCTCTTTCCTCTCCTCCTCCGTGCTCCCTCACTGACCCACCTCGAGCGCTCCCGCAGATTGCCGCGACGCTCACCAACCCGTTCGACGTCGTCAAGACGCGGCGGCAGGCCCCCTCGGCGTCGACCAAGGGCGCCGCCGCACGAGCCGCCGCCGCCGGCGACGAGGCGCGCACGCTCGCCCTCCTGCGCCACATCGTCCGCACCGAGGGCTGGGCCGCCCTGTGGAGCGGCTTGACGCCTCGACTCGCCAAGGTGCGCTCAGGCCCCCTCTCTCTCTCCCTCGCACTTGCCCGCAACTCGAGCTCGAGACTGACGCTTCTCCCTCTCACCCTCGCTCGCAGGTCGGCCCGGCGTGCGGCCTCATGATCGGCTGCTACGAGGGCATCAGCGGGTGGCGAGGAGCGCAGCGGGCGACCGAGCGCGGCGAGCTCGAGTGAGCGGGCGGCGCCCAAGGGCGGGGACCTCGAGGTGCGGGGAGGGCTTGCGAGTGCTTGTGCTGTAGACGAGGGTTAGAGTCTGGCTGCCATAGAAGCTGCCGCTGTCGACCTCGTTCGCTGTTCGTCGTCGCCTCGCCGAGAGGGACGCGCTTTCCGACGCCTCTCTCGCTCTCGCAGCGGGTCCTGCGTATGAAGCACCCAGACGTACGGAGAGCAGTGTGCTCAGGCAGCCACAGCGAGGCGAGAGGTCCGTCAAGAGCCGGTCCGCGGCGGCCGAGGAGGCGAGCAACGAGGACGATGATGAGCCGCTCGCTCGCTCTCTCGCACCGCCTCGACTGCTCGTCCGACAGCAGCCATGGCACCCAGCTCAGCATCCGACCCACCTACGCCGCACCGGCGTCAGATGAGCCTCCCCCTCGGCCCTCTCCCCCTCGCCTCGGCCCTCCACGCAACCCCGCTCTCGTCCCCGACCACCCAGGGCGTCGCAGAGCTGCGCCAGAGCACCCACAGTGCCCAGCCTGCACCGTCCACCACCGGGCGGCGCTCCTCGGCGGCCGCTCCCCGATCTCACCTCCTCCCCACCTCGCCTCCGACCTTGACCTCGAACAACAACGACGACGACCTCGACGACTCGTCCTCGGCATCGGGCGACGAGTCGTACCTCCCTCCAGCACCGCTCAACCTCGCCCGACTCGCTCCCGCCGTCGTCCCCTCGCGCCAGGGCTCGGTCCTCTCGCGCGGCCTCCTCCTCAAGGCCGACTACCGCTTCTCGGCCGCCGCCCCGCCCGAGTCGAGCTCGTCGCCCGCCGCCTCGACCGGCCCTGCCTCGTCCTCGGGCCCCGCCGCTGCCACCCCGCCGGCTGGCCACCCGTACGGCGACGTCGCTGGCGCCTCGCACGTTCGCGACGGCGGCCTCGGCGTTTGGGGCGTCGCGCAGCCCACGGCGACGGGCATCCGGTCCCTCCTCGCCCTCCTCGGTGCAAAGGGCGGCGCAGACCCAGGCGCCAAGGGCAAGGGCAAGGGCCGGCGGCAGGACGTCGCCTGGTTCATGACCCGTGAGGAGCCGCTCATCTACATCGGCGGCCAGCCCTACGTCTTGCGCGAGGCGTCTCGTGCGTCCTCTCACTGCCTTCAGAAGGTGGCACGAGCTGACCGTCGGCGTCCTCGCTCGCGCAGACCCGACCGAGACGTACTCGATCAGTGACCGCGCAGAGAACCTCGAGGAGATCGAGGCGAGGTGCGTCTCCTTCTCGCGCTCGCTACCCTTCCTCACTCCCAGCCCGCGTACTGACGCCAACGACGCCCGCTCACAGGCTCAAGAACGACATCCTGCGCGAGGCGACTCGGTACGGCGGCCTCGTCCTCGTCCACTCGGAGCCCTACTCGGGCCCGCTGCGCCCGAGCTGGGTGTCGGTCTCGCCCTCATCGGTCCTCACGGCGCGCGAGCTCTTTGCCGAGGTGCGCCACGAGGGCTTCGCCGTGCGCTACCACCGCACGCCCGTCGCGCGCGACCAGTCGCCCCAGGACGGCTACCTCGACACGTACGCCGAGCGCATCCGCGCCCTCCCGACACGCACCCAGCTCGTCTTCAACTGCGGCGCCGGCGTCGTCCGCAGCACGTTCGCCATGAGCGTCGCGCTCCTCGTCCGCCGCCGCATGCTCGTCGACCAGGGCCGGCCCGACCCGTACGGCGTCGCGGCCGACAACGACGACAGCGACGACGTGCGCGACGGGGCCAAGAGCCCGATCGGCGACGGCGGTGCCGGTGCGGCGAGGCGGGTCCTGCGGCAGCAGAGCGAGCAGGCGAGGCGCGACCGGAGCTTGCTGCGCCTCATGCACGTCCTGTCCAAGAGTGCGTCCTCTCGCCCTCCCATCTCGCAGTTCGTCGCATGAATATGGACTCGTGCTGACGTGCCCTCGATCGGCGCGTGCGCAGGCCTTCCGCCGGGCAGCCAGGCGACCGTCCTCGCCCTTCTCAGCTCTCAGTCCAACCTTCTGGAAAACCTGCGGTGCGCGCACGCACTCCTCGTCACTCCTGCGAGATGAAGAACCGAGCTGACTCTTTTTGACACACAGAGCGGCGCTGCTCGGCAACTTTGATATCATCTTGTCGCTCCTCTCGACGCTCGACGACGGTACCGGCGTCAAGAAGGTCGTCGACGCCATCGTGGACGACTGTGCGTCCTCCTTTACAACCCCTCTCCTCTTCTGCTTCCTGCTGACGGTCGAGTCGTACCCGCAGGCGACGCCATGGTCAACCTGCGCGAGTCGATCGTCCAGCACCGAGTGCGGTACGCCTCGCTCGCCCTCCTCGACGAGCGCACGGCTGTCGCCTTCCGCCAGTCGGCTCTCGCCGCCCTCGAGCGGTACTTCTTCCTCGTCGCCTTTGCGTCCTTCCTCTCGTCGTCGTCGCCGACCTCGACTACCGCCGCCGCCCCTGCCTCGACCGCAGCTCCGACCGCCACCGCGCCCGACCCGCCTCTCACCTTCTCGGCGTGGCTCAAGCGTCGACCCGAGGTCAAGCACATGATCGCGCGGCTGCGCAAGGAGGGCGCGCCGGGCCACTTCTACATCTTCGCGCCCGTCCAGGACCTGAGCGCGATCGCCAAGGCGGACCGGGGCGGCGAGGGCGCCGTCGTGCTCGCGCCGGGAGCAGGTGCGGGAGCGCAGGGTGGCAGGGCGGGCGAGCGGCAGGGAGAGAGGATCGGCGAGGAGTGGGCCGAGCAGATCATCCGGGTGCGCCTTCCCTCTCTCTCCCTCGCGCTCGCTCCCCCTCCCACGATCAACACTGACGCCCTTGACCTCGCTCTCTTCCCTGCAGGCACGCTCGGGCATCATTCTGCGCCCGTCGACCATCCTCAAGAACGACCAGTGGCTCGCGCTCGCCGAGGGCCAGTCGCAGCGCGTCCGCGGCGCCATCAACTTCCGCCGCGTGCCCGGGTCCAAGCTGTACGGCCTCAGCCAGCCGACCGAGGAGGGCATCCGTACCGTCGTGCGGCAGGTCAGCGAGGAGCTCGGCGAGGGCGAGGGGAGGCGCATCGTCTGGATCGGCGTGAGGGAGGAACCGCTCGTCAACGTCAAGTGCGCTGAGAGCTTCTCCATCGTCTGCGCTCGCAACGTGTCGCCTCGAGGATCTCGCACTGACCGCCTGGCGAGCTCGCCGTGCGCAGCGGCACGCCATACGTCCTCCGCCAACAAGCCGTCTCGCTCCGCAACGTCAAGTCGTACAGGTGCACCCCTCCTCCCTCTCTTCTCTTCAGCGCCACTGCACGGACGTGTAGGACTACGAGTGCGCGAGGCCGCCGGCCAAGTAGCTCAGCTGACCCCGACCTCGTCGATGTGCGTAGCGGCATCTCCGCCAAGCGGCTCGAGCTCCTCGAGTCGCGCCTCAAGGACGACGTCCTCGCCGAGCTCACGACGTTCGAGGGCCGCATTCTCGTCGCGTCCGAGGCCGACGACGGCTCGGTCAACCCGCTGTGGGAGGCGGTCGAGGACGGCCAGTCGCAGGTCAAGACGATGCGCGAGGTCATGGACAAGGTCGGCGGCGAGGAGTGCGGCGACTCGTTCACGTTCATCCGCGTGCCGGTCACTGCCGAGAAGTTCCCCGAGTTCCAGGATCGTGAGCTGCCTCCCTTCCTCCTCCTCCGTCTCGAGCGGTCATGCTGAACCTCCTCCCTCCTCGTACTCGCAGTTCGCGACATCATCGAGGTCGTCACCTCGCTCGACATGGACACGAGCGCCGTCATCGTCAACGACCAGCTTGGGCGAGGCCGCACGACCCGCACGCTCGTCGTCATCAAGCTCCTCCAGGACTGGATGCGCAGCGGCGGCACGCCTAAGGCCAAGCGCAGCGACCGACAGAGCTACGTCGTCATCAACAACCTGCTTCGGGTCGTCCGCAACGGCTTCGAGGTGCGTCCTCGCCTGGCTCGGCACCCGAGACGAGCGAGCGCAGAAACTGACTCCTCGACCGACTTCCTCTGTCTCGCAGGTCAAGAACGCCGTCGACGCCGCCATCACCGCGTGTGGCGAGCCCTTCGACCTGCTCGAGTCGATCGAGAATGCCCGCCAGCAGGCCGAGGACTCGGACGGCTCGACGAGGGCGATGTGGATTGCGAGGGGAATCCGCGAGCTCCGGTGCGCCCTCGTCCTCTTCGCCTTCTCCCCTCTCCCGCAGCCACAGCTGACGATCTCCTACATGCTCTTCTCCCCTGCAGAGGCTACTTCTTCCTCATCCTCTTCATGTGCTTCCTCAACGAGTGCCGCCCGTCGACCTGGCGCGAGATGGGCACCACGTCGTCGTACGAGACGTGGGTCAAGGACCGCCCCGTCTTCCGCACGATCCAGCGCGAGCTCGACGACGCCGGCATCGAGGCCTTGACGCCGCTCAGCCGAGGCGCCCTCGTCGAGCGCGGCACGGCGAGCGACGACGAGGTCGCCGACTTTGTCGCCCACCGCGACGGGCGCATCCTCTCGGCCTTCTCGCTCCTCAAGAGCGACTTCTTCTCGGGCTTGCAGAAGATGAGCCTCCCCGAGCGGGTCGACGGCGCGCCCAACTTTCGCCGGGTCCCGCTCGGCGCCGCCGCAGCGAGCGACCTCGCCCAGAGCGCGGCCTCGTCGCTGTCGACTGCACAAGGGCACGGCCCGCTCGTCTACGGCTCGGGCATGCCGACCGTCGACGGCCTGCGCCACGCGCTCGAGAAGATGAACGCGAGGGAGACCAAGGTGCTATGGCAGAGCCTGCGCGAAGAGCCGGTCCTCTTCGTGTCGGGCCGGCCGCACGTCCTGCGCCTCTTCGACCGCCCTCTCGAGAACGTCATCACGACGGGCGTCACGATGGCGACTGTCGAGGCGATGGAGGTCGAGCTCAAGAAGGACCTCCTGCGCGAGCGCGAGAAGACGGGCGGCAAGGTGCTCCTCGTGCGTCGTCCTCCTTCGACAGCCTCTCCGGCGGGTCGTCCATCGGCTGACTCTCGACGCCTACAGCACGACGAAATCGAGGAGAACGGCTCGTTCACGGTGACGGCGATGTGGGAGGAGATTCAGCCGGACGAGTGCGTCCTCGTCACCTTGCCCTACCCGCCTCGACGTCGAGCTGACTCACTCCTCGTCTCAGCATCCTGACGCCTCGCGAGGTGTACACGATCATGCAGAACGAGGGCTTCAAGGTCGACTACGAGCGCTTGCCCGGTGCGTCCCTCGCTCGCTCGCTCGACCTCAACTGCTCGACTTGCGCTCGAGCCTGGACATCCTTGCTGACTCGGCTGCACGTCCCTGCTTGCAGTCACCGACGAGCAGTCGCCGATCCCGGGCGTCTTCAGCCGCATCGAGCGCCGCATGTCGAGCGCGCTCACGGCTCGCGACAAGGAGAACTTCTCTGCAGCGTGGAACTGCCAGATGGGTGCGTGCGCGCTCCCTCCGTCTTCCCTCCCTCGCTCGAGCTGACCCGGTCGCTCGCTGTGCAGGTCGAGGACGTACGACGACCGGCATGTGCGCCTTCTCCCTGCCCTTCCTCGTTTGCGCATCGAGGCCTGAGCTGACCTCGCTCCTACGCCTCGTCCTTCTGCAGGGTCGCCTGCGCGCTCGTCTACCGTATCCTCTTCGACCGACACGCCGCGTTCGAGATGGCGGCGTCCTACATCGAGCCGCCCGACCACAACCTGCACTGGGATGGTCGCGAGGCCGAGCCGCTTCTCCAGGGCGAGTACAAGCTCGTGCTGCAGCTCGTCGGCGTCCTCAAGAACGGCAAGTTCGCCAAGCGGCTCGCCGACAAGGCCATCGAGTGCGTGCCTCTTCGTCTTGCCGTCCTCGCGCACGGACCTCCTCGAGATCAACGAGTTGATTGCGACCTCCTCCCTCCTCCTTCCGTCTTCCGCACCATGTCGCACGCTCGCAGTGACATGGAGGCCGTGCAGAACCTGCGGCTCGCCATCCACAGCTTTGTCCTCCGGGTCGAGGCGGCCGAGGAGGGCTCGAAGAAGCGCGCCAAGCTGTTCGACCAGGCGCTCAACTACCTGTACCGGTGCGCCCTCTCTCGTCTCGTGTCGTCCATGTCCTTTCTGACTTGGTCTCGTCACAGCTACGCGACGCTCATCGTCTTTGCCAACTTCCTCCTCGACAAGGCGACCCACCTAAGCGACACCTCGGCCGACTCGGACGACGACGACGGCGACGCTCCTGCTGGCGGGGCCGAGTCGACCTTCCCTTCGTTCGAGGCGTACCTGGCAGAGCGGCCCGAGATCAAGAAGATCCTGACGAGGCGGACGCTCGACTAGACGAGGGTGGTGCCGGTGGCCCATAGACTGTAGCTCGCGGCCTTGTACTCTCGCAGGCGCAACGGGACCTTCTAGCACTCCTGCAGAGCTCTCGTCTTTCACCCAGGTCTGCACGCCCGACGAGCCGCGACCGCTTGCTCCGCAGCGTCGACAGCTCGCGGCTGCGAGGAAGAACGTGTGCGTGCCGCAGGCTCAGCTAGATGGCTTGAGCAGTGTCGGCAAGTCCGTCTACAGCACTCGAGCAGGAGGAAAGGGCGTAGAACCGCGTGTGCAAGCGGCCCCTCGGCTCGAGAGGAGCGCGGGGTGCGCAGGACGAGGAGGCGGACCGCCACGGCCCGACGAGGCACTCGCGCGGGACCTGCAGCGGTCCCGAAAGCGTGTTGTTCCAGGATGAGCAGGCCTACGGCTGCACACAGCGAGCGTGAGAGGAGGGCGAGGCAGAAACTGATGAAGAGAGAGCGGAGGGGAGAGGAGGACGACGAGCGCAGCTGGGGCGGACGTGCCCGGCGCACTGGGTGCGCGTACATCGGCAGGGCACGCTGGAGTGCTCGACTGCTCAGCCTATCGGAAGGAGACGAGCTGCGGGTCGTCGTCGTAGTCGTCCCCGCTGTGCGCGCATCATCGTCTCGCTCCCACCACACACTGCGTCGAGCCGCCCGAGAGAGGCCACTAGTCGCCTCCACCGACCCACAAGCGGGCACATGGCTGCGCTCCTCCGCCTCGCCAGCCGCACCCGCCCCGCACCCTCGCTCCTCCGCCACCACCACCCGCCCTCGTCCGCTCTCGCCAGCTCAGCCCTCCCCGCCCGCTCCCTCCATGTCAGGAGCGTCTCGATCCTGAGCGGCATCGGCAGGCTCGCCGGCCGCACCGCAGGGCGCGGCGCCCTCGGGCTCGGCGTCGGCGCGGGAGCTCTCACCTGGGCCGAGTACAAGGTCGACGGTGCGTTCCCTTTCTTGCCTGCAGTGCCGCGCGACACCAAGCTGACCCGTACGAGCGACTGCAGGCTTCAAGCAGAACGCGGTCGGCACCCTGTCCGACATCAACGACAAGCTCGGCACCGCTTACAACGTCGCCTCGACCTCGATCGCCTCGACCTTCCACTCGCTCACCCAGCAGGGCGGCGACACGATCGACTCGGTCTCCGAGACGGCCTCCACCCTCTGGGCCGGCGCCACCGTCGGCGTCGAGTCGCGCCTCTCGAGGCTGCGCGATCGCTTCCGCGAGGCGTTCGACCGCGACGACGACGCCGACGCTGCCTCGTCGCCACCACCGTCGGGCGGCGACAGGCACGGCAAGAAGCCGTCGCCCGACCCTACCCCGGCCGCGACCCTCGCCGCCGCGATGGCGGCGTCGGTCCCCGTCCTCGTCGACGCCGACGAGCCCGCCGTCGACTCGAGCGAGGACCTCATGCTCCTCACGCGCAAGCTCATCGAGATCCGCTCGATCCTGCTCAGCATCGGCGAGGAGGCCGGGCTCACCCTGCCCTCGATCGTCGTGGTCGGCAGCCAGAGCAGCGGCAAGAGCAGCGTCCTCGAGGCCATCGTCGGGCGCGAGTTCCTCCCCAAGTGCGTCCGCCTCTAGCCCTCTCTGCAGGACCTTCTCGAGCGACGCTGACGGTGCTCTCTCCTCGCAGGGGCGACAACATGGTCACGCGGCGACCCATCGAGCTCACCCTCATCCACACGCCCGCGACGCCCTCCAACCCCCGCCCTACCACCTTCGCCGAGTTCCCCTCGCTCGGCCCGGGCCACATCACCGACTTTGGCCTCGTGCAGAACACGCTCGTCGACCTCAACCTGTCGGTGCCTGCCGAGCAGTGCGTCTCGGACTCGCCGATCCAGCTCCGCATCCACTCGCCGCACGTGCCCGACCTCAGCCTCGTCGACCTGCCCGGCTACGTCCAGGTCGCGAGCATGGACCAGCCCGAGGAGCTCAAGGACAAGATCGCCGCCCTGTGCGACAAGTACATCCGCTCGCCCAACATCATCCTCGCCGTGTGCTCGGCCGACGTCGACCTCGCCAACTCGCCTGCCCTACGCGCCGCCAAGAAGGTCGACCCGCTCGGCATGCGCACCATCGGCGTCGTCACCAAGATGGACCTCGTCGAGCCGGCCCAAGGCGCCGCCATCCTGTCCAACAACCGGTACCCGCTCGCGCTCGGCTACGTCGGCGTCGTGTGCCGAGCGGCCAAGCAGCACTCGCGCTCGCTCTTGAAGCGCGGCAGCGGCGGCGGCGACGAGGGCAGCCTCATCGGCCCGATCCGCGCCCAGGAGGAGGCCTTCTTCGGCGGCAACGGCGAGGCCTTCTCGCACGAGGGCCTCCAGGTCGGCACCGACACGCTCAAGAAGCGGCTTATGCACGTCCTCGAGGAGTCGATGGCGTCGTCGCTGCACTCGATCTCGAACGCCGTCGCGCTCGAGCTCGAGGAGGCGACGTACCAGTTCAAGGTCCAGTACAACGACCGCACGATCAGCGCCGAGTCGTACGTCGCCGAGACGCTCGACCTCCTCAAGGCCCGCATCGGTGCCCTCGGCAAGAGTTTCGCCAAGAAGGACGTCCGCCGCCTCCTCAAGTCGTCGCTCGACGAGCAGGTCCTCGACCTCCTCGCGTCGCAGTACTGGATCGACCAACGCGCGCCCGAGCTCGGCACCCTCGCCAACGACCGCTCCGTCTCGCCCGACGAGCTCGACGTCTACTGGCACCGCAAGCTCGACGCCCTCTCGTCGTCGCTCACCAAGTCGGGGGTCGGCCGCGCCGCGACCCAGCTCGTCGTCGACGCCATCCGCGCCCGCCTCGCGACCCTCTCGCGCGAGGAGCCCCTCCTGTACCACCCAGACGCGGCCGACCGCATCGCCGCGACGGCCGACGCCATCCTGCGCGAGCGGTTCACGCTCACGAGCGACCAGGTCGAGAACAGCGTCAAGCCGTTCAAGTACGAGGTCGAGGTCGAGGGGCGCGAGTGGGAGCACGGCCGGCTCGAGGCGGTCGGGCTCCTCGAGCGCGAGCTCGGCATGTGCGACTCGGCCCTTGCCAAGATCCGGGACGCCGTCGGCGGGAGGAAGCTGCGGGGCGCGATGGAGTACGTCGCCGAGATCGAGGAGAAGGAGCGCAGGAGGAAGGAGCGCAGGAGAGAGGCGAGGGCAGCAGGCCAGGACGACTGGGACGAGCTCGAGGAGGACCTCGCCGACCCGACTCGGCCGGCGTTCAACCCGGCCTTGCTGGCCAAAGGTGCGCCGCCTCTTCCCCTCGAGGCCTGCACTGCCCTTCCACGGGGCCTGCGCTGACTCGCTCCTTGCTGTGCCGTCCTCGTCGACGTCGTCGACCCCGCCGTCTACAGCTCGCGAGGCCATGTTCCTCTCGTCGCGCTCGTCCATCCTGCGGCTGCGGGTCCTCGCGCTAAAGTCGAGGCGCTGCAAGGCCGGGCCAGAGCAGAAGGCGTTCTGCCCCGAGGCGTTCCTCAACGTCGTCGCCGACAAGCTCTCGAGCACGGCGGTCCAGTTCATCAACGTGCGTCCTCCTCTCAGCGCCTCGCCTACGAGACCGTGAGCACCCCCTGATGCTTCTGCGCTGCGTGCAGATCGAGCTCCTCGTCGAGTTCTTCTACCAGGTCCGTCGGCCTGCTCCGTCGGCCCCACCTCCTGCCGAAGCTGACCCGCCTCGACCGCTCCCCCCCAGTTTCCTCGCGACCTCGACAACCGACTCTCGCACGACCTCGACCGATCCGAGGTGCTGCGCTTTGCGCGCGAGAACCCTGCCGTCGCCAAGCACCTCGCCCTGCAGGACCGCAAGGAGAAGCTCGAGCTGGTCAGTCGCGTCTTCTCGATTGCGCGCACGTGTCGCCGCACCTCCGCATGCTCCTTTGGGCCTTGTCGTCCGTGCCAGGAACAGCAAGCTGACGATCTCTCGCTCGTGCAGGTCGCCGACAAGCTCGACAGCCTCGTCAAGCTGCAGCGCGACAAGGCGCAGCAGCAGAACCCTCGCCGCCCAGGCCAGCAGCACGACGCGCGCCGAGGTTTGTTTGGCATGTTTTGAGTGCGTCGACGCGCCGTCGACCCTCGAGCGAGGCCTCGTGCAGCATGCATCAAGCTGCCCAACTCGACGACCCCTCCCGACCGCTCTTCCGCCCTCCCCCTCCTGGACGTCAGCTCCGTGCCCTTGTACAGATCCATCGCCGTCGCCGTCGTCCTTCCCTTGTTGTACAGCAGTGACGTCCTCGGCAATGCACACCTCTTCCCTGCTCGTTCGTGCTCGTCGCCGGTCCGAGAGAGGACGAGGGACCGTCCTCGTCGGCGAGGGGAGCTCGTCGGGGTCCGCTGCCGGAGCTTGGAGGCCTTGCGTAGACTTCTCGACAAGGTCGTTCGATCTCTCTTGTGCTCGAGCGAGGCCGTCGTTCGAGGGCCAGGCTGCCTGAACGCGCGCAGAGTTGGCCGGCGAGTCGCCCAAAACGAGGCGGGGGACCGGGCCTAAGCCCTTCTAGCGCCTCCGCACTTCATTAAACAGCCTCGACATCGCGCCGGGGGATTGGCTCTGACCGAATGAAGCAGGCCGATCTTGCGAGGCAGGCACGGCCGACGGCCCCCACTTCCCCTCGAGGCGGCGCTCTCTTCGTCGTCGAACGATCCGACTGTTTGCGATGCGGTGCCCTCGTCGAATGAGTGCACCGCTGACCGAGTGGACCCCTCGACTCGAGCGCACTCGCCTCTCTCTTCCCTTTCCTCACCTTCCCACGGACCCCTCTCCCCTCCCTCACCCCATCCCGACCTTCCCAAGTCCACCAACATGCTCGTCAAGCTCCCCCTCGTTGCGGCTGCCGCCTTCGCCACGGCTGCCACCGCCGCCGCCGTCCCGGCCACGGACGACGTCGCCATGATGAGGAAGAACATCATCCAGCGCCTCGAGCGCCGCGCCAGCAACGGCATGGTCAAGCGCAACTCGCTCACGACCGGCGCCGACGACGCGACGATCCTCAACTTTGCTCTCACCCTCGAGGTGCGTCTTTCTCCTCTTGCACTCGAGAGGAACCCTGTCCGCGGCGAGCTGACCCGCCCTTTCTTGCGCCGCGCAGCACCTCGAGAACGTCTACTACTCGGAGGCGCTCGCCAAGTTCTCGGCCGCCGACTTTGAGGCTGCTGGCTACACCGGCCTCTACCCGCTCCTCGAGCAGGTCGCCGCCGACGAGGCGTCGCACGTCGGCTTCCTCACGGCCGCCCTCAAGGCTGCGGGCGTCACCCCGGTCCAGGCGTGCAACTACACCTTCCCCTACACCGACGTCACGAGCTTCCTCGGCCTCACCCAGGGTGCGCCTCCCTTACTTCCCTTACTACCTGCACGAGCTCTCGAGCGAGAAGCTGACCCGGCTCGTTCCTGCAGTCATCGAGGGTGTCGGTGTGTCGGCCTACCTCGGCGCGGCTGGCGACATCTCGGAGGCCGACTACGTTACCGCCGCCGGCTCGATCCTCACCGTTGAGGCCCGCCACAACGCCTTCGTGCGCTTCCTCAACAACTACACGCCGTTCCCGGCCGCGTACGACACCCCTCAGTCGGCGACTAACGTCGTGACGATTGTCACTCGTGCGTCCTCCTCTCTCTCTGCGCTCCTCCTCGCTCGCGAACCTGAGCGTCGCAGCTGACTCGTCCATCGTGCTCCTACAGCCTTCTTTACCTCGTGCCCCGAGGGTTCGGCCCCGACCATCATGGGCAAGTCGGGCCTCAACGTCTCGACCACCGAGTTCACGCTCGGCGGCGACCTCCAGGTCACCCCGGCCAACGCCTCGGCCGTCCCTGCGGGCACCACCGTGTACTGCGGCTTCGCCTCGTGCGTCTCGCTCTCTTTCTCGTCCTCGAGCTCGCGCGCACGGACCCTCGCTCACTCCTCGTCCTCCTTCTCGCGCTCGCAGGGGCCTCAACGCCGCCTTCACCGCCTGGAACGACGGCTCGTGCAAGATCCCCACCGAGAACATCACGATCGGCCAGACCTACGGTGCGCTCGACCGCTCCCCTCGCTCCCGCTCGACCAAGACTGACTTCCCCGCTCGCTCCTCGCAGTCGTCGTCACCACCGGCCCCTCGCTCGAGGACAAGTACACTCTCGCCGGCCCGGCCATCATCGACACGACCCCGAAGAACTCGTCGGTCACCATCCCGGCCCCGGCCGGCGCCTCGAGCATGTCCATGTCGAGCGCCTCTGCCTCGGGCAGCGCCGCCGCCGCCTCGGCCTCGCCTGCTGGCCTCGCCGCTACCAACGCCGCCGTCTCGGGCAAGCAGATGGCCGGCGCCGCCGGCCTCTTCGCCGCCCTCGTCGGTGGCCTCGCCGTCCTCCTCTAGATTTGAGAAGGTCGATTTCGCCATTCCCTCCTCCCCTCTCTCCTAGCGTCACCTTTTATCGCCTCGGCTCCTTTCTCGATTTCCTACATCTTCGTTTCTCATCGCAGCTCACGTCGAGCGCGGCAGCTGTACATAGTTACCCCGAGTGTGGCATTCCCTCAGTCCTCGCTCTCTCCCTCTTCCGCCGTAGATCTTTCTGTCGGCGTTCGAGTAGATTGCAAAGACGATCGCGCACCTACATCGTCCGTGTCATCGAGAGTGTCTGCGAAGCGTTTTGTACAGTAGTCGTGAGCAGCCGTCGGAGCCGGCGGCGAGCGCTCGCTTGCGATGCTCGGCCGCAGGTGCCCTCGGCGAGAGGCCGGCTCGTACGATGCCGTAAGGCGCCCCCGAGACCTCTCACCGAGCCTTCTCGCACTCGTAAGCTTCTGGACGGTCAGCCGAGCATTGGCTGTGACGCCGTTGCCGACCTGCGCCTCGTGCAGGGAGCGAGCCGGGCCCAGGCACGATGCGCACCCGAGGCTTTACCTTCGCTCATCAGATCAGCTCTGACCGCGTTGATCCCTGCCGGGGATGCGCCGACGCCCAATCGCGCAAGCCGATTCTCCGGGAGCGAGAAGGGATCAGCGGGGGAGCTGGCCATCGCCGCGAAGGGACTTTGCTTGGATCTCTCCCGCCTGCCACATCGAACGACAGACCTCGCTGCATGCTGCGCTGCCCAGCCCGCTCGCCTCACCGAGGCCGAGGAGGCGACAAGCCGCGTCGTCGTCGTCGTCCTCGCAATCGCTCCTCTCTCTCCTCTCACCGCACCTTTCCCCGCCCCCTCCCCCACCTCGAGCCGACCTTCTCAAGTTCCTTGCCATGCTCGTCAAGCTCCCGCTCGTCGCCGCTGCGGCCTTTGCTACGGCCGTCACGGCCGTCGCCGTTCCCGCCGACATCGAGTTCATGAAGAAGTCGTACATCGAGCGCCTCGCCAAGCGCTCGTCGAGCCTCGCCAAGCGCAACTCGCTCACGACCGGCGTCTCGGACGCGACCGTCCTCAACTTTGCCCTCACGCTCGAGGTACGCCTCCTCTCGCACACCCTCTTTCCTCAAGCATGAGCTGACACGGCGCCATGCACAGCACCTCGAGGACACGTGGTACAAGATGGCGTTGGAGAAGTTCACCGCCGCCGACTTTGAGGCGGCGGGCTACTCGGGCCTGTACCCGCTCCTCGAGCAGGTCTCTCGCGACGAGACGTCGCACGTCGGCTTCCTGAAGGCCGCCCTCGAGGCCGCCGGCGAGACGCCCGTCCAGGCGTGCAACTACTCGTTCCCGCTCACGAACGTCAAGGACTTCCTCTCGCTCTCCCAGGGTGCGTCTCGCCTTTCCTCGTCTCGCCCGACCTGTAGAGTAAACGCTGACGTGCGCGTCGAACCCAGTCGTCGAGGGCGTCGGCGTGTCGGCCTACCTCGGCGCGGCGGGCGACATTCACGTTCCGGAGTATGTCACCGGCGCCGCCTCGATCCTCACCGTCGAGGCTCGTCACAACGCCTTCGTGCGCTTCCTCAACAACTACACGCCGTTCCCGCAGCCGTACGACACGCCCCTCTCGGCGACCAACGTCGTGACGATCGTCACCCGTGCGTCGACCCGACCTTCCTAACCCTTGCGCTCGAGCCTCCTCATCCCTGACTCTTTCTTCCTCTTCCTCGTCGACAGCGTTCTTCGACTCGTGCCCCGAGGGCTCGGCGCCGACGATCCAGGGCAAGTCGGGTATCAACGTGACGAGCACCAACTTTACCCTGGGCGGCGCGCTCGAGCTCGTCCCGGCCAACGCGTCGGCCGTTCCTGCTGGCACCACCGTGTACTGCGGCTTCGCCTCGTGCGTTATCTCCTCCCTCATTCGAGTCGTCGAGACGAGCCGTCACTGACGACGCTCGAGTCGTCTCGCAGCGGCCTCGAGGCGGCCTTCACCCTCTGGACTGACGGATCGTGCAAGATCCCGACTGAGAACATCACCATCGGCCAGACCTACGGTGCGCTGCATCCCGATGCTTGCTCGCTCAACTCGGGCGAGTGCTGACGTCGACCTTCCCTCTTTCGCGCACGGTCCCCTCTCGCAGTCCTCGTCACCACCGGCCCGTCGCTCAAAGACAAGTACACCCTCGCCGGCCCTGCCATCATCGACACGACGCCGCAGAACACGTCGGTGACGATCCCGGGCCTCGCAAGCTCGGCTGCGTCGGTCGCGTCGTCGGCCGTCGCGAGCGCGACCTCGACTGCCAGCGCTTAGGTCGCCCGTTTCGCCTCGAAACTCTCGCCCTCGCCTGTAGCACTAGCACCTGTGCCTTCATTTCCTTTCTATCCTGCCCTCGCTCACAAAGAGCTCGGCAGCCCGTCCATATCCTCCTTTTTTCGGCGCCTCCTCTCCTCGAGCCAGAATTGACACTCTCGCGACTACAACGTCCCCCGAGTTCTCCCTGTCTCGCCTTCTCCGGCAGCGAGAGGTAGACAGGCCGGCGCAGCAGAGAGAGCGGAGCGAAAATCGCAAGACAAGCCCCTGTCCGCTCGCCGCTCGGTGCGTTCGAGCTGCTCGCCGAGGAGCGGTCCGTGCGGGGTCGGGGCCTCCTCTCGCGGAGAGTCCGCGCTCTCGTCGCTCGCCTCGCTCCTCGTCTGCCTGCTACATACTCGACGAGCAACTCGAGCAGCACCCGCACCTCAACTCTCGCCGCCCGTAGCGAGCCGCGCCCCTTTCCCCCGGTCCATCAAGCTCGCTCGGACCTCGCCCTCGCACCGCCGCCTCGATGGCACTCTCGTCCTTGCGGCACTACCTTCGAGCCTCGCACGCACACAACGAGGGGCTCCTTCCAGCTGCAACTCGACTCTGCGTCCCTCCCTCCAACCCCGACCTCGCCGGCCGGCCTCGATCTCGCTCCTCGTGGCGACGACAATGCGCTCCGTCGTCCAGCGGCGAGTCGCCGCAAGGGCGCGGTGCGACGAGAGCATGGGCTCGGTGCGCGCATAGCAAAGTGCCTCGACGAGCGGCCTGGTTCTGCGTCGCCGTCGTCGTCGTCCTCGGGTTCTACCTCTCGTTCGACCCGCGCGCCGTCGACCGCATCGAGTACACGGGCTCGTGCGCGGGATGCCTCACGCTCCTGTCGCCGATGAAGCAGCTCGCCGAGATGGGAGACGAAGGCTTCGTCGACCTCGCCACAGGCTTCTGCGCCAAGCTCGGGGTGCGTCTCCTTCCTCCTGCACTCGACGCACGATCGGCATCGAGGTAGAGCTGACTCCAGTGCTCCGTGCTCCCAGCTGCAAGACGTCGACGTCTGCACCGGCGCCGTCGGGACGCAAGCACCCATCCTCGCCCACGTCCTGCGCTCGGTCGGGCCCAGCTCGCTCGCCCTCAACAGCTTCTGCGCCAGCATCTTCGGTCTCTGCCCTCTTCCCGAGACGACGCAGCACAAGGTCGAGCTCCCCGAGCCGCCCATCGAGCTCCTGAGCGCGCCGACGGCCGACGTCCTCCGTTCGCCCGCGTCCGCAAGCGGTCGTCGAGTCGCCAAGCAGTGGACCTCGACGGGGCGCGAGCCGTTCCAGGTCGTGCACATCTCGGACACGCACGTCGATCGTCAGTATGCGGTGCGTCGCCTGCGGCTCCTCGTACCCCGGGCGAGAGCGAGGAGCTGACTTGACCATGAGCAGGTCGGCGCCGACTCGCACTGCCGCAAGGTCATCTGCTGCCGCGAGTACAGCTCTGAGTCGATCGGCGACTCTGCTCTCGAGCCAGCCGGACCGGTACGTTGTTCGCTTCGCGCTCGCGCATGCCGAGCGAGCTGACGAGGTCGGGCATAGACAGTTTGGTGCAGATCGAGTGCGGCTCTCGTCCCGAACCTCCTCACGACGTGTACTCATGCACATTATCTGCAGTGCGACTCGCCGCCAGCTCTCGTCGAGAGCCTCTTCCACGCCGTCGAGCGGTCCGTGCCCTCCTCTCGCGCCTCGTTCCCTCTCCTCGGCTTGTTCCCCTGACTCTTCCGCGCCGACAGCTTCGCCGCAAATCGCTCATTCACCATCTTCACCGGCGACGCCATGGACGACGCCGTCTGGGAGTCGTACCGGCCCAAGATCGAGCGCGAGATGCACTCCTGGCACGACGAGCTTCCCGCCGTCTCGTACCCGGTCTTCGGCAACCACGACGTCGCGCCCGTCAACGGCTTCCCACGCTCAACCGGCGAGAACGCATCGAGCGCCGACTGGGTGTACGAGGTGGCGGCGCAGGACTGGGAGAAGTGGATCGGGAGGGAGGCGGCGGACCAGGTGAGGACGACGAGTGGCTGCTACGCGACGGTCCATCCAGGTACGAGCCTCAAGATCATCTCGCTAAACACGAACCTGTGGTGCGTGCTGCCCGTTCGCCGCCTCGCCTTCTCGATGTCGACGATGCTAACCTTCTCAAGTTGAATCGCAGGTACAAGCAGAACTGTGCGCGCTCCTCTCCCCTCTCTCGCTCTTCCTCACCCCCCATCGCATACCTGACGTCGAGTTTCTGCGCACAGTCTGGCTCTACGACTCGGACGACCCCGTCTGGGACCCGAACGGCATCTTGACCTGGCTCGCTCACGAGCTCGACCTCGCCGAGCAGGCAGGACAACGCGCCTGGATCAGTGCGTCTCTCCCTCTTCCTCACCCTCTCATCCTCTCTCGGCCTCCTCCCCTCCTCGTTCGCGCTCCTCGATCTCGTCGTGCGCGCGGGTGCTCGGACCCCTCCTCGTCCCCCCTTTTTCCTCGTCCTCATTAACCCTCTCGGGAGAGCCTTGCACTTGCTCCGCCCACACCTAGACATGCAGAAGCTGACTCTTGCTCTCCACAGTCGGTCACCTGTCGTTCGGCAAGACGGACTCGCTGCGCGACCAGTCAAACTACGCCAACCAGATCTTCCAGCGCTACCACAACACCATCGCAGCGCACTTCTACGGCCACAGGTCCGTCATCCTACGCATCTCTCTGCTCTACAGCTGTGTTGCCGCTGACGAGACGCTTCTGCAGCCATCGCGACGAGTTCGAGATTGGGTACGCCGACTACGCCGACCGCTCCTCGGCAACGGCCAACGCCATCGCGTTTATCGGCGGCGCACTCACCCCTGCATCGGGTAACCCCGTCTTCCGTGTCTACGATGTCGATCCTGACACGTACGAGATCGTCGACTTCTCGCCCATCGTCGGTGCGTCTCTCCTTCTCCTCGACCTCTTCTTCCATTCAGCTCTGACGCTCACACCACTCGCAGCCAATCGGTCCTCGGCCACTTATCAAGCTGACCCCGGCTGGACCCGCTACTACTCGGCGCGCGAGAGCTACGGCGCCTTTCTCGCACCGCCGCACCCGGCGAGCGAGCCGCTCGACGCCCGCTTCTGGCACCGCCTCACCGAGGCCTTCGAGGTCAACGAGTGCGTCTCTCGCCCTCGCAGCAGCTCATGATCCAGCATACACTGATGCCGAGCCCGTCGTCGTGATGCAGAACCGCCTTCCAGCTCTACATGACTCGCACTTTGCGAGGCCACCCGACGAGCGCGACCAAGTGCGACACGCCGTCCTGCAAGGCCGCCAAGATCTGTGCTCTGCGCTCGATGAGGAGCGAGGACAACTGCGTGCGTCGTGCCCTGAGCTTGTCTCGAACCCGAGCTGATGGAGGAGGTCCGTGCGCAGGACTTGGTCCCCATGCACAACTCGTTCAAGCCCAAGTTTGAGAAGCGCAGCTTCTACGTGCGTGCTCTCCTGCGTCTCGTCTCGACGTTCTCGAGCTGACGTCGAGCCCGCAGGTCTCGGGCGAGCAAGAGCTCGAGCACGACGTCTCGCAGTGCGAGCGACCCGGCCTCGCGACGATGCTGCGCGAGCTCGCCGACTCGCCCAACGTGCGCTCTTCTCCTGTGCTTGCCGTGCTGTCGACGACGTGACTGACGCGCCCGGACCTCCCGCAGATGGTCGGGCTCAGAGCGCTGTCGACGGCTGCGCAGGACGCGGTCGAGCGGATCCACCTCGAGCGTCGCCGGCGTGTGTAGATCTGGCTGCAGCACCGTGCACAGTTGCCCATCTCCCGAGTCTGCTCTCATTCGGGCGAGAACGAGGCGCAAAGCGAAACAAAGAGCTTGCACACGACGACGACGTCAGAAGAGAGCCACCACCTCGTCCACCTCGTCCGCCTCTGCGCCTGCCGGCCGGATACGCTCACCGCGCTCTCCTCCTCCAGCGACTCCTGCCTCGTCGCCCGACGTCGACGCCCCGTCGCCCGATGCTGACGCCACGTCGTCCTCCTCCGGATCGACCTCGGGCTCGTCGTCGACGTGCGCGAGCGCCGCAGCGGGAGCGGGTGCGACGCGCGCGAGCGCAGGAAGCTGCGGCGCAGCAGCAGGGATTGGAGGCGGGAGCGCCGCCCTGTGCGCCTGCTCGCCGTGCTGCGCCGAGCCCGAGCCCGAGCCCGAGGCGGCGCTCGAGCCCGTCGCGCCCGCCCTCGCCGAGCTGTACGCCTCGCTGCCGCCGTCGCGGAAGAGCTCGGCGTCAGGGACGCGAGCGCGGCCTGCAGCCTGCTCGCGCTGCGCGAGGGCAGCCATGCGGCGCCTGCGCAGCCCGGCCGCGTCCATCTCGAGGCGCTCGCCCGTGCTGCTCGCCTCGCCCTCGCCCTCGCCCTCGCCCTCGCCTGCGCCCACTCCCTCCTGCTCGCGCTCATCAGCAGCTGCAGCAGGCCCGACCTCGTGTCGGAGCGGGTGCGCGCGCGCGCCGGGGCCGGGCGTGCCAGCTCGGCTCGCCTGGCGGCTGTCGTCGTCGTCGCTCGTGAGGGCGACCTCGACGCCGCTCGGCGCACGGTGCAGCGCGCCCTGTTGCACCCGGAGGCGCTGCTGCGCCTGGGCGACGCGGTCGCGGCCGTCGCGCGCGCGACGCTCGGCGAGGAGGCGCTCGCGCTTGTCGAGGGCGCGGCGGCGCTTGCGCTCGACCTCGGGGCTCAGCGTCGCGAAGAAGAGGACGGTCGCGACGAGGACGTTGCGCAGGGCGCGGCGGTAAGGGCCGGGAGGCGTCGGCGAGGGCGGCGCGACGGGGCGGCCGGCGATGTAGCGCGGCTGGAGGCCGAGCTCGCGCGCCTCGGCGACGAGGCCGACGGCGGCGAGCGTGTTGAGCCAGTACTTGGGCGACGCGCGCGACGCCGGGACCCGCCGGCGAGTCGGGCGAGCGGCGGCAGGAGCTGCGCCCGGGCGCCCGGCGGCGTCGGCACCTCCTGCGGCGGCCTGAGCGCCGCCCGCCGCGTGCGCCTGAGCCGGCCCCGCACCCGCCCCAGCTGCAGCCCCATCCTGCTGCGCCCTGCCCTGCGCACGCGCCGCCCTGCGCCGCTCGCGCTCGACGCGGTCGCGGTCCCGGCCCTGCGCCTGGCGCCGGCGGAGGATGCCCCAGCCCTCGAAGACGACCCAGAGGACGGCGATGGCGCCGAGGACGAGGCGCTTGCTCGGCGACGCGCTGCGACCAAAGAGCCACAGGAGGAACCCGAGCTTGGCGCTGAGGAGGACGAGCGGGACGAAGAGGGCAAAGACGGCCTCGAGGTTGATGATGACGCTCAAGGTCGCACGGCGACGCGGCTGCTGCCCCTGCTGCTGCTGCTGGAGGAGCGCGCCGACGCCGTCGCCCTGCGGGAGTCCGTGTGCGGCGGGCGCCGCCCCTGCGCGTGCTAGGACCTGGTGCGCGGCGGCGACGGCGGCCGGGGTCGGGCGGCCCGTGACGGTACGGCCGTGCGCGATGGCGGGCGCGGCGGGCGCGAGGGTGACGAGGAGCTGGAGCATGGTCGTGAGGTGGGCGTGGACGGCGCGAGCGCGGACGAGGGAGGGCGAGGGAGGGGAGGGCGCGAGGGCGAGGAGCGCAGGAGGCGTGTGGAGGAGGTACGGCAGGCCGCTGCGGAACGACGTTCGTCAGCCCTGCTCGCTTTGTGCAGACAGCGAGAGAGGACAGGTCGCACCCGATCTGGACGACCTTGAACTCTTCCTCGAGCGCGGGACCGCCGCGCTCAGCCGCCTCCTTCTCGGCCGCTTGGACCCTCTCCTCGACCGAGTCCCACAGGCCGACGCTGCGCAGGAGCGCCTCGACCTCGACGAGCGCGTCGCCGTCGCCCGTCTGGACGATGCGGACGTAGTGTGCGTGCGCCTTCTGGAGGTTGAGGAGGAGGAGGGCGCGCTGAAGCGGGACGAGGCGCTGCAGGTGCGCCAGGTAGGGGAGGTAGGGCCCTGCAGCGCTCGTGATCGCCGCCGCCGACGACACGACGCGAGTGCCAGACGCGCTCGGAGTCGGCGAGACGAGGGGCGGCGCCGAGGGCGTGGCTGGAGCCGGCGGCGACGAGGACGAGGCGGCGCCGGCCGAGTCGAAGAAGCCCGGCGTGTAGGCCGACCCGACCGACCTGGCGGGCGAGCCTGCGACGGCGGCAGCGGACGAGGGTGCCGGCGAGTCGGTGGCTGCGCGAGGCGGCGGGGTCGTCTCGTGCGGAAGGGGAGCGTCGTGGAATGAGTCGGGCGAGGCGGAACGAGGGGGAGTCGCCGGGGCCGAGGTGAACGGGGTGGACCAGGCCGAGGGGCGGACGATGACGTTGAGGACGAGAGGTTGGGTCGGCGTTGTCTAGAGGCAGAGGAGGAACCGGGTGAGCGAGAGGGAGGGTGAGAGAGGGAGGAGAGGACGCACGGCGAGCTCCTCGTCGAACGCGGCGTCGAGCGACTCTTGGTCGCGCAGGACGCGGGCACCTTTGGTGATGGTGACGCCGTCCTCGAGCGGGGTACCGTCCCACTGCTGGCGGAGGCGGTGCTTGAGGTCGAGGATGGTGGCGGTGCGGTCGAGGCGAAGGGTGCGCTCGAGCGGGGTCGCGAGCACCGGGTGGGTCGCGAGCTGGAGCGTCACCTCGACCTGGGAGTCGGACTCGGCGCCTGCGTCTGGCCCGGACTGCGCTGGTGGCATGGCGGGAGGGCGGCGACGGCGAGGTGGGGCAGACGGATGGAGCAGCAACGTGGACGCCAACGAGAGCTCGGGGGAGCTCTTGCAGCTGCTCGTGCGGTGACTGCTGGCTTCTGGAGCCGCTGCTGCTGGTGCTTAGCAGTGCGCGGGGCGCGAGAAGAGAGCGAGCCGGTCCACCGCGACCAACCCGCTCGCAGCGACCAGGTGAGCCTCGTGCACTCCTCAGAAAAGTGCGCCCGTACTCGCAGGCTGCTCATGATCATCTCACAAGTACAGTACAGCTCTCCTCGACCGTGCTCAAGCGGGCGAGCGACTCGCGCTTCCTCTCGCCAAGCTCTCGAGCGACAGGGTGAGCGCGAACCCACAGCGATGCAGTACCCTCCCCGCCAGCTCTCCCACCTTCAACAGAGCACCCGGCAACCACGGCGACCCACGACGAGCGCCTATGCCGACGCCTTGCGGCTGCGCGAGGGAGAGAACGCGAGGTTAGTTGGACGCTCAGAGCGGAGGACATGGCTGCGCGAGATGGACGCACATCTGGTAGGCCCTGTTGGCGGCCAAGGTCGACGTTGAAGATGCGCAGGAGCATGCCGAGGCGACGGGGAGCGATTCGAGGGGAGGTGAGGAGAGAGGGAGGACAGGGTCAGCTGCTGCTCGACAGGGGACGCTCGCTGCTCGCGACGCCGGGCCCGCAAGCACGATCGTAGGAGCAAGACTGTGAGCTAGACGCACGAAGCCTGCGCAGCGAGGGAGAGTGAAAGAGGTCAGCTTCCGAGTCGTTCCTCGACAGCGCGACGAGTGGGAGAGGGAGCGCACGAGGAAGGGGATGCTGAAGCCGCCGCCGAAGAAGGCGATCATGTAGATGGCGAGCTTGGTGCCGTTGGTCTGGTCTGCGAGCGGGTGTGCGCGGTGAGCCCGGCTGAGTCTCCATCTCGGCGAGACGAGGGAGGACGACGAGAGCGAGGCGACGACGCACCGAACGGGGTCGTGTTGTTGATGACGTCTGTTTCGAGGGGTGCACGAGTCAGCTGTGGTGTTCGCGGGTGCGCTCGAGGGCGTCTAAGCGGGCGATGAGGCGGAAGGACGAGGAAGGGGGCGAGGAGGGACGCACTGTCGACGTGGAACGAGCGGGCCTGGGCGGGCGAGCGGCGGGCGGCAGCGCGGGCAGCGACGAGGGACGAGCGGGCGAACATGGTGCTGGGTGAGAGGGCGAGGGAAAGGAGGAGAGCGATGAGGCGGGCCCGCGACTTTGGGCGAACGACGAGGCCAACTCGCTCCCTCCTCCCTCAGACTCGCCGAGAGCTGCACGGGTATGCTCTCTAGACTGTGCAGAATTGATCCAACCAGTCAAAGTCGCGCTACCTGAGAGCGGCGCGACAGCTCGCCTCGACCGGCCTCGGAGCGACTCGTCGGCTGCTCTCGCTCTCCGCACACGGCACCCGCCTGGGTCAGCGTGTGCTGGCGAGCACCTCTCGTCGTGCTGCTACCCGCAGCCGCCCTATCTGTGCCGGCGCATCACGCCCTGACGCCCGTCGCCTCCTCCCCGCTTCTCGTCGCTCTTGCTCGCCATGGCCCCGCCTCCTCAAGCACGGAGCCCGATCTTGCTGGATTGCCGCTCCTTCACTCGGCTCGGCTAAAGAGAGGACGCCGCCGTCTCGTCCGCACGCACCCAGGTTCGTCCAACCCCTCCTGTCGTCGTCGCCCTCTTCCCGTCCGCCTCGCTGACCTCGTCCTCGCACCTCCCGCGCCTCTTTGTCTTCTCCCTTCTAGCTCGTCGCCCTTCTCCTCACCGTCCCCGCAACGCCGCCCACCATGAGCAGCTCCTCCGAGAGTCTCGACGACGACGCCCCCGCCAGAGCCGCCGAGCCGACCGACGGGGTCTTCCTCCAGCTCAAGACCCTGTACAGCTTCTTCAAGGACCCGTACGGCACACTCAACCGCAAGAGCCTCGCTCCAGAGGCGATCGAGCGCTGGAAGGCCGCGCGCGCCCTCAACATCGCCATCGAGCGCTCGCCCAACGCCTTTAGGCTCTTTTGGGGCGAGCTGTCGCACGATCAGCGCGAGCGGGCACTCGAGCTTCTCCTCAAGTACTACTGCGAGTCACGCGCCGGCCCGAACTTTGACAGGCGGCTCGTGCGTCGCCTCTTTCGCCTCGACCTCCTTGACCTCGTTTCGTGCTCGGCTGCTGACCCGCACCTCGCCCAGGTCTCGGTCGACCGACTGCGCAGGGAGATTGGCTACCGTCGCGGCCCTAAAGGACGGCGACCGGTGCGCCTCTCGCCATGTCTCTCCACAGGCGCCCGAGGGAGGGGTCGGCTGACCCTCCTTGACCGTCTCGCAGCTCACGAGCCTCGAGCTGGACCCCTTCAGACGGCTCGACACGCTTCTCGGCCTCGCCATGACGATGTACGGCACGCCCATCGTCGACCGCGAGTACTATGCGTTCAATCGCGAGCGCGACGAGCTCGTCCAGGCGCGCAAGAAGGGCATCAACGCGCGGCCCGGCGGGGCTGCGGCAGCGCAAGCTCTCGTCGAGGACCTGCTCGCTCGTCACGACGAGCGCCTGAGGACGGCCAACGCCGCTCGTGTCGACCGTCTCGAGCCGATCAAGGCGGCACGGGCGCTCCTGCACGAGCCCGCCGCGCTCGTCGCCGGGCCCCACAGCACCGCGCAGTACCCCGCCGTCGAGGTCTACCTCTCGCGTCTCGACCACGAGCAGCAAGCTTCCGCCGTCGACCGCATGCGCGAGTTCCTGTTCGCGGCCTGCGAGGACCGTGCGCTGCGAGGAGAGGCGCTCGAGCCCCAGGAGCAGGTCCGTCGCAAGCCCTCTCGTCCTTCGCCTCCACTCTCTTCTTCGCTCTACGTTTCCGTGTGCGCCTAGCTGCCGGCCTGCGCATGCCGCTGACGACGAGCAACCTCCTTTCTCTCTCTCTCGCAGCTCGACGACATCTTTGCAGCCTTGCACGCTCGCGACCTCGGCCACAAGATCTGCGCCGCTCATCTCACGATGGTGGTCCGCTTCTACAAGCAGCGCAACGAGCCCGAGGCCGTCGTCGAGCACTTCCAGGACCTGCTCGACGAGTTCGGCGGCGAGGAGTGGACGAGCCGCTTCCCGCGGCTCGCGCTCACGCAGCAGTGGTACGCCGCCGCCACGGTCGGATACCTCGTCCGCTGCATCCACACGCTCAGGATCGGACAAGTTGTGCGTCTCCTTCCACCTCTACCTCGTCTCGACGATCTCGTGCGAGGGTCCGTGCTGACGCTCCTCCTCGCGCTCCCTCTACTCTCTCTTTGGGTCCTGCAGGTTGCCCAACTCGCGACCATCTTCCCGCTCGACTCGCCTGGGTCAGCGAGCTGGGCCCACTCGCGGCCTGTGCGCCCTTCCCTCTGATGCCCGTCGTCGCCGCCGGTGCTCTGACTGACTTCTCTCCTCGGCGCACAGGTCGACCAGCCTCCCTCCCACTCGCTCGCTCACCCTCTCTCGACGCATCGCACGCTCGCCGACCTCGCCTCGCCGTCGAGCAGGTATTTCCCGCAGTCCAGGAGCCGTCGGTGGTAGCGAGGAGGGCGGGTTTGGGCATGTACAGAGCTGTAACGTCGTCTTCCTCGCACCAGTCTGTTCTCTGCGCTCTCGAGAAGGCGGCGGGCGCAGTCTGAGCTTTCGAGCGAGGAGGGCGAGCGAGCTAAGCGATGGCCGGTCCTGCGCGAGCGAGGTCGACGCAGCGAGAGGCGCCGTGCCGGTGCAGCTACGCTGTGTTTGAGCTACACAGGGCCGAGGAGAGAAGATCGATCCACTGACGAGCTGCCGAGCGTCGCCTGGCGCAGAGCAAGCACGAACGCGCTCGAGAGACGGCGTCGCCGACTTGAGAAGGTCGACCGCGCGCACGGACCCTCACTTCTTCAGGCTCACCTCGTCGACGCCGCACCCGCAGCTGCTTCCGCTCGACGCTGCGCACGCATGGAAGGGACTCGAGGCTCTACCTCGGTGAGCAGAGCCAGGTCCTCGAGCTGCTCTCGGGCTGCTCTCGAGTCGCTCACGAGATCTGCCGCTCGTGCGAACACGATCGCGATGCAACGAAAAAGGGCACGAGCTGTCGATCTACAACAGCGGCGAAAGGGGAGAGTGTGCAAGTAAAGGGAGGCCGTGTGAGGCGAGAAAGATGCCGCGCAGACTCGCTGCGGCGGGACGAAAGAGGGGGATGCGGTCGAGAGGGGCGCGCGAGGCGCAACGACGAGCGAGGGGTTTGCGAGGGAAGGCAACGGTTGCGGAACGACGATCGGATCGGGGAGGTCGTGAAGGGGGTATCGGGGTAGAGAAAACGAGTGTCTGTGAGGGAGAGGTCGAGGAGGGGGAGGGCGAGAGCCGCGAGGGGCTTAGACGAAATGCTGCGAGCGGGAGGTGAGGTCAGCGAGGGCTCGTAGAAGAGCAGGAGAGAGGCGAGACGGACCCAGGTGATGTCGCTGCAGGGCGGGGACAAGGTCGAGGCGAGAGAGGGCGAGGCGAGGTGGACGAGGGCGGGCGACGACGAGCGAGGGGCGGCCATGACGAGAGAGGGGAGGTAGAGGGAGAGTCGAGGAAGGTCAGCGTCTGTGTGCGAGAGCGGGAAAGGAGGAAGGAGTGAGGAGAGAGACGCACAAGATGCCCATGCTCTCCGTGCCGCCGAGAGCCGAGAACGCGCCCCAGCTGAGGTCGAGGCACGAGTCGTTGTTGCCTGTCGACGCAGTAGTGTGTCAGCACTAGTCGAGAGCCGTCGGGCAGAGGCGAGGACACGCGGAGGAGGAGGAGAGGAGCAGGGAGGAGGACGCACAGGTCGGGCACGAGTCGGCGACGAGCGCCTTGATCGACTGGCCGGTCGCCGTGCGCGTGATGCTCACGTACTGGCCACAGTGCGAGCCGCCGGCGTAGGTGTTGGTCGGGAGGGCGACGAGGAGGGTCGAGTCCGAGTTGACGTTGCCGCAGTTCTGCGCGGGGAAGAGCCGAAGAGAAGGTCAGCTACCTCCCGAGGACAGCAAAGGACCCTCGGCGAGTTCGCGACGCACGCCAGCTACGCCGTTCTGCAAAAAATACGTAGCGATTCCTCCAGTGTAGAGCTTGCCCGAGCCGCCCGGGGACGAGCCGCTGTCGGAGGACGACGACTGGGTCTCCTTGGCGGCGGCGGCGGCAGAGGACGACGACGCGGCCCAGGCGGCGTCGGCAGCAGCCTTCGAGGCTGTGTGTGATGAGCGGAGGAGAGTCAGGAAGCTGAGCGACCGGTAGGAGGGGCAGAAGAGGCGGAGGAAGGAGGAGACGCACAGGCGGCGGCGGCGGCGCTCGACGACGAGGACGCGGCCCAGGCAGCATCGGCCGAGGCCTTGGACGCTGCGTGCATGACGAGGAAGCGTCAGTGCGAACTCGAGAGAGGGAGAGAGGCGGGAAAGACGAACCGGCAGCGGCGGACGACGAGGACGAGGCCCAGAGCTGGTACGCCTCGGCCGAGGACGACGCTGCGCAACGTCGAGCATGTCAGCGTCACGATCACGAGGCCGAGGAAAGGAAGAGAGCGGGAGGGGACGCACAGGACGCGGCCCACTCGGCATCAGCCTTGCTCTTCGAGGCGGCCGCAGCGGCGGCGGCGCTCGACGACGAGTAGTAGCTGTCCGAGTCCCACGCGCTCGTCGTCATGGCCTGCTGAGTCGTCGTAGGGCGAGCGCTCGTGGTGGGCGCGGCGGTCGTGGTCGGCTGGGCCGACGAGGTGCTGGCGGGAACGCGCGCGACGGGCGACGCCGCCGACGACGACGGCTCGTCCTGCTGCTCAACGTTGGCCGCAGCCTCGGCGGCGGGCGAGCTCGAAGCCGACGAGGACGACGACGAGTCGACGGGCGCGGGCGCGGCGGCCGACGAGGCGGCGCTGTTGGACGAGACCGAGGCCTTGGAGGCCGACGCCGACTGGACGACCTCGGCGGCCGTCTCGTCGCCGAGCGAGAACTCGATGTCGAGCATGCCGACGTCGAGGTCGCCGCCGAGGGCGAGGTAGGCGGCCTTGGAGAAGGTCGTGTAGTCGTCGCGGTTCGAGGCGCCGATGACGCTCGCCGTGATCTGCTTGCCCGTCGACTTGGCCGTGACGGTGACGGACGTGCCGCACAGGGGCGACGCGGCCGAGATGTCGGGGTAGACGGCGAGCGGGAGGCCGAGGATCATGGCGTCGTCGCTGCAAGCGAGGTAGGTCCGAGAGCCGTCAGTCGTCAGGCGCGCCGGCGTGCAGGACAGAGAGAAGAAGAGCGCACCTCGTCGCCTCGCCGCAGGTGGCAGCCCAGCCCGTCGTGGCCCACCAGATCGCCGTGCTCTCGTACACGGCCGCCTTGGCCGACGACGACGACGACTCGCCGCGGCGGACCTTGCGCTCGAAGCGCTGGCGCCTCGCGAGGCCGCTGCTCTGGTTGTTGCTGGCGGCGGGCTCGGCGCGCTTGTCGACGTGGACGGCGGGAGCGGCCTGGGCGAGGGCGCGCTCGGCGAAGGCCGGGTGGCTGCTGCGCTTGAAGTGGCCCGTCTGGTACGAGAGGGCGAGGGCACCCGGGGCGAGGGCGGCCGAGGCGCCGAGTGCGGCGAGGGTGAGCGAGGTGCGCATGGTGGGAGGTGGGAGCGAGTGGCGAGGGTTTGGGGTCGTGCGGGTGACGAGGTGCGGACGAGGCGCGGGCGGAGGGGAGGGGGGGAGGTGGGGAGGGTGCGAGACGGCCAAGCGAGTGGAGCCGGGGTGCTGAGAAGTGGTCGAGCTGGCTGGTGGGCGAGCTTGACGGGTGGCGAGTGAGACGAAGGAGGGAGAGGAGGAGGAGCGAGGCGAGTGAGGGAGAGAAAGGGGGCGCAACCACAAGGCGCGAGCGACCGAGCCACAAACGTCCGTCTCCCTCGCCTCCTCTCGTCTCGGGCGAGCAGCTGCAGCTCGCACCTCACTCAAGCTGCTATGTGACACGTCCGGCGCGCCTCCGTCAACCGCTGCGAGCTGTGCCCGCCGAGGAACGCGTCGCCTCCATGTTTGACGACAAACACGAGATGCCGGGGGAGCGGCGCTTGGAGGTGTCACTCGAGTTCTCCCCCGACCCTCTTCTCTGCATGCACTCGAGCTCGAGCTGCGCACCTGCAGGAGCACCTGCAGAGCGGGCGGCGCTGGCCGTCGACGAGCTCTGGTCGCCATGTCCCCCCTTTGTGTCAGCTCGCGCGAAACCTTGCCGCGAGCATGCGAGATCGGAGCTCGTCCCACGCTTCCTCGTGAGCACCAAGTCGATCGACGACAGCGAGCACGTCGAAAGCGCCAGAAGTGCCGCCGCGAGCAAGCGCTCGTAAGCCGAGCCGGACCTCGCTCGAGCCTCCTCGCGAGCGCCATTACGAGCGCGTTAGAATCGCTTGACCGAGATTAGAAATGGTCGATTAGCGACGTCTGCATTAGTCGGTGATTAGCGAGCATCCGTATTCACCTTGCGTTTGCTCCTCCCCCCGGTTCCTCCGGCGAGCGGGCGACTTGCCTTCTCGGCCAGCAGACGCGCGCCTCGCTCAGTAATGCACAGCTGTAGAGAGGCACCTCTGCGTCTCTCAGGCAAGACGAGAGGGCCGAAAAAGGCGAGACGTCGGCCCCATCGCCCTCGCTCGCCCTCGTCCGGACGTCCTCCCTGCTCCGGCTCCTCACCGCCACAGGCCGCAGCGATGCCGCCTCGCAGCCGCTCGTCGACCATCACCTCGACCGCGTCGTCCCACCGCGAGCACCTCGCGACCAACCCGCACGAGCTCGTCGCCGGCGCCCCCACCTCGTCCTCGTCGACCCACCCGCACCCGCAGCCCGCCTTCTTGCCCTTTGCCCAGCCGTTCGACGGACCAAAGAGCTACGCGAGCGAGCACTCGCTGCGCACCATCCGACCCCACGACGGCCGCGACTCGCCCGAGGGGTCGCCGCCCGAAGACCGCGCCCACGCCGACGAGGACGACGAGCCGGCGGCACAAGGCGGAGCGCGAGCGTGGCAGGGGCGCAGGGCAGGGCCGCAGTTCGTCATCGACCTCGACGCGGGCACCCCGACCGAGGAGGACGACGGCCACGACTCGGCAGCACGCGGCCGACCGCGCTCGTCCACGTTCGGCGGCGTCGAGCTCCCGGCAGCACCCTCGGCGCAGGCCCTCCTCGAGGCCGAGTACGCGACGACGCCGCCCTCGACCACGACCGACGACACGGCCGGCGCCGGCGTGTCGCGCACCCCTCGCCCCGACTACTCGCGCCACCGCTCGACTTCGCTCTCGTCCCTCTCGTCGCTGCGGTCACTCGACCCGGCACTGCACCTAGGCGGCGCACCCCTGCGCGAGCGGCGGCCGATGCTGTACGCGGGCCTCCAGGCCGGCGGCCTCCTCGTCGTGAGCGTCCTCGGCCTGTGGCTCGTCCTCAAGGGCTTGCTGCCGCCGATCGACCCAGAGCACCAGGACAAGGTCAAGCTCCCCAAGAGCTTTGACGACCTCAAGAGCTTGAACGAGGTGCTGCAGGTGCGTGCGAGGCGTCGCAGGACCGAGACGAGCCCGGCGGAACGAGCGCTGACCTCTCGGTTGCCCTTCGCCTTCCCCACGCAGGTCTACAGCGAGCGCAACTACTGGCGCGTCATGGGCTCCTACATCGTCGTCTACCTCTTGTGCGTCCGGCACCTTGTGCTCCTCGTGCGCGCCCGCCCGCTGACCTGCTTCCCCTCTATCCTCGACCTCGTCACCCTCGCGCGCCGCAACAGCCTGCAGACCTTCTCCGTTCCCGGTTCGATGTACCTCTCGATCCTCGGCGGCGCTCTATGGGGCGTCCTCATCGCGCTTCCGCTCGTCTGCTTTGTGCGTCCTCGTTCCTTTCGTCCTTCCTCCTCGAGCGGCAGCTGACGGCCTCTCCTCCTCCTCTCTTCCTCCTCTCCCACGCCTCGACCTCTCGCGCTTGCAGTGCGTCGCGACGGGCGCCCTCCTGTGCTACCTCATGAGCGCGGCGCTCGGCCCGGCCGTCCTGCGCAACTCGGAGGTCTGGCGCGAGCGCGTCGAGGCGTGGACCGACCGCGTCGCCAAGCACGAGAGCAACCTCGTCAGCTACTTGATCGTCTTGCGGTGCGTCGGTGGCTCTCGCTCTCGGGCGCTCGCGGCGGTCGGGCCTCGTGTCCTGGCCTCCTGCGCTAGACCTTGCTGTGCGTCTTCGCTGACGCACCCTCTCTCGCCGCAGCATCGCGCCGCTCCCGCCGCACTGGATGGTCAACGTCGTCGCTCCTCATCTCGGCATCAGCGTGTGGAAGTTCTGGCTGTCGACCTTCCTCGGTGCGTCCCCTTCCTCTCTCGCTCGAGCCTCCTGCTCTCTCACACCCCAGCGCCGCGCTGACTCAGGCTCTCTGCATCTCGCGCACAGGTATCGCCGGCGTGTCGTACATCCACACGACGATCGGCACGACGCTCGACCAGATGACGAGCTCGAGCGACTTTCACCTCGTCAGCTGGCGCAACGGGCTCGGCCTCGGCGGCAGTGCGTCCTCTTCCTCGCCTATCTCGCTCTGTGCCGAGCTGACCTTGCTCTACGTCGCCCGCAGTTGTCGTCGCGGTCCTCATCCCCGTCCTCCTGCGCCGCGCTTTCGCCTCGGACCTCGCCGATGCCGCTGCCGACCCGACTTCGGCGGGCGGCGACCCGCTCAGCAGCGCGCCCCTGCTGCACCCGCGCACGTCGCTGTCGCTCGACGACGACGCTCACGGCGCGGCGAGGGGCACTCGGCGCGAGCTGCTCGACGGCACGACGCGCAGCAGCACGGACGGGAGCGCGCGCGTCGCTGAGTACGCTGCCGCGGCGAGGGGCACGTACCACGACGAGGACGGGTTTGACGGCGAGGAGCGCGGCGAGGCGGTGTGGGGGAGGAGGGACGAGGACGAGGGCGCGAGGCCGGTGCTGAGCCGGGGAGGAGGGAGCGCCGACAAGGTGAGCCGGCTGCTCGGGGTGCGGGTTGGCGGCGGGAGTGACTGAGTAGACGGTCCGTGTACCTAGCTAGTGTGCAACACTGTGCGTGTAGCCCCTCCCTCTGTCCGTGTGCGAGGGAAAAGGCGAGACGCCGGTTGCGGCGACGTTGCCGGGTCGCTCGAGGCTCCGGACCACGGCCGGCCCTCGCTCCTCCTCCCTTCTCCCTCTACACAGCTACAAGCACATCCGCACCATGGGCCAGGTCCGTCCCTGCTCTCCCTCAGCCGCCCCTCCCCATCCACGGCCACCCGCCGCTCGCTCCACGTCGTCGCCGAGGTCGGGTCCCGAGGAGGAGGCGGACGAAGGGGCTGGCTCGCTCACAGCGGCAGCGTGAGGAGTGCAGCACGGTGCACGTCAAGTGCAGCGCTGCCCCGAGCCTCGGTCGCTCTGACACCAGGACCTGGCGTGGGTGCGAGGTGGTGCCGGCGACCCCGTCGTCCTCGCTCCCCCACCTTCACGCGCAACCTCGCCCTGAGCCTCCTGCAGGACACTCGCTGACTGCTCGCACACCCTCACAGGAACTCGCATTCACCGACAAGGTCGTCATCGTCACCGGAGCCGGAGGAGGTCTCGGTCGCGCCTGTTCGTCCTCCTTCTCCTCGCCGCTGTTCCTCGCTGTCGCCCTCCTACGCCGAGAGCTGAAGCTGACGCGCTCTCGTCGACATCGCAGACACGCTCTTCTTTGCCTCGCGCGGCGCCAAGGTCCTCGTCAACGACCTCTCGCGCGAGAACGCCGACAAGGTCGTCGCCGAGGTCAAGGCGGCCGGCAAGGGCGACGCTGTCGCCAACTACGACTCGGCGACCGAGGGCGACAAGATCGTCAAGCAGGTCGTCGACAAGTGGGGCCGCGTCGACGTGAGTCCGCGCTCTCGCTCTCGTCTTCTTCGTCGAGCGAGCGACGGGCGGGCAGCCTCAGGTTCATCCTCGCGCTCTCGTTCGTGGGGCGATCCGATGCGGTGGACGACAGCTATGTGGCTCCTCGTCGCATGAGCTGACCCTCGCACGGCGTGCCCGCAGATCCTGATCAACAACGCCGGCATCCTGCGCGACAAGTCGTTCAAGTCGATGACGGACAAGGAGTGGGACATCGTCCAGGAGGTGCACGTCAAGGGCGCCTACGCCTGCACCAAGGCGGCGTGGCCCATCATGCGCAAGCAGAAGTTCGGCCGCATCGTCAACACGGCCTCGGCGGCGGGCATCTACGGCAACTTTGGCCAGGCCAAGTGCGTCTCTCCTCGCTTTCGCCGCGCTCGCTCGCGACAGGGAGCAACAGCTGACGCTCGTGCTCCATCCACAGCTACTCGGCGGCCAAGATGGGCCTCGTCGGCTTCGCCAAGACGCTCGCTCGTGAGGGCGCCAAGGTCCGTCTCCGCGCTCGGACCCTGTCTTTCCCTCTTCTCAGCCTCTCGAGCTGACGTTCCTCACTCCTCACTCCTCACTCGTGCAGTACGGCATCCACGCCAACGCCATCGCGCCCGTCGCCGCGTCGCAGATGACCGAGACGGTCATGCCGCCCGAGATGCTCGCCCAGCTCTCGCCCGAGATGATCGTCCCGCTCGTCGCCTACCTCTCGCACGACTCGACGACCGTCAACGGCCAGCTCTTCGAGGCCGGCGCCGGCTGGTACGGCCGCGTGCGGTGGGAGCGCACCAAGGGCCACGTCTTCAAGACGGACAAGTCGTTCACGCCCGCGGCGGTCAAGGCGGCGTGGGACACGATCAACGACTACGCCGACGCCGACCACCCGGAGAACATCACCGACGCCGATTACCTCGGCTACCTCGAGAAGGCCAAGCAGCTGTCGACCAACAAGCAGAGCGACGAGGTGCGCTTTGACGGCAAGACGGTCCTCATCACGGGCGCCGGCGCCGGTCTCGGTCGCGCCTACGCCCTCATGTTCGCCAAGGGCGGCGCCAACGTCGTCGTCAACGACATGAGCGCCGACAACGCCAACAAGGTCGTCGACGAGATCAAGGCCGGTGCGTCCCTCCTTCCCCTCGATCGAGGTGCGCTCTCTCGCTGATGCTGTAGCTCTCGCCCCGCTCGCAGCTGGTGGCAAGGCCGCTGCCGTCGTCGCCTCCACTCTCGAGGGCGAGAAGCTCGTCAAGGCCTCGGTCGACGCGTTCGGCGCTCTCCACAGTGCGTCGCCACTCTCCCTCCTCTTCCTCGACCTCGCCCTGAGTCCTTCCTCCTCCTCGCAGCCATCATCTGCAACGCCGGCATCCTCCGCGACAAGTCGTTCGCCGCCATGACCGAGCCTGAGTGGGACGCCGTCTACGCCACCCACCTCAAGGGCACGTACGCCGTCGCCAAGGCCGCGTGGCCCCTCTTCCAGAAGCAGCGCTACGGCCGCATCGTCACGACTGCGTCCTCGGTCGGCGTGCACGGCAACTTTGGCCAGGCCAAGTGAGCCGCACTCTCTCCTTGTCGACCTCGTCGAGCGACTCGAGAAGCTGACGTCGCCCTCTCTCGTCCTGCAGCTACTCGACCGCCAAGTCGGCCATCATCGGCCTCACGCGCACGCTCGCCATCGAGGGCAAGAAGTACGGCATCCAGGCCAACGTGCTCGTGCCCAACGCCGGGACGAGCATGACGGCGACGATCTGGCCCGAGGAGATGGTCAAGGCGTTCGCACCCGACTTTGTCGCGCCCGTCGTGTGCTACCTCGGCAGCGAGGCGTGTGAGACGACGATGGGCCTGTACGAGGTGTCGGGCGGCTGGTGCGCGAGCCTGAGGTGGCAGCGCAGCTACGGGTACGCGTTCCCGTCCAACAAAAAGGTCCAGGTCGAGGACGTCGCCGCCAAGTGGGACACGATCACGCGCTTCGACGACAAGGCGACCAACCCCAACTCGACGGCCGAGTCGCTCGAGGCCATCGTGTCCAACTTTGCCAACGAGGCCGACAGCTCGGACGACGCCGAGGGCGGCGCCGACTACACCGACCCCGAAGACAGCCAGCTCGTCGCCGACGCCAAGAAGACGGCCCACTCGAGCGGCTCGTACGACTACACCGAGCGCGACATCGCCCTGTACAACCTCGGCATCGGCGCGACCGAGAAGGACCTCGACCTCGTCTTTGAGGGCGACGACGGCTTCAAGCCCGTGCCGACGTTCGGCGTCATCCCGCAGGTGCGCTTCCCTGTCCTGCCTGCTCGAGAGCGAGCTTCCTCGAGCGAGCGTGTCGCTGACTCATCCTCGACCCTCTCCTCCTCGCTCTCGCAGTTTGCCGTCTCGTCGGGCCTGTCTCGTGCGTCGACCTCTCCTCCTCGTCGCGCTCCCTGCGTCTCGTCGCTGACCTTGTGCACGCTGTCGCCGCTCGCAGTCGACTGGCTCCCCAACTTCTCGCCCATGATGCTCCTTCACGGCGAGCAGTACCTCGAGATCAAGAAGCCGATCCCGACCTCGGGCTCGCTCGTCAGCGAGTCGCGCCTCGCCGAGGTCCTCGACAAGGGCAAGGCCGCCGCCGTCACGACCGTCACCCAGACCAAGGACGCCTCGACCGGCGAGGTCGTCTTCGAGAACCACTCGACCGTCTTCATCCGCGGCGCCGGCGGCTTTGGCGGGCGCAAGACGGGCAAGGACCGCGGCGCGGCGACGGCGCTCAACAAGCCGCCCTCGCGCAAGCCCGACGCTGTCGTCGAGGAGAAGACGCTCCCGCAGCAGGCCGCCATCTACCGCCTCTCGGGCGACTACAATCCGCTCCACCTGGACCCGGACTTTGCCAAGGTCGGTGGCTTCGACTCGCCCATCCTCCACGGCCTCTGCTCGTTCGGCCTGTCCGGTAAGCACATCTTCCGCAAGTTCGGGGCGTTTTCCAACATCAAGGTCAGGTTCGCGGGCGTCCTCTTCCCCGGCGAGACGCTCGTGACCGAGATGTGGAAGGAGGGCGACCGCGTCATCTTCCAGACCAAGTGCAAGGAGCGCGGCACCCTCGTCCTCGGCGCCGCCGCCGCCACCCTCGCCCAGTGAGCCGGCCGTGCTCGCGCGCTCGGGCCTCCTCCCTTCGACCTTCCTCTTCCTCTTCCCTCGTCTCCCCGCCTCCTCCTGTTCCTGTGCATCTCGCTCCTCTCCGTCTGTGCCGTAGCTCGTGTGGGTCCTGCAGCGCCTGTCCGTGTCCTGAAACAAGAGCCTTTCGCCGTCGTCGTCGTCGTCCGTCCCCTCGCGCTCGAGCCTCCTTTTCCTGCTCGCCGAGGCTCATTCGCCTTAAGGAGGGCGTGCTCTCGGAGTGCTCCTCCAGCAGTCGCAGCCCGAGAGGAAGCGAGAGTGCACGCAGAACGAGCGAGAACGAGCCGGCCGTGCCGCGGAGAAGCCGGGCGAGGCCTGAGCGCTGGCTTCTGCCGCCCTCGCTGTCTCCCCAGCTCGTCCTCGCAAGACTTGGCTCGTCACCTGCACTCGTCGAGAGACCTGAGAGTACGTGGACGAGCGTGACCGCAGCGCGCACGAGCCTCCGTCGCACTTCTCGCTGCGTTCGAGCCTCTCGCCTCGAACGTCTCGTCGCCGGATCCTCGCCATTCTGCGTAATCTCGTCGACTAGGTGCAACGACGTTGGCTGGGAGTCGAAGGAGTAAAAGCGTGCCCCGAAAGGTTGCTCGGCAACGAGCGCCGAGCTGGAGGACAAGCGGAAGTCAAGCAGAAGTCAAGCGAAAGTCAAGCAAAAGTCAAGGTCGACCGCAAAGTCAAGCGAAGGTCAAGCAAAAGTCAAGTAAAAGTCAAGCCGCCTTTAGTAAGGAGCCGGCGAACGAGCGAGAGCAAAAAGGGAGAAAGCGCGAGAGGTGCGCGACGTGACTGCATAGGCATCCTACAGCGAGGCACCTTCGACCGGAGCCACACCGGGAAGTCGTCCAACGCTGCACAGAGCTAAAGTATCGTTGAGCGGACGGTCCTGTAGCAGGAAAGCCTCCGCTCTGGTGGCATGGTCAGAACTAGGCGAAAAAACTAGTGTTGCCGACAAAGGAAGTGCCCACTTTGCAAAACGACGCAACACGCTTCGGGTTCACCCCCTTCCGGGCCCTCGTCCTTCACCCTCGACACGGCTCGACTTGGGAAGGTTACGAGCATCTCGGGTACACCCTGGAGCAGGCCTAGGCGAGCGGCGGCGGCCCTACTCGAAGTTAGCGACGAGCGAGAGGCGAAAGAAGGTCGGCAAGTGGGGGGCGCGCGCGGCGCGGCGACCCCTCGCTCGTCCTCGTCGTCGTCTCTCTGCCTCGTACTTTCGCTCCACTCGAGCTCAAAGTTGCACAGGATGAGCTGTGTGACGGTATAGGACGGATGAGGCGGGCGCTGGCCCGAGCAGAGCGTGATGAAGGAGGGGAAGCTCTCCTCGAGCGACGAACCGCCGGGAAACGCTCCTTTCCTCGACCTGCGCTTCCTCTGCTCGGCTCGTGCGCTTCCCGCACGCACTCAAACATGTGATAGAATGCACAAGGAGAGCCTCACCCCCTCCTCGAGCGAGGAGCTCACCTCGACCGTCGTCGAGGCGAGGTCAAAGCGCCGCAGCCGGCGCACGGTCCCCCGCTTTCGCACCTCGCTCTCGGCTCTCGAAAGCGAGCGTGCAGCTTTGTAGAGTCGCGTGCGGCAGCGTGCAGTAGTCGCAGCGCTGACGGCTTCGACTCGCCCATCCTCCACGGCCTCTGCTCGTTCGGCCTGTCCGGTAAGCACATCTTCCGCAAGTTCGGGGCGTTTTCCAACATCAAGGTCAGGTTCGCGGGCGTCCTCTTCCCCGGCGAGACGCTCGTGACCGAGATGTGGAAGGAGGGCGACCGCGTGATCTTCCAGACCAAGTGCAAGGAGCGCGGCACCCTCGTCCTCGGCGCCGCCGCCGCCACCCTCGCCCAGTGAGCCGGCCGTGCTCGCGCGCTCTCTCATCATCAGGCATGAGCAGGCGACGTCCTTGACTGCATGGCGCGCTGCTACAGCCTCGCTCGAGCTTCACGACCCTGCCGCCGTCGCGCACGGACCCCTCACGCCTCGCTAGCTCCCGCCGCCGCCCACTCCTCGAACCCGAACCCGAGCGACTGCTGCGCCTTCGAGTCGGCGAACCACCACTGGACGGAGAGGACGCCGGCGTCGAGGGCGGCGGCGGCGTCGTCGGAGCCACCTGGGGCGAGTGCGAGGAAGGCCGACTCGGAGAGGTCGATGGCGGTCGGCGTTGGGCATCTGCGGCAAGCGCGCACGAGTCAGTGTGAGGAGTGATGAGCGAGAGGAGGGCGAGGGCGAGAGCAACGGCCTCGGGTGCGAGCTCGAGATGGGAGAAGAGGCGAGGGAGGAAGGGGAGGAGGAACGTGCACGCACTCGTTGCAGACGTCGCCGATCTTCACAATGATGGTCACGTTTGAGTCGGGCTGCCACACAACGAGCTCAGCGCCGCAAAGCTGAGAGACAGTCGAGCCGTCGGAGCCGAACTGTGAGCGCGGAGAAGAGAGAGGAGGTCGAGGAGGTTTCAGCGTCTCTGTCGGGCTCAGCGACGAGGACGACGGTGCTGAGCAAGCTCACCATGTCTGGAGAGACGGCGGCGACCAGGTCCGCGTCAGAAAAAGTCTGCTTGCACGCCGAGAGGTGCTGATCTGCGAGCGAGAGGACCGGTTCGAGTCAGGCTCCCGCGCTCTCGAGCATGACGACGATGACGAGGACAGACGAACCTGCCGCGAACCAAGTAGCCGTCGTCGACAATTTGGCGATGGCGTCCTGGTCGGCCGACGAGCTCGTCTGCGTCGACCCGGTCCAGCCGGCGTTAGCTGCGCCGCCCGACGAGGGCGACGACGGCGGCGACGATGGCCGAGCGGCTGGGCCAGGTACGACTGAAGCCGTCGGGTCGAGGCAGGCGCCGGCTGCCTCGGTCGAACGAGAGGCGCCGGCGGCGGCGGGGTTGGTCGCGGCGGGCGCGGTAGCTGTCGCTCGCGCAGCGGTCGGCGCCTCGAACGTGCCGAGCGAGTTGAGCTCCTGCAGCACAGCGAGATAGAGCATCAGGTCACGTCACTGTCGAGGAAGGAGGAGAAAGACGCACCGAGGTTGGGTTCTTCGAGTCGTCGGCGGCGAGCGAGGCTGCGCCCGAGAGCGACGGCGCTGCCGAGGCGGCTGCTGAGGACGGCTCGAGCTGCACAACACGCCGTCAGGACAGAGCTCTTGAGTCGATAGAAGCAGAAGGAGGCGCACCTGGACCGAGGAAGAGAGAGCGCCGATCGCGCCGCTAGCGCTCGAGCTCCCGCCCGACGCGCTCGCGCCGCTCAAAGTACCCTCCGAGGCGCTCGCAGTCGAGGCAGACGACCCCTTGGACGAGCCCGACGCGCCGACGCTCTTGCTGGACGACGAGGGCGAGCTGTCCTCGGCCGACTCGCTCTTGGCGGACGACGTGTCGCCCTTCGAATTCTGCACGCGAGAGGGACGAGTCAGCTCGCCGTTGCCACCACAAGAGAAGGAGAAGGACGCACCATGTAGACGGCGATGACGGCGATGATCTGCAGGGGAGAGAGTCAGCTCGGATGAGAGGTCGAGCGGGGAGAGGACCGTGCGCACGATGACTAGGATCAAGACGGCGCCGCCGCCGATGAGGAGCCAGCGCTTCTTGGTCATGCCGCCCTTGGGCTCGTCGCCGTCATCGCCGCTTGCGGCAGCCGCCGCCGCGCGCTTGCCCTTCTTCGAGCCCGAGCGCCGCGTTGACGGCGCCTGCTTCTCGACGTCCGACTCGCCCGGCGACTGCGAGTGCGGGCCGTCGCCGTCCTCGCTGTACGGCGGGGAGTGCTCGAGGTCCGAGTAGTCGGACGTGCCGGCGCCGGCGTTGCGGGACGAGGCGGCAGGGTCGCCTTGAGCGATCGGGGCGTAGCGACCTTGAGCCTGCGAGTCGAGCCGGATGCGTCAGGACAGGGCGGGCGAGTGCAGGGCGAGAGAGGGGACGCACCTGGCTGCTCGACGTCTTCTTGCTCGCGCGCACGAGCGACTCGGGGTCCTGCCCTGCGCCGCCGCGCCGAGTCGGCGGGAGACTCTGCATGGCCCACCTGCGCCCGCCACCGCCACCTTGCTCGAGGTCCCGAGCCCTGCGGGAGCCCGCCTGCTCGTAGTCGTCGTTGTCGCCGTCGCTGTCGGTCTCGGTCTCGGGCGAGTGCGGCTCGGGGCGGCGCGAGGAGGTCGAGCCGGCGTCGTTGTCGAGGTGGCTCTGGTCGGACGAGCTGTCGCTGCGGAGGGCGCGGCGGGTAGAGCGGCGCGACATGGCGAGATCGTCGCGAGGAAGAAGAGGCGACGGCGGGAGCGGCAAGCGGATCGGGCTGGCGGCGCGGACGATCCGCGGAACGGCCGGAGAGGAGGCGTCGAGCTCGCCGGTCCGCGCACGCTCCTCGAGGTCTCGCAGTTAACGAGTGACCTCGACGCAGGAGGCGAGGAGCGCTGGTGCTTGAGATGCAGCGAAAAGCGTGCGAGAAGAAGCGCGAGGCCTCGCTCGAGGGCGATGAGCAGGAAGCGGGAAGCGAGAAGAGGCGGCGGCGAGGACCGAAAGGAGCGGTGGATTGCTCCGCTGCGGCAGCGGCTTGACCGGCTCGCTGCGATACCTCGCTCGCAAGCCGCTGTGCCCTAGAGCCTCGCTCGCCCCTGCAGCGAGTCGCCGCGCTCGTCCTCGCCCGCCCGGCTCCGCGATGATACCATCCAGCCCCCATTCTCCACCGCCCTGTAGCCGAGCCGGTCAAGACAGGGGGTAGAAGGAAGGCGGAGAGTCGGCCTGGCGTCTCGTGTGGCGTGTGAGGCGTGGAGGGTGGGTCGAGACGGCTCGAGGTGATGAGGAGGCGGGGGCGGCGAGGGGTCGGTGTCGAGCGAGGGGCGGCCGTGTGGCGCGCATGCGGCGAGCTGGAAGAGTGTAGGGCCTGCCTGCACAGCTCTGGGCACAGCAGGGGAGGCGAGCGGGTGCAGAGGAGCACCTTCGCCTCGTGCCGGCTTCCGGCTCCTCCCCCTGAGCACTCTCCGCTCGCAAAGCCAAGCAGCGTGCAGCGTGTACACTCCAGTACTTCCGACGTACTGCAGCCTGCGCCGTCAGCCCGTCTCGCAGGGCGGCCACCGTTCCTCTTCTCCTTCCTCTCCTCGAGGTCCTCCCAGCTTCCGCTCTCGTCGGCACGCCCAGATGAGGTGGAGCCGACGGGCCCTGTCCGCACCGGCACGCTCAGCTCGCGTCCGTGTCCGTCCCCGCGGGAAGTCCGCGCCTGCCTCCTGTCCGTCCGCCGCCTCCTCGTCGCCGCTCGGTCTTCAGTCACGCCCGCCCTCTCGCTTCCACATCTTGCTCTGCGCGGCCTCGCAGAGCTCACACGAGCTCACCTATAACGATGGCTCGCTTGCGCACGGCGTACCGCGACGCTCCTCTCGCGCGCGACGACGACGAGTCGGCCGACTCGAGCTCGAGCTTCGACGACGATGGCGACGAGGAGCGGGCAGTCGGCGGCGATGGGCCCTCGAGCAGGCGTGCACTGCATCCTGTGGAGAAGGCGGACAAGAAGCGCTGGACGATGCGGTCGCAGGTGCATCCTCTCGCCCACTCCCCCTTCCTGGCCTCGAGCTGACCCCCTCGCTCGCGCAGGGCAAGGGCTACAAGTCGACCGACGTGCACTCCGACACCGAGTCGCCTCCTCCCTCGGACGACGACCCCGACGGCAAAGCCTACGCCGACGGGGGTCGCGGCGCGCAGGACCACCCGGGCTCGGACCCCTCGAACAGCTCGGGCGACGACCGGCGCAGCAAGAAGAAGAAGAAGCGCGGCGGCGCGGCGGCGGCGGCGGCGCAGGCTGAGCAAGAGGCGCAGGAGGCGCAGCGGCGCAAGACCAAGATGCTGTACTGGGTCGCCGGCGCCGTCGCCATTGTCGTCGTCCTTCTCATCGTCGCCCTCATCTATTGGGTGCGTCCTCCCTCCCCTCCTCTCGTTCGGGTGCACTAGCTGACTTCTGGGCACCCTGTAGTGGTCGCACCGCAGCTCGAGCGACAGTGACAGCTCGTCGTCCTCGTCCTCCTCGTCGTCCAGCAGCACGACCTCGTCCGCCTCCGCTCCGCCAACGAGTGCTCCCGCCGCCACGAGTGCAGCAACAACAGCCACCTCGCCATCCTCGGCCGCGCCCGTCGCGAGCTCGCCCTCCCCGACCTCGGCCGCAACCGCCGCGAGCCGGTCGCACGCCGTCTCGTCCGCCAAGCCGAGCTCGACGCCGAGCAGCACGGCGAGCGCACTCGAGCCGGGTACGACCTACGCGGCGCAGATCCAGTGGTTCTATGCGAGTGCGTCGTCTCGTCCCTCCTCCTCTGCGTGAGGCCCCGTCGAGAAGTCGTCGAGGGTTTGCGCTAGGAGCCCGACATCTACGCTCTCGCTCACGCTCTTCTCCTTCGCGCAGCCGACGACATGACCGAGTGCGGCACGCAGCCGACTGACGGCGACTACGTCGTCAAGGTCAGCCCCGAGGTCGTGCGTCTTCCCGCTCGGACCTCCTCCTCCCTCGCCCTCTTCCTCCCGATGCTGACGCTCTCGATGTGCCCGCAGTACGGCTCAACGAGCGGCGCCTCGTCCGTGTGCGGCACGTGGATCACGCTGTACCAGCTCGAGAAGGACGCCTACACGCGCGCGACGAGTCCGTCCGCCGTCCTCCCTCCTTGTCTCCTCCCCCTCTTCCTCGCGCGCCGAGCTGACCCTCGCCGCTCGCCCTCCCTCTCTCTCCCGCCCGCAGTCGAAGGCGTCTGCCCCGAGTGCACGGGTCACAACCTGATCCTGAGCCAGGCGACGTTCAACGCGCTCACGCAGGACATGAAGCTCGGCACGACGCTCGCCCAGTTCTGGCTCACCGACGACGCGCACAAGCCCAAGGCGTCGCTCTCGTCGGCTGCTGCGGGTGCGAGTGCGACGGCTCGAGCGAGTGCGGGCGTGAGCGGCGCAGGAGAGGGCGAGGAGGACGAGGAAGGGCGGTTCACGACGCCGGTCGAGACGGACCGAGCGGTGGCCGCGAATGGCGCGGCGTCGATGGGCGTCTGAGGCGGCGCACTCCTTCGTAGCTCTCTCTTTGGGTGCGATCGAGCTCGTGGTGGCCGCGCGTTATCCTCGAGAGCACGGCCGAGATGCGAGCGCGGCTTCCGACGGCTCGAAGGGGAGGTGGCAGCACCGCCTCGAGCGGTTGCGCCGCTTTGACGAGGGTGCGTGCGAGCTTATCACGAGCTCGCCCGTGACCGACTCTGGTAGCTCCTGAGGGAGAGGAGAGAGGCGGCCTTGGTGGCCGCCTCGGTGCCGCGCGGTCGGCGGCTCCGCCCAAGCTCTCGCTCCTTCGTCCCGACCTCGTCTCGCCCTCCTGCGAGCCAGTCAAGCACCGCAACAGCTCGAGCACCTCGCAACTCGACCCTCAAGCGCAACCCCGACCGCGCGCGACCCGTTCCCGCACCCGCCCACCTCGCTCTCCGCCCCGCCGAGCTCCTCGTCGAGGTTGAATGGCCTCTGCAGCGGCAACCGGCCCTTTAACGCCCACTGGACCGCCTACCGACCTCCCCGTGCCGCTCAGGGACCTCGACCTGCTCTCGATCGACCCGGGCAGCCACTCGCACGCCCACTCGAGCTTGGCGTCGTCGCCCACGGCGCCGCACTTCTCCCACCTCGCTCCTCCTGGACGGTGAGCCCCTTTGCGCTCGGCCAAAGCTCCTCATCTACGCGAGACGACCCGCTGACCCGCGCACGCACTCGCTCGCAGCTACACCCGCCACCCGGGCGACTTCCCGCCCGAGATCATCGCCCTCATCATCCACCACTACTACTACGCCGAGCTCCCGTACCCTCAGCACTTCCCCAACCCGGACCCGTACCTCGTCCTCCTCCCCGGCAACCCGTGGCACCCGCCGCGCCTCGCCCCGCCGCTCGATGTCCAGGCCAAGGACACGCTCGCCGCCCTGTGCCTCGTCAACAAGACGTGGTCGGCCGAGGCGACCCGCGCCCTGTGGCGCCGCGTCAGCTTTGGCATGCCGCGCGCGTTCGAGTCGGTCCTGCGCACGATCGAGGAGTACTCGGGCGGCCAGCGCGTCGCGCGCCCGCTCCGCAGCGACCTGCGCCGCTGGACCAGCCTCGGCGGCGGCAGCGGCAGCGGCAGCGGCAGCAGCAGCGAGCGCAGCAAGAGCCGCGGCCGCGAGCCGTCGTCGACGTCGTCGACGGGCCACCGCGCGACGGGCAGCCTCGGCCTGATCGGCCTCGGCTCGCCCGGCCTCGCAGGCGCCGACACGCCGCCGGCCTACTCGCCGCTGTCGCTCGTTGACACGTCCATGGACACGAGCGACGTCACGACGCCCATGGCCGAGAAGCAGGACCAGCTCTCGCTCGGCGGGCCCTGGGCGGCGGCGGGCGCGGCCATGTCGCCCATCTCGCACGAGGGCGCGAAGTCGGGCGAGCCCGTCGAGCTCACCGGTGCGCCCTTCCTCCTCGCCTTGTACCCGAGGCCACTTATTGACGCTGTGTGCCCCGTCCGCAGCCGGCCTCGGCCCGTCCATGTTCCCCACCCTCCCGACCCTCGACCCGTCCGAGTCGCCCCTCCTCTTCACGCGCTCGATCTCGTTCGCCCGCTTCCGCACCGCCGGCATGAAGCGCACCCTCCGCCAGGGCTCGAACGAGCGCTTCGTGACGCCCGCCCGCCTCGTCACGCTCCTCGGCGGCACGCGCTATCCGCGCCAGAAGCTCGTCTTCCCCGCCAAGCGCGAGGTCGAGGAGGAGGACGAGGAGGACGAGGAGGACAGCCCGTGGAGCGAGAGCGAGGCCGAGAGCGACGCTGGGACGCCCGTCGGCGGTGGCAGCAAGAGGAAGAAGCACCTCGGGCAGGTGCGTCGTCATCCTTCCTCCCTCGCACTTGTTCCTCAGCTGACGTCGCCTCGTGCGCTCGCAGCTGTGCCAGGTCGGCCTGTCCGAGTACATGGATTCTGCGATCACGTTCGAGGTCCTGCAGGAGGTCCTGTTCCGCGGCGGCTACCTCGCCGAGTACGAGGAGCCCGACGAGCCCCTCTTCCCCGAGCTCGCGCACTCGTCGTCCGAGTCGGACCTCGGCGTCGGCCTGCGCTCGCCGTTCGACCCGACGCCCTCGATGCACCTCGCGCCGTCGCCCGCCGAGCCGTTCCACTACCGCCACCTCGGCTCGTCGCACTCGCGCTCGCCGTCGTCGGACCGCGGCACGATCGACGGTGGCCGGCGCCGCCGCTCGTCGTCCGTCTCGACCTCGATCGCCGAGGAGGACGAGACGATGGCGGGCGACACGGACGACGAGGTGACGGGCTCGGGCGCGCGCACGCCCGTCGGCCGCCGCCCGGCGCAGTGGATGCAGCGCCGCGCGAGCGGCTCCCGCTTCGCCTACGGCCGCAACAGCACGGCCAACTCGTCCCAGACCAACCTCGAGCAGGCCCTCGACGGCTACAGCTCGACCGACGACGGCTTCTCGAGCGCCGCCGACGACCCGGGTCGAGGCGCCGAGGGTCCGAGCGCGGGCGAGGGCAGCGACGAGGACGAGCCGCGCGGCCGCGAGCGCTACGGCCGTAGCAGGGTGCGCTTCCCGCCGAGCCAGAGCTCGAACGGGCTCTCGGCCGCACTGCTCGGCGACGCAGGAGCGGCCGTCGCTGGCGGCGCAGGCGCCGAGAGTAGCTCGCGCGGCCGACCTCGTCTCGGGCGCCCGCTCCTCCCCGCGCACCTGTACACGAGCAGCCGCTCGTCGTCGCTCCCCGCGCCGGCTCACGGCCAGCAGCAGCAGCAGCAGCAGTCGCACGCCGTCGGCGCGAGCGGGTTCGCCGCCGCCGCCGCCGCCGCGTCGCGCTCTCGCGCGCGCCAGATGTCGATGTCGCGCGCCTCGGAGCGCTCGTCGTCGGTCCCGGCGAGCGTCACTGGTCGTCGAGGGTGGGCGCCCGAGCCGGCGCCGAAGCGCATGGTTCAGGTCCTCGAGGGCTCGCTCGCCGTACAGCCCGTGCGCGCGCTCGACCTGTGCGGCTGCGTGTCGCGCGTGTTCGTCGGCGCCCTTGAGGAGTTTACCAAGACGTACAAGCTCGGCCCGCCGGCGCTCTCGGTGCCGTCGGGCATGGGCGGCCCGATGGACACGGTCGGCGAGGAGGACGAGGACGACGAGATGGCCGACTTTGCCAACGGCTCGCGCACGCCGTCGGTCCGATCGATGCGCATGGGCTGGGGCGCCGAGGAGCGCATCCTGAACCGCACCTTCTTCCCCCACCTGCGCCGCCTCGGTCTCGCATCGAGCCTCCTCCCCTCCGAGCTCCTCACGGCCTTCGTCCTCTCGTTCCCCTACCTCACCCACCTCGACCTCGCCTCGACCCTCACGTCGCCCATGCTCCTCAAGGGCCTCGCCCTCGCCGGCCAGAACGGCATCGGCGGCCGGCCGATGCGCCTCAAGGCGCTGTCGCTCGCGCGGTGCCGCCTCATCACGGGCCCGGCGCTCCTCGGCCTCTTCTGCGGCGACTGCCCGCCGTTGACGACGCTCGCCGGCCTGTCGGACGACGAGGACGAGATGTGGGGCTCGGGCGAGGTCGTGAGCGAGTTGACCGACCTGAGCCTGTTCGGCGACGGCACGTACCCGAACCCGCTCGAGCGGCCAGAGCTGCGCCTCGTCGTCTCGGCGTCGCCGGCGTTCCGGTCCGGGTGCCTGCGCACGCTCGACCTGTCGAGCACGCCCATGACGGACGAGCTCCTCCTCGAGCTCATGCCGGCGCAGCCGCACCTCCTCGAGCTCGGCCTCGCGCACTGCCGCGCCATCAGCATGCAGGCCGTCGCCGGCTTCCTCGCCAACAAGGCGCCGGGCGTCGAGGTCCTCGACCTGTCGCACTCGTGCCCGTCGCTCGTCGGCCAGGGCATCTCGTCGCGGCGGCGCGTCACGCTCGGCCAGCCGACCATCTCGATCATGGAGCTGCACGCCGTCCTCCTGTCGCAGTGCGCGAGCCTCGAGTCGTCGAGCTCGAACCCGGACGAGGCGCAGCTCCTCCTCGCACTGCGCGCGACCAACCTGCGCGTCGTCGAGCTCGACGAGAAGAGCCTCGAGCTCGTCCAGGGCGGCGCCGGCGACTGGAAGCCCATCCCGGGCAAGGGCCGCCGAGGGTGGTACGTCGACACGGCCACGTCGAGCATGCTCACGCCGGCGCACTCGCCAAGCTCGAGGCCGAGGAGCCTCCTCCACCTTCCGCCCGACCACCCGCAGCGCCAGGCGCTCCTCAAGCTCGTCCAGCAGAAGGGCGCAGTGGTGCGTCTCTCTCTCTCTTCTCTCCTTGCTCGTCGCCGACCCGATGCTGACGCTCTCGCGCTCCCTCTCGCTCCCTCGCGCCCGCAGTCATTCGAGGTCGGCTGGCACTCGCGCAAGCTCGAGGTTATGCGCGGCGACGGCCTCGTCGGCTCTCGCGCCGAGGGCCTGTACTCGTACCACGCCTACGGCTAGGCGCGGCGGCGTCGACGCGCCCGAGGAGGAGAGGGAGTGGGAGGAGGTCCGAGGGCGGCGGCGGCGACGAGGGCGGCGCAGCGGGTCTGCGCCGCGACGGCGGGCGAGGTGCAGGAGTCGGCGGCACGCGCGACGGACAAAGAGGGCGTACACTTACTAGCTCGGGGACGGTAATGACTTGACGACGTTGCGCTCGCCCTGCGGCCTCGAGAGCTGTCGAGAGGACGACCTGCTTCAGCTCTCTCGCGGGCCTTCTGCCGCTGTACTGCCGCATTTTGGATAGCTTGATGAGTGAGTGCGTGCAAGCCGGGCATGGCTTGCCTGCAGCAGTGTCGAGGAAAGCGTCCTCATCGCCGAGGTGGGCCCGAGTCCGAGAGCGAGCGAGACGGCTCCGTCGCCATCGTCGCCTGCCGCCTGTGCGCCTCGCCAGCACGCGCAGAGCCCACAGAACAAGCTACAGTACCGGCCCCGACGCGCCCCACGGCTCTGCAGCGCGCCTCATCGCCGACCCGTCCTCCGCCCCGCCCGCGCGTTCAACAAAGGCCCACGGCTCGAGCAGCCTCCAGAGTGCTGCGTGAGCACTCTCAGATCCGTGGAGAAGCCTGTACCGGTGCGTCCTGCTTCCTGGTACCTGCACAAGCGCAGCGCTGACCTCTCGACCTCGCAGCTCTCGAGACCTCATCTTCATCAGCTCGTGCGCTCGTTCTCCCGCACAGCCTGGCTCTCGATCCGCGCCGAGCTGACTCAGAATCTCCAATCTCTCGTCGTGCACCCTTCACAGGCTCGCAGCAGATCCCGAGCTCTCGCCGTCGCCATGCCGAGCGTCCGACACTACCTCGACCTGGGCCACCTGCGACGACTCGAGTGCGTATGCGTTCCAGTCCCTACCACCGCAGAAGCAGAGCTGACGAACCTCCCCCTTGCCCGCCACAGTGAGTACAAGTACTCGGCCATCGACAAGTCGTTCCTCTCGCGGTTCGTCCTGCGGCACTGGTGGAACTGGGCGGCGACCCTCATGCCGCCATGGCTCGCGCCCAACGCCGTCACCCTCATCGGCTTTGCGGCCGTCCTGGTCAACTTTGTGTGCGTCGCGCTCGCGTGCCCGACCCTCGAGGGGAGCGAGAGCGCGTGGCTGTGGGCGAGCTGTGCGGCCGGGCTCTTCTTCTACCAGGTGCGCTGCCCTGCTCCCTCCTTGAGCATCAGGAAGGGCGACGAGCTGACGCAGAGATTCTCGCAGACGATGGACGTCATCGATGGTAAGCAGGCGCGAGCGACTGGCACCTCGTCGCCCATGGGCGAGCTCTTTGATCACGGCTGCGACGCGCTCAACAGTGCGTCGTCGTCTCCCTCTCTCCTGATGACAGTACCAAGATGCTGACACCCGCTCGTCGCAGCTCCTTTGAGCGCCCTCATCCAGGTGTCGGCCCTCGGCCTCGGCAGGTCGCCGCTCTCGCTCCTCTGCATCGTCATCGCCTGCCTGTCCTTCTTCGCCTCGACCTGGGAGGAGTACCACACGGGCACGCTCTACCTAGGCTACGTCAACGGGTGCGTCTCTCTCGTCTTGAGCGGCGGGCGCGACCGTGATCGTCTCGCTCTGCGACCGCGCTCAGGCCCCCGAGGCGCAGAACGACCTTACTGACCCTGCCTCGCTCGCTCACAGACCGGTCGAGGGCATCCTTATCGCAGTCGGCATCTTGAGCTGGACGGCTGTCAAGGGTGAGTCTCTGCTCCTCGTCCTGCTCCCTCAACCTCGCCGCTCGGTCCCCTCGCTGACGGGCACCGCATGCGCCACAGGTTCGAGCTGGTGGTCGCTGCCGGTCGAGGAAGCTCTCGGCTCGGTCTTCTTCTTGCCGTCGTCGTGGCGCATGAACCGCATCGTCGTCATCTTCCTGAGCTTCGCCTTCCTCGCTCTGCATCTTCCGCCTTGGTGAGTTCGGCGCTCTCGCCCTTCGCCGGCTCGGCACAGTCACTGATGTACACCCTCCCGATGCAGCCTCTACAACGTCTACGTCCTGCTGTCGCCGCCGTCTCGCCGCGCGCTCACGACCCGGCCCTCGCAGTCGTCGAGCGGTCGGCTCAACGCGACGCCGCCGCTCGAGGCGTTCGGGCAGCTCTTGCCCATTGCGTCGTTCTGCACGCTGTGTGGACTGTGGGTGCTGAGCCCCGGGAGCGCGATCCGCAGTGCAGGTCGGACGGCAGAGTTCGTCGTCGTTATCGGTCCGTCCTCTTCCTCCTCGCGCTCTTCCTGCCCGAGCAACCTCCTTACGGGCTCTCCTCCTCCTGCAGCACTCCTCTACGGCCAGATGACGAGCAAGGTCATCCTCGCGCAGCTCACCAAGGGCCTGTTCCCGCACTCGTGGACCCTCGTGCTCCCTCTCGCACTTCCCGCCGTGCTCGTCAACCTTCCCCTCCTCCGCCTGTGAGTCCTCGTCCTCCTATTCGGTCCTCTCGCTCTCTCTGATTGACGTGAGCTGCCTGTCCATGTCCGCCTGGCTGACCTGACCTCGTCGTGCAGCCCGACCCTCCTTCCCGCGAGCCTCGAGGCCTGGTACCTGCACGCCCTCCTCCTCCTGTCTCTCGCCGCCTACGCCGTCTCCGCACACGCCATCCTCGGCGCCTTCTGCGGCTACCTCGGCATCCGCGCGCTCCACATCCCCTACCCGAACGCCGCCTGCGCCGGCTACGCCGCGCTCGCCGGCGGGCAAGCTGCAGGACGAGCGCACCAGAGCCCGGCGATCGGCGCTCCGTCGGCCGATGACGAGCCCGACGACGAGCAGCGAGCGAGCCGGCGCGGCGAGGCCGAGGCGTACCCGCCGCAGCCGATCCCGCCGTCGCCGCTGCGCCCGGGTGCGTCGGGCGGGCGCGCGTGGCTCGACCCGGCGCACGCGCTGCGAGTCCTGCGCGAGGGATCACATGGCGGCGAGGCGGGCGAGGGCGGGAGGAAGCGCAGCAACACGAGCGAGCGGGAGCGCGGCGTCGGGATGAGCGAGGGGAGGAGGGTCGCGAGGGTCGAGTAGAGCGGCGCCATTCGGGAGACGAGGGGCTCGGAGGACTAGACTACATCTGCATCGAATCGTATTCGTCGGCATCGAGATGCTGCAGCTGCTTCCGATCGGCTTCGGCGTCGAGCAGGGCAGGCTCTCGCTGCTCTAGCTTTCTCTCGCCTCGTCTCGCTCAAGCTCCGCGAGCAACGTGCACATGCAGTCATTCGCGCTCTACGCTGCGTCTTCTACACGTCCCCTCACGTCCTACGCTCCGGAAAGTACGGAGCCTCGGACGACCAGCTCGAGGCCTGAGCGTCGCGCAGCAGGTGAGGTCGAGGACGGGCGGCGGGCGGATCAGCGGTCGGGGAGGGCATGGCGACGATGCAGCGTCAGCTTGCACCGAGGAGAAGGAGATGGCGAGCACACTGCGCACCTGCGGCGGGCCGGAGAGGAGATGCGCCGGCGTTTGAGAAGGCGGCGCGAGCGCCGACAGGAAGCGCTGCACCTGCGAAACCGCGCACGGGAGCGGCGAGAGCGTCAGTCGGAGCAGTCTAGCACGAGCTTTGAGAAGGAGAAAGGGCTGAGCGCACCACGTCGTCGACGGGCGGGAGGTGACCGTGCTCGTTGAGGTACATCGTCGGGTAGACGAGCGTCGCCTTGCAGCGCATGATAGCCTGCGCCCTCGCACCGTCGGACAGCTCGTACCAGCGCTCTACGGCCGGCGCACAGTGCAGGTCGAGAAGCTTGTTGTCGAGGTCGAAGCGGGCTTGGCTCGAGAGGCGCGGTTGGTACAGCCGGATGAAGGATGCGACGTCGACGAGGCACGTGTTGTACGTTGAGAATGGGACGAGGGGCTGCAAGAGCTTCTTGATCTTTACGTGAGGGCGTCAGCTCTCGCCTGAGATGGAAGAGGGAGTAGAACAGGCGGAAAGGGGCGCACGAGGGGAACAGGGTCCGCGAGCGCGTCGTCCTGCGCAAACCTTGTGCACGTCTCGAAGACGAGCTGCTGGCCATGTTCGAGGATGCGAGCCTGACGAGACGGCCCGAGCGTCGTCCAGCGCCTCGCCTCGGCCGTTCGGCCGAAGGCGGCCCGAGCGCTCTCGAGCTGCATCTTGAACTGCTTGCGCTCGGCCGTGAGCTCGGCGACTCGAGCTCGCCGACGAGCCTTGATGTCCTTGACCTCCTGACGAGCCGCAGGGAGTCGCGTACCGACAAATGCCGCGCCCGTCTCGTCGCGCCGCGCAAGTCGGGCGTTCAGGTCCTCGACTCGCGCACGGGCCGCGTTGAGCTGAGCGCTGAAGCCCTCGTCGGGGTGCTCTGGGGCGCTGTAGAGGTTGATGAGGTCGGCAAAGACGCTGTCGAAGGCCTTTAGCGACGTCCTGCTTGTGCGCAGGAGGTCATCGGACGTCGGCTCGGCGGGCAGGTACGAGATCTGTGGCGACGAGGAGCAGATCAGGGCCCATCAAAGCCGCCAACACGGTCAGGAAAGTGCTCACTCGGGCGTGGACCGACGTACTGCTGGACAGCTTGGTGAACTGCAGCTGGAAAGGATCGACCAGGCGCCGAGGGAGCGAAAGTCAGTGCTTGCGCCGGCGAGAGGATGACCAGGCAGATCGCGCACCGTCTTCCAGTCGAACACGTCGGTCCCGACAGCACGCAGGAGGCAGTAGCCCCGAACGAGCTCGATGATAACGAGCTTTCGCTGCGGCTCGCTCAAGCGGCCCCAGTTGCGCTCGAAGTACTCGGGCGCGTTCTTCATGTTGGTGCGCGCCGGCCCGACGCCTGGAGCCCACGGCAGAATCCACTGATACAGGTCGGTGAGCTGCTTGAGCAGCGGATCGTCGTCGGCGGTCGACGCGTGCGGGTCGACCCGGTCGAGCGAGTTGACGTGGAAGGCGGACATGCCGCCTCGCTGCTGCAAGCTCATGTCGAGCGAGCTGTGCGGATGACGGAGAGGTCGAAAGGAAGACAGAGACGAGCAGCGAGCGCGCCGAGAGAGCCGCCGCGGAGTTGCCGCAGGAGGCGGACCGTGCACGCGCGGCGGTGCGCGCCCGCAGACCCCCTGTACGCCGCTCCGGCGACCTCTCAGGGGTGCCGAGAGCTGAGTGGGGAAGCCCGAGCTGCAAGATCGAACCCTGAGAGACGGAGCGAGCCGCAAGCAGCGCTTGCGCTGGTTGAGAAGGTCGCCCCGGGGTCGACGGCCCCGATTGGCTGACGGAGAGCTCTCATCTCTCGCCCTCGCTCGACGCCGCTCACCTGCTCTGCGCAAGCTGCTCTACTGCGTGAGGCGAGGCTGAGCTCGGTGATTAAGCCTGAGAGGGGCCCGGCCGAGTAGAGGACGCCAGGGCGGAGCGACCTGGCTCGCCCGCTCCTCATGCTTGCCGTGCTCGCTGCGTCGTCGCGTGCGACGTCTCTCGCAGGGCGGTGAAAGGTCCAGAGGCTTCGCACTCGCTCGTTATACGCTCTACGAGGCCTGGACCTACTCTCGCTCTCGCTGCACGCACCGCCTAAGGGTCGAGGACGAGGAAGAGGTTGCTCGGCCGCTGCCCTGCTACCAGCGCTGCGCCCTCGCTCGAGGGGTATACACACTCGGAGCTCGCTCATGAGACAAGAATGGCTGCATGATGCAGGACGAGGAAGGGCGGGCATGGCCGAGAGTGTGAGCGGGAGGAGGGACCTGGGAGGAGTGGCGGGCGAGTCAGTGGTCGGGCTCGAGCGAGCCTGAGGAGGGGAGGGACGTACGGCGTGATGATCGTGCGCGGCAGGTCGAAGCTCCCAAGGCGCGAGGAGAGCAAGGAACTCGGCGTACTGCGCAGGAGAAAGGGGGCAAGGTCAGCTGCGCGCACAGACCTCCTCGGGGGAAGGTTCCAGGACAGCGGGGCGCACCATGCGGGCAGCGTCAGGAAGCATCTTCTGGTGCTCCCACTGCGCATGCGAGTCGAGGAGGAGCTTGCGGCAGTGGGACACGGCCTGCTCCTGCATCGTGACCGAGAGGCGCGGGAAAAGGCGCGCCGCCCAGGCCGGCTTCTTGGCGGCGAGCAGGTTGGCGAGGCCGTCGACAACGTCCGGATGTGCATCGTGTGCGCGGTAGAAGTGGACAATGAGGTCGAGGTCGTGGCTGACGAGCTCGCACCGCCATGCCGAGTCGAGCTCGAAGGAGTGGAACGCGTCGAAGATTCGTCCAATCTGCGGCAGCGACGGGACATCAGCTCGAGAGCACGCAGCAGGAGATGTCGAGAAGATGTCGGCGCACGAGGGGAAGAGGATCGAGTGCTCGCCCGTGAACTGCCCGCTCGATGCACGCCGTGTAGAGGAACTCGCGCGCCGCCTCGACGACCGCCGCCTGGTCGGCAGGATGTAGTCGCTCGAAGAAGAAGGCGAGGCTCGAGCGCTGCGCATGGGCTGCCGCCGCCGGCACCGACGCGGGCTCGTGCAGCAGCCGCTGCGCCGCCTCGAAGCGCTCGAGCTGTGCTCGGCGGACGCGGTTGATCTGCTGGAACTCGGCCTTGTGCTCGGCGAGGAGCTCGTCGAGCTCTTCTTGCCGGAAGCGTACGGCGTCGTCGGCGGCCGTACCGCCGGCTTCTTGGACCACCGTCAAAGCTCGGCGTCTCACCATGAGCGCTGTGCGGCTCGCTGCGAAGGCGAAGAACTCCGAGTCGTCGACGGGCGCCGAGTAGAGCAGGTTGAGGAGGTGGAGAAACGTGGCGACAGTCTCGAGGCTCTGCGAGGACGGGTCGGCCATCGAGGAAGGAGGGAGACGGGCAGGATCGAGGGTGCGAAACGAGCGCCGGCGCAAGTCAGCTTCTCGCGTATCGAAGGGCGCAGAACGAGGAGAGCGTCACTGGTGAAGACGCACATGATCACGCGCGGCGAGGAACTCGGCGCTCTGATGCACCTCGGCCCAAATCGATGTCCACGACACCTGCGTGAAGAGAGAATCAGCGTTCCGAGCTACAGCGTCGGCGAGGAGAAGGGCATGAGAGCGACGCACGCTCGCGTTGATGTCTTCGCCCCGTCTCGAGCGGCAGTAGTAGCCGAGGAGGAGGTCGAGGAGGAGGAGCCGCTGTCCGTCCGAGAGCGAGTACCAATCCTGCTTGACCGCCTTCTGCGCGCTGTTGATCTTGGTCGCGAGCTGGGCCGCCTTGCCGTAATACGCGCGTCGTCGCTCGTCGCGGCTGAAGCGGTCGAGCTCGCTCACGACCTGCTTGAGGGCGCCGTAGGCGGTGAGGACCTTGTCCTTGAGCGAGTCGTCCCAGGCGGCATGCTGCGACTGCTGCGCGGCGCTCATGGTGATCGAGGGGCCGCACGAAGCTGCAGCGAGGGTCAAGGCGAGAGCGAGGGACGAAGAGCGGCGAGGGCGACGCTCGGCTGCGGGCGCGAGGCGCAGGCCCGCGGACCTCCCGGTTCCTCGGGTACGTACGCCCGTGGCCCGTCGGCATCGTCCTCCACACCTCCTGTCCGTCTCCAGGTCGGCCGAGGCGATCGACGCGACGAGAGGCGTCGGCGAGAAGAAAGAGGTCCGTGCGCAGAGAGCGAGCATACCTCGCCCAGCCGTCGCCCTGCCGCTCGTCGCCGGCGGCCATGCTCGACGTGAGCACACCCTTGGAGAGGTGCGGATGACGGAGAATCGAGGAAGGAAGAGGGAGAAGCGAGAGAGAGGAAGCAGAGAAGAGCGGCCACCCCCCGCACGAGCATGGCGCACGACGACCCAGCTTGCACGCCGCACCTCGCCTCGCGCGCCGCTACTTGCCGCCGCCGAACCGATCCAGTGCCCCACTCGTCCCTGCCGCACCCGCCGCCGCCGCCGCCCGCGCCGCCTTGGCCTTCTGGCTCGCCGTCCGCTGCCGCTCGAGCTTCTCCTTGAGGGCGACCTGCACGCGTCGAGGATGACGAGGGTCAGCGAGAGCGCCATAGAGGGAGCGAGAGAGAGAGAGCAAGCGCACCGTCTGCGGGTCGATGACGTTGCGCCTGCGCTTGCGGAGCGCCTTCTTGATCCCGCTCGACTTGCCCCTCATGCGCTTCTTCTCGTCGCTCTTGTCGATCCTGCGCTGCGCGCGCTCCTGCCGCCTCGCGCCCTCGGGATCGTCGTCGTCCTCGCTCGCGCTCTCCTCGTCCTCGTCGGCCGCGTGCGCGCCCGTGAGCGCGAGGCGCTCGGCGCGCGTGCGCTTGGCGAACGGCGTCGGCTTGAAGCCCGGCTTGTGCGGGTTCTCGTCGTCGACGGCGCGCAGGACCTTTTTGTCGACGCGGCCGAGCGCGTCCGGGTCGAGCGTGATGAGGTCGGCCGGGATCTTGTCGAGGAGGGCGTGCACCTCGCGCTCGCGCCGGCCGCGCTTGGTCTCGTACGGGTTGGCCGCGCGCGAGTCGAGGTTGGCCTCGCCGGCGCCGGGGACGGCGAGCGTCGCGAGGCCCTTGGCGTGACCGACGCCGAGCTGGTCGGTGAAGGGCTGGAACGCGAGGCGGTGGACGGGCGTCGAGGGGAACGTGTGGGTGAGGTAGGGCGGAGGAGGGGCTCGAGGGGATGCTGAGGGGCGAGTGAGGTCGTTGAACACCTGCAGGGCCGAGAGAGAGAGAGAGAGCGTCAGCGTGAGCTCGGGAAGGTCGAGGAGGGAGGGGTCCGAGCGCGAGGGAGAGAGGCAGCGAGTCGACGCACCGAGACGTGGTTGCCCCACCCGACGGCGAGCATGCCCTTCTGGCTCCACGCCGTCGACCTCGGCGTCTTCTTGAGGCCGTACTCGTTCAAGGGCCGCCACATGCGCGTGTCCCAGATCTTGACGCTGCCGTCGAGCGCCGTCGTCGCCATGCGCTGCCCGAGCGTCGACGGGTCGACCGAGACGGACGTCAGGGGCGACGTGTGGGCGAGGAGCTTGACCTGGGCGTGCGAGACCGAGGGCGACCACAGCGTGACGGTGCCTGTCGAGGGAGAGGAGCGTCAGCGCTGCGAGCGTGCTAGAGGGAGCGACGAGCGAGGACGCACCGTTGCTGTGGCCGAGGTGGATCATGGCCGAGTGCGGGTTCTGCGCCATCGTGTCGACGGCGCCGAGCTTGGTGCGGTGCTCGACGAGGAGCTGGCCGGTCGACGTGTCCTGGTACTTGAGGTAGCCGGGGTTGCCCTGCGCGCATCGAGTCGAAGGTCAGCAGGAGACTCTCGGGCGAAGATGAAGGAGAGGAGGCGAGGACGTACGATGGTGGCGAGGAGGAAGTGGAAGGGGAGGAACTCCATGCGGTTGACCTCGATGTGCTGGCGGAGCTGGTGGACCTCGAGCCCCTGCTTGTCGTAGATGTAGACGTACTTCTTCTGGGCGACGGCGCAGAACGACTCGTCGTGGAGCCACTTGACGTCGCGCACCGTCTCGCGCAGGTGGAGCTCGGAGTGGAGCGATGACGAGAGGGCGTCGAACGTCGCGACGTGGCCGAGGCGGCCTGCGAGGGCGAGGTGGCGGCCGTTGCGCGTGTAGTCGAGCGCGTAGGGCCCAAACTCGGGCAGGTCGAGCGAGAGGGCGGCGGACTGGGCGGCGAGGGCGCTGTCGGCGAGGATGTCGCCCTGGGTGACGCGCCAGGTGCGCTCGAGGTCGGTCTCGGCCTGCATGACGCCGGCATTGTCGTTGGGGAGGAGGAGGTCGTCGTGCTCGAAGGCGTGGGTGGCTGCGGCCTGGGCGGTCGACGAGAGGTGGGCGAGGTGGTGCCCGAGTTTCTTGTCGGCGGCGGAGGTGGCGCGTTTCGGGGGCTTGCTGTGCTTTGTGAGCATGTGCTGCTTGGTGCCGTGGAGGTACTTCTTGAGCTGGTGGGCTGGCGGGACGTAGGAGTTGTCCTGGGCGGGGAGGGCGGACGAGTGGTTCGAGAGGAGCGAGGGCTCGTGGGGCGGGTTTGGGGCGCGGCCCTTGCCCTTGTCGCGCTTCGACTGTGGTGGTGCGCTCATGGCTGGACCAGTCTGAGGGTGTGGGCGGGAGGAGGAGAGGTCGACGTTGGTTCGCCGCCTCTCCTTGAGCTCGGCACCGCCCCCTCGCCTCCAACACACACATCGCCCCTAGGAGTGCAGCGTGGCACTTCAGGCTCGCAGAGACCATCCTCGAAACACCCTCGAGCAGCCGGCAGCACCGCACGAGCTGGTGTCGTCGTCGACTCGCCCCTCGCCGATTCTCATCTCTCCTGCCGACAACCGCTCCACACTAGCCTCGCGCCACGGTTTCAGCACCACGAGGCCGCTCGAGATCATTTCGCGCACTCTGCGCCGCCGAGCACGCAGGCACGAGCGTGTTCGCTGACCCGCCTTGCCTCGCTTCCTACCCCTCTCCGCTCGGCCCGGCACGACGCGACGGCTCTGCCGCACCGCTCGTTGCTGGTGCACACACCTGTACGAGACGTCGACGTTGCCCTCGTGGTGCGCGCGCTAAACCGGCTGAGCTGCCGCCGAAACTGCTCGCCTCGCGCTCCTCGCGCCGAGTCCTCGCGCACGACCTCGTGCGCTGGCTCATCGGGCCTCATTGCTCTGCTGCTTCCTTCCTCGTCCTTACTATCGTGTGCATGGCGGCGCGAGCCGCCCGGGCGCGTTCAGCACGCCCGCGAGGCGTGCGAGCGGACGAGTCGCCGGCGGGTTCTCGGGCTGTCGTCGGCGCGTGCTCAGCCTCGCGAGGCCTGTGTGAGCTCTAGCAGATACTGCAGAGGCTCTTTAGTGTCCAAGGAAGAGCAGTCTGCATGAAGAGCGCGAGCTGTCCCGCGCCGAGCGAGGCTCGCTTGCGCTCGTCGGCACGGCGCGAGGAGCGAGAGACGCGGACGTGCAAAGGTCGTCGCTCGAGCGCAAGCTCGGCAGATTGCCGAAGAGCCAGCACAGGTAACGTTGCAGCCCGGCGGTCGAGTGGAAGAGGAGAAGTGAGCGGACGAAGGTCGAACGACGACCACCTCGCTCGCACCAGCACCTCACGGCGTGCAGCATGCCAGACACTGCAGAGTACACGCACTGGCTCATCAAGGTGCGCATCAGCCGTACCGCGCCCTCCCACGAGCTGCCCCTGCTCTTCTCGCTCCTCCCCACTTGCTCGTCCTCATCACTCGAGCCGCGTGCTGACCCTCCTACCGCACCCAGGCAGAGCCAGAGACGCGCATCGAGAAGGGCGTAGACGTCAAGTTCTCCATCGACGACCTCGAGCGCAACAAGGCGCGTCCTCCTCACCCTCCCTCTGCGCCTCCCCACCTCGACCGCAAGCTGACCCTCTTCGCCCGCTTGCCGCAGACAACCACGTGGGAGGGCGTGCGCAACCACGAGGCCAAGAAGTACCTCAAGTCGCAGATGAAGCTCGGCCACGTCTGCCTTTTCTATGCCTCCAACTGCAGTGCGTCCCCCTCGTGCTTGTTGACCGACGTCTTTCGCGCCGCCAACAGCTGACCCATCCCCCCTCCTTGTCCCGCAGAGGTACCTGGTGTGAGTGGCCTCGCGCGAGTCGTCAAGGAGGGCTATCCCGACTTCAACGCCTGGGATCCAAAGCACCCGTGCGTCCTCGTCGTGCCTCCTCCTCGTCCCGCTTCCGCACAGCTCACCCTCTCGCACACCCTGCGTGCAGCTACTACGACCCTAAGAGCAAGAAGGACGACCCGACGTGGTTCATGGTCGACGTCGAGGTACGCAGCGGCGGTTCTCGTCCCCTTGCTCTCTTTCGCTGCAGAAGCTGACGGTCTCGCCCTGACTGCCCATCATCATCGCCTCCGGCTCACTCGTCATCGTTCGCAGTTCGTCACCAAGTTCCCGCACCTCGTCCCCCTCGCCCTCCTCCAGTCCCTCGCCTCGCTCGCGCCCGCCTCCCCCTCCTCCTCCTCCAGCTCCGCCCCCTCCTCCCTCCCCGACTCGCTCTCCTACCTCACGGCGACGCACCTCCGCGCGATAGCCGACAGCGCCCTCATCCGCCGCGGGCGCCTCAGTGTCCAGCCCGTCGAGGACGACTTCTTCGAGGCGGCGAAGCTGCTCGGCGAGAGGGGAGGGTGGGACGGGTGGGAGGGCGCAAAGGGGGTCAAGGGGCTCAAAGGGGCGGGGAAGAAGGCGGTCAAGAAGGAGAAGGAGGATGAAGGAGTCAAGGGGAAGGGCAAGGGCAAGAAGGCGAGCGAGGACGAGGAGGGAGAAGCGGCCGAGGAAGAGGAGGACGAGGTCAAGCCGGCGGCCACGCCCAAAGCCAAGCCGGCTCGCCAGGCCAAGGGCAAAGGCAAGGTGAAGGCCGAGCGCGAGCCGGAGGCGGAGGACGACGGCGCAGCAGGGTCGAGCGAGGACGAGGTGACGACGGGCGGGAAGAGGCGAGGCTCGAGCGGCGCGAGCAGAGCCGGGACGCGCAGCTCGAAGCGTCTCAGAGCGGCTGAGTAGCCGTCAATGATGTGCAACGAGGCTCTATGGCCATCTCTCGTCCTGCTACGGCTTCTTCTCGACGCCTCGAGAGCGCGAGCTGCTCCTCCGGTCACGCAACCTCCTCGCCGGTAGACTTTCGCTCCCGCGTCTCCCCTGCCCCTCCTCATCGTGCACGCTCACGCTGATCGTCGTCGTCGCCGTTGCCGAGCTCGGCGACGAATGGGCCGAGCCCGCCGGGGAGGGACCAGTCGTCGATGGACGACTCGAGGGCGGCGATGGCGTGCGAGAGCTGTGCAATGCAGGGTAGGGAGGCCAAGGAGCGAGAAGAGGTGTGAGTCGAGGGCGGGCAGGTCGTCGAGCGAGGTCGGGGGCGAAGGGGGAGGAGAAGGAGAGAGAGGGTCAGTGCGTCGTCCTGCCGACGGCGAATCGAGGAAGAGAAAGAGCGCACCTCCTCGTCCACCTCGACCTCGCCAGCTCCGTCAGAGCTCCACAAGCCTCGCACGTCACCCTGACGCACGGTCCCGCCCGAGCTCCTCGCCGTGCGGTAGCTCGCGACCGTCCCAAACTGCGAGTCGCCCTCGCCCTCGCCGTCGACGCTCTCCTCGCCATCGAGCCCATCCTCGCCCTCCTCAGCGTCGCCCATCTCCTCGTCCGTATCACCGCCCAGCCGCTCCCGCCGCCGACCCGCCCCTGCGCCGACTCCCGCTCCTCCCCCGCCGCCGCGAGGGAGCGTCCGCATCGAGTGGCTGCTCGCCGGCCGCGCCCACCCAGCCTGCGCCGCCTTGCCCGCCGCCGTCGGCACCTCCTCCCAGTTGCGCCCGAGCTGGACGACGCGCACAGGCGCGAGCGGCGTGTCGTCCATGGGCGGGCGCCAGGTCGACGAGGCGGGCCGCTTCTTGCGGCGGCGGGCGGGCGAGGCTGAGGGTGAGGACGAAGTTGACGGAGCGGCGGAGAGGGTCGACTCGGGGCGAGAGGACCGGAACGCGGCGAGCGACTCGACGTTGATGAGGCGGCTGTGCGGCGAGGAGGACCGGGGGGAAGGAGGGGAGCGAGGTCAGCTTGGGGGCAGGACGAGGGACGACCGGCAAGACGCACTCGGTGGCGTGCTCGAGGATGCGCTGGAGCGACTCGCGCTCGCGTTGCTGTTCCTCGGTCGAGCGGCCTTGAGGACGAGGAGGAGCCCTGAGCGGGTGCGATTGAGGGTGGTCAGCTCGCGTCTGGGTGGGGTCTCCAGAAGTGTGCGCACTCTGGGAGGATGTCCGGGTTGAGTAGAGGTGCTCGCTCGTTGTCCTGTGCAGGGGGAAGAGCGTCAGCGAAGAGCGAGATGAGGAGGAGGAGGAGGAGAGGGGAACGCACCTCGTCACGGCGGGGAGCGGGCAAGCAGCAGCACAGGTATTGTCGCACGAGGCTAGCCATGAGATCTAGCTCTAGCACAGGCTTCTCAGAGCCGTAGCAGACGAGGACGACGAGGGAGACGAGCCGTCCCTCCCCACATCCTCGTCGTCCCTTGTCCCTCTCTCACTCGCTACAGGGCCAGAGTGCCCAGCTAAGACTCTCGCTTCTCCGTCAAGCACCGCAAGACATGGCCCAGCCCCGCGCATCCACCTCGCGCTTCTCGCTCGACGACTGGGACCTCCTCGCCCCTCTCTCGCCCAAGGAGCTCGCCTCCGTCTCGCGCGTCTCGCAGGCCAGTGCAGTCATGCCAGTGCCAGTCCATGTGCGCTCCTCCATCTCCACGTCGAAGCGCGCCGAGATCTGGGCTGACATCGCCGCGACTTCCCCTCGCCGCAGCTCCGAGTTGAGCAGGACGACCGCCCTTCGACGCCGGCTGGCACGACTCGCCCGACAAAGACCCTCGCCGGCGCGATCGACAGCCCCTCGTCTCGACCAGGCTCGGCCCGAGGTCGTGACCGCCGCGGCAAGACGCCCGCCCTCGTCGACCAGGACCCGCTTCGCCCGGCGCAGGCCATCGCGACGACGCAGCAGTTCCACGACTGGTTCTCGTCGGTCGAGGCCTCGCTCGAGCGCGAGCAGGAGCAGGTCTACGTCGAGCACCTCGGCGAGCTCGTCGCCCACCTCGACACGTGCGACTCGGTCCTCGGCTCGCTCGACGAGGCGCGCGGCCTGCTGAGCGAGATGGAGGCCAACTACCGGTTCGTCGACGAGAACTCGCGCAGCCTGCAGCTGGCGTGCGAGCACATGCTCGAGGAGCAGCGCCACCTGCTCGAGGTGACGGACGCCATCGGCGCCCGCCTCGAGTACTTCCGCGAGCTCGAAAAGGCGACGCGCATGCTCAACCTCCCGGGCGAGGAGCTCGTGCTCCAGGACGACTTCCTCAACCTTCTCGACCGACTCGACGCGTGCCTCGACTACCTCAAGCTCAACGTGCGTGCCCTCCTCTCGTCCTCCGACCCTCGACCCTCGACCTGACCTGCCTCCCACCGCGACCCGCAGCGCGACTTCCGAGACGCCGAGATCTACCTCATCCGGTACCAGCAGTGCCTGACGAGGTCGATGACGCTCATCAAGATGTACTTCGTGTCGACCGTCCGCAAGCTCGCCAACGACGTCCAGGACAAGGTCCAGGGCAAGGTGCGCCTTGTCCCTCTCGCTCCTCTGACTGCACGCGCATCGTCGAGCTGACACGGAGACATCTCCCCCGCAGGACCTCTCGGACGCGGCGTTTGACGCGCTCCTGTACGCCAAGTTCTCGCAGCCGGCGCCGACCTTGCGCATCCTCCTCTTCGAGCTCGAGAAGCGCGCCCTCACGGACCCGGACGAGTACGGCTCGCTTCTGAGCGAGTGCTACGCCGTGTGGTTCGCCGCTCGAGGCGCCCTCCTCGGCCCGCGCCTGAACGAGGAGGTGCGCCGCATGGACCCGGCGTCGGCCGAGCTCGTCAAGCTGGCCAAGGCCGGGTGCGCGTACCTGCGGGGCGTGTGCGCACAGGAGTGGGCCCTGTTCCGCGACTTTTTCGGCGGCGGCGAGGACGAGGCCTAGTGCGTCCTACCTTTCCCTCCTCGAGCTCTTTCTCGCCTCGCTTTCTCGAGTGACCGACGCCCTTTCACGCCCGCAGCCGCTTCCTCGAGTCGCTGTGCGACAGCCTGTACGACTCGCTGCGCCCGCGCATCCTGCACGAGCCGCGCCTCGACGCCCTGTGCGAGCTGTGCGCCGTCCTGTACGCGCTCATGGCGCTCGACACGGCGTCGCCGGCCGCCGATGCCGACGACGACGACGAGGGCGGCCGCGGCGAGCTGAGGTTCGCCGTGCTGCTGCAGACGATCCTGCAGGACGCCCAGACGCGGCTCGTGTTTCGCGCTCAGGCCGTCGTCCAGAGCGAGGTCCTCCACTTTGCGCCCTCGCCCGCCGACCTCGACTACCCGGTCATCATCGTGCGCTCGCCAGGTCTTCGAGCGCTGTGGGAGGAGCCGGTCGCGGTCGGGATCGGCGGCGGCGGCAGCGGCGAGGACGGCGCAAAGCGGTTCCGGGCGCCGAGCGAGGCGTCGCAGGCGACTTGGTACCCGACGCTCAAGCGCACCGTCTGGGTCCTCTCTCGCCTCAACGCCTACGTCAACGTGCGTCGCTCTCGGCGCCGCGCTCGCCTCGCTGTCGAGCCGCAGCTGATCCGTAGTCCCTCTTCCGCCGCTCGCAGGACGCCGTCTTCGAGGACTTTGCGGGCGAGGCCGTCGCCCTGTGCCGCAAGTCGCTCGTCGACGCCTCGGCCCAGATCGCCGCTCAAGCTCCCGCCAACGAGGGTCAGACGCCGCAGGACAAGGAGGCCGACGGCACGCTGTTCCTCGTGCGGCACCTGCTCCTCCTCAAGGAAATGGTGCGCAGCGTCGACCTCGTCCACATCGAGCGTGCAGCCGACTTTTCGAGCGTCACGGGTGCGTCGCTCTCTCTCTCTGGCTCGCTTGAGTACGGGAGCGGCAGAGCAGGACGCTGACCTCGGCGCGCACGGACCCCCGCTCGCCCGCAGAAGCTCTCGGCGGCCTCCTCACGGGCGGGAACTTGTTCAACCCTCGTGCGCTCGTCGAGCTCGCATCCAAGAGCATGCCGTCGTGGACCGAGACGATGACCGACGCCAAGCTCGTGCGTCCTGCCCGCGCTTCCCCATCGACCCGCGCCTGACCCTCTCTCCCTCTCGCTCGCCCGTCCGCCCGCAGGACCTCGACGTCGCCCTCAAGCGCGCCTGCGAGTCGCTCATCCGCTCTTCGTCGACGGCGCTCACGTCGAGCCTGCGCACGTTCCTCGACCAGTGCACCGCCTTCCTCTCGTCGCCCTCGCCGCTCGCTCGCGGCGGCCTCGTCGAGCAAGAGTGGGCGTCGCCCGAGCGCGTCCTCGAGCTGCACACGACGTTCCGGGACGGGCTCGAGGAGCGGGCGACGGGCGTCGTGAGGCGCATGAGGGTGTTTCTCGTCGAGGAGAAGACGGTCGGGGTCCTGCTCCCGCCTCTCTGGGTGCGCCCTCCGTCTCTCTCTCTCCTCTTCCGTCTGAAGACCTTCTGACGCTCTGACTGTCTGTAGGAGGACGTGCTCGAGTCCTACTCGACCTTTTACAACCGTGCGTCGTTGTCCCTCTTCCTCCTCCCCGCTCCTCGGACGCGCTCGCCCCGTCCAGCCGAGCTCTCTCCGACTCTACCGCACGATGCTGACGCTCGTATCCTCGCCGTCCTGCAGTTATCCGCTCCGAGTATGGGTTCGCGACGAGCTCGTCGCTCGAGGCGCCGGACGAGGTGCGAGCGGTGGTCGAGCGGGCCGGGCGCAGCGCAGCATGAGGTCGTCTCGCGTCTCGGTCGGGTGGAATGTACGCTCTTGCAGGACCCTCGCGTTCAGAGAGAGAGCCTGTCGAGAAGCTGGCGCGCGAGAGGAGCGTTGGCCTTCGCCGTGAGCCAACTCGGGCCGCCTCCGCCCTCGCCTGCTCAGCACACTCGCGCTGCGCTCGCCTGAGCCAGCACACGCAGCAGCGCCACATCTTCTCGCCCCGACACGCCCTCGCAACGCGCTACCGGCCGCGTGCTTGCCGCCAGCACCCACCTCGCCCCCTCTCGTCCGACCTTCATCAGCTCGTCTCGCCCACCTCGTCCAGCGCCATGAGCGACGCCGGCACGCGCAAGAAGAAGCCGCCTGCGTGTGATTTCTGCAAGGTGCGAGGATGCCCTTCGAGCCTCGCCCGGGGCGCAGGGAGCTCATCAGTCCTGACCTTCCGGCCGCTCTCATCCCACAGGCCAAGCGTGTGCTATGCCACCCGAGTGCGCAGGGCTGCCCACGGTGCTTGGAGAAGGGCATCGAGTGCGTCCCGTCTCCCCTTGTCGTCAGCCGGCCGCCTCCCCCTCCTGCTCCTCGTCTCCCCACTCCTCCTCCGCCGGCTCTGGCTGACCTTCGTCTTCTCGCAGCTGCACCACCACGCCCGTCGTACGCCGCAAGCCGGTCCGCAAGAAGCAGTTCCCGGACGGCTCGCACGAGTCGAGCGTCGAGCCGACCACGGCAACCTCGAGCAACGCAGCACCCGGCTCGCTCGACGCCCCGACTTTGAGCGATGCACCGCAACCAGCCGAGGCGCCTCCTCTACTACCTTTCGCCGACTACCCTCCTCGGCATGAGCTCTCGCAAGTTCTCGCTACAGCAGCGCCCGCCGGCGCCGCACCACCACCGTCCTCCTCATCTGAGCCTCTCCTCGCCTACCACTTCTCGGCCGCGCCGCCGCCCTCCTTCGAGACGTCGACATCTTTCCAGCCGCACCCGGTCGCGTCGACCAGCCAGGTCCCGTACACCTCGACCGCCCTCGCCCTCAACTCGTTCTCGACGCCCTCGCCTAGCCGCCACATCACGCACCCCTCGCCGCAGCTCGCGCGGCACCTCCTCGAGTGCTTCCGCAACACGTCGCTGTGGGACCACCCGCTGGCGCGCAACTTGGGCCTGCACGAGCTCCTCGAGACGGCCGAGTTTGACCTCGACCGACTCGACGTCCAGGCGCACGTCTGCGCGTACGTCGCCTTCGCCATCGGCAGCCTCGTTTCGTACGACCCGCTCATCATCGGCGATGGGCCCGGCGCGACGTCGTTTAAGGCGATGGAGACGCTCGTGGGCGAGCTCAAGGACCTGCGCGACTTTGGCCGGCGGCGTCGTGCGGCGTTCGAGACGATGCGCGACCACGCGCTCAAGATAGCGAGGGAGGCCGACATCCTCGTCGAGCCGTCGAGGCTCAACGCCATGTCGTGCGCCATGCTCGACTACCTCACGGGCACGGGTGCGTCCCCCTTCTCCTGCGCCCGCTCGACGACCCTGCAGCGGCCACTCACTCCCTCTCCGCCAACGCTGACGCCCTTCCTTCCACGCACGCAGGCGAGATCGCGCCGCCAAGTCGGCCCTTCCTCGGCGCCTGCATGTCGCACGTGCGCGTCCTGTGCGATTCCGGCGAGCTCGACAACGAGGACGGCCCGAGGACGGTCTGGGCGATGGGTCTCTCGCACGACATGCTCACCGAGGTTCGCACGCTCTCTCCGCCTGCCTCTCTCCTTGCTCCTTCCTCGCGCACGGACCGTCGCTGACGATCTCGAGCTCGCCGCCTTCCTCCTCGCGCTCACAGATCGCCTCGGGCCGGCTCACGTCGTGCGTCTCCTGCCGCCTTCATTCTGGAAGCGCATCGTCTGACACTCTAGAATCTACTGCAGAACTCCGGCCGACCAGCTCGCTCTCGTCGGTGCGCTCGATGTCGACCTTGACGCTTTCGAGGAGCAGCTTCGCAGCTGGATGCCCAATCCTCAGCTGCAGGACGTCTTGCACGCCTCGCTCCAACCTCGTACGTCTTCTCAGCACGCCCTCAACTGTGCTTGTCACGGCCGCTGACCGAGTGCTCCTGCAGTCGCCCTCGCTCACCTCGCCGTCTCCCGAGAGCTCGCGGGCAAGATCTTGTCCAGTGCGTCCCTCTCTCTCTGCGCCTCGTGGACCTCACAGCTGATTCGACTCCTCGCTGTGCGTGCGCGCAGCTCACGCTCGTCGACAACCCCTCGACGAGGCCGCACTCGCCCACATCCTCGCGCGGCTCCACCGCTTCCGCACCGTCTCGGCCCTCCTCGTCGACCTCCTCGACAAGCTTATCGAGGTCGACGAACGCCCCATCTTCCCGCACGCGGCGCCGAAACGCGTCCGCTTCACGACGCCGATGGTCATGCGCGCCATTCGCGGGTATGCCGCCACGACGGGCAGCGTCGTGGTCGTTCCGCTGTACCGTGAGCTGCGCCGCCGACTCGTCGAGGCGCAGGAAGCGCTGCGCATCTCGCAAGGCGCCGAGCGCGAGGAGAAGCAGGCCCTTGTCGAGCGCCTCGAGCTCGTCGTGCGCCAGTTTTCGCGCGTCTTCGTCGCCGCGCTTCGTTCCCTCCTCGAAGCGATGGAGCGCTCGCCGAGCCTCCTCCTCGCGGCCACGCTGCGCAAGATCGGCGTCGTCGACTGGGGCTCGATCCTGCTGCAGGAGGTCGAGAGCGGCTCGATCGCGCTCGACGACAACGTCGCCGACCTCTTCCAGAAGTGCGCGAGCTCTTGTCTCCTTACCAGATGCTGGCCGCTGCGTGCTGACCATCCTCACGGTGCACGCAGGGTGTCGGACCTCGCCAAGATCTCGGGCTACTCGTACTCGTCGAGCACCATCGACGCCCTCCTCGACCGCCTCGACGTGCACGTCGCCGCCCACCGCTCGCCCTCGTCGACCCAGCTCGGCGCCTCGACCTTCTTCGGCGCACCCCTCGGCTCCTCCTCCGCCGCCGCCGCCGCTCGCCCGTTCGACTTTGCTTTCCTGAGCGAGCTGTCCAACTCGGCCGAGAACTCGCCCGACGCCATCCACCCTCTCGCCACAACGAGCGCACCACCGCACGTGCCCATGCAGGGCCTCTCGAGCGCTTCGGCGGCGGCGGCGGCGGCGGCGGGCGGCCCGAGCGCGAGCCTGGACGCCGCGATGGGCTCGAGCGCGCCGTTCGACCTTTGCGGCCTCGACTCGAGCGTGTTCGACCCGAGCTCGGCGTTCGGCACGCAGGCGATGCCGACCTTCTCCCCTGAGCAGCTCGCGCAGCTCCTCGGTGCGAGCGCAGGCGGCGAGGGGCAGGGCGACGTCGACGCCTTTGCGGGTTGGGCGGCGTGGTAGCGCCCGCGAGGAGCACGTTGTAGAGCCGCAGGCGGTAGCGCAAGTCGCTCTAGACCTTCTCTCTGCGGCGCTCGAGAGAGAGTAAGAGCTGCGGAGGGAGACGTGCGAGGGAGAGAGTCCCTCGACAAGGTCTTCTCGAGGAAGAGGAACGTGCGCTGCAGCTCGCCCTCGACTCCCAGTTCAGCTACAGAGCTCGGCGCCTCCTCGATCGAGTCATCGTACCCGAGCGCCCTCGTCTACTTGCGAGAAGTACTGCCACTGCTCCTGCGTCATCTCGTCGGCCTCCTCCTCCTCGACCGCGACGGCCCTCGTCCTCCCCATCTTCCTCACCCTGCGGAACACCTCGGTGTTGTACGACCTGCCGCGGAGCGCGCCCGCCTTGTCGAGGAGCACGATGCTGTCGGCCGTGATGTCGTCGAGCGTGCGGTTCGTGAGGAGGGAGCGCAGGGGGTCGAGCGTCGACGACTCGGTGTCGCGCAGGTGGGTCGAGGGGTCGGCCGAGCTGAAGGTGAAGAACCACTGCGAGAGCGAGGGGTGGGTCAGCCGCCGAGGCGGAGGAGGGAGGAGAGCTCGGTGACCCAGAGGAAGAGGCTCGTGCACGCACTTGGGCGGCCCGGACGAGCGCGTTGCCGGCCTCTCTCGACCTGCGTGCGGGTCGCAGGAAGTTAGCTTCGATCTAGACCGAGCTGCAGAGCGAGGGTGCAGCGAGTAGGAGGCGCACCTCGAGATCTTAAAGTCGTACGGGTCGTGGACAAAGTGGAGCTTGAGGCCGCGCCAGCGCTCGCCATTCTGCAACGAGGAGCCTCAGCTCGCACCCTCTGCGACGTGGCGTTGAGGAGAAGAGAGTCACGCACGAGCTCGACGCAGAACCCGCGCTTGTGGCCGAAGACCTCCTTGACCGGCAGACCTGGTGCGTCGGGCGCGGCAGGGGTCGCGAGGCCGGCTGCGTAGTGGTACACTGCGGCGCGCACGGTCGAACGTAGTCAGGGACGAGTGGGCGGGGTCGGCGAGGGAAGGCGCACCGTTGCGAAAGCGCGTCTCCTGCTGCTCGTCCTCGTCCTCCTCGAGCTGCGAGTCGGGCGTCTCCTCGGCGTAGAGGGTCGACGTAGAGGTCGGCGCTCGACGCTTGACCTCGGCCTTGGTCTCGTGAATCTGTGAGGCGAGGCGAGAAGGGCAGGCGCGTCAGCCCGGGAACAGAGAGAGGCTCGAGCGAGGTCGGCGCACCGTGTACGTCCCGATGTCCCACACGCCGGTCGGCTTGTCGACGCTCCTCACAGTCGGGCCCTCCCACAGGCTCCACGCGATCGAGTGCGGCTGCGTCTCGACGGCGAGGCGGCGGTGGCCGCGGTGCGGCTTGAAGAGGCCGCGCGGGATGGCCCACGAGATGGTCTGGCCGTCGAGCTGGAGGCGCAGGTCGTGGTGCCAGCTCGTCGCACGGTGGTCCTGCACGATAAAGAAGTTGCGCTTGCTGAGCTGCGCGAGAGGAGGGCGTGACGCTCGTCAGCTGGTGCGCGGGAAGGCGGTCCAGGAAGAGCTAGCGGGGAGGAGACGGGACGTACCGCCGGGTACTTGCCGAGCCACGCCTCGACCTGCTTGTCGCTCGCCCATGGCGTCGAGAAGTCCAGGACGACAAAGCCGCGGCGGCGAGTCCTGAGGTCGTCGTCGGGGACGAGAAAGTCGGCGCGGCCGGGCTGCCTGAGCGGCTCGTATTTGGCGCGCTTGGCTGGCGGCTCTGAATGGTCGTTCTCGCGGTCGTGACTTATCGCTGGCGGAGGAGCTGGCGGAGGAGGAGTCGGACGATGAGGGCGCGGGTTCTGGGCGGCGCGGTACTGAGCCGGGGTCATGGGGCGAGTGCGGTCGCGCAGCTGGACGCGCAGGTCGCCCATGCTGGCAGCAGCGGTGCGAGCTAGGCAAGAAGCAGAGGCATGAGCGAGGACGAGGAGGACAAGGAGCGAGCGGGGAAGCCGTCAACACAGCGTCCCTCACAGCTCGCAGGGATGGACGGGTCGTCTATGAGCGTGTATAACGATGTAACAGAACCACTGTCTAGCCCTACACGCTACCCTGAGCCGTCGAGAAGAGCGAGACGCCCGCTCGCAACCTCATCGGCACCTCGTCCAGCTTCGTCGTCCTCGTTCCCACCACACCCAGCTCCGACTGCTGCACCCGCCCCACCAGCCTCTGCACAAGCACCACTCACCCCAGCCCATTCAAACCCGCACCCCCTGCGCCCTCGTCGCCTCTCGTCCCCGCTTGCTCCACCTCGGCCCTCGTTCGGCTACAACTCGCTCGCCTGGACGACCAGCATGTGCGTGCTCCTCTGCCCTCCCACCTCACCAGGCCCAGCTGACACCCTCCCCTCTGCAGGGCGCCATCTCAGCCAGTCGAGGTGCCGACCCCGAGCGGCTCGTCAGCGCGTGCACCGCCTCCGCCCGCCTCCTCGTCGTCCTCGGCCCAGCCTCGACCGCCCGCCATGGCCACAAAGCGCTCGTTCCTCTCAAAGCTCCCCGTCAAGCAGCTCAAGCGCATCCCCGGCCCGAGGAGGATCGCACGCCGCCGCCAGACCCTCTTCGACCCGCTCGTCGACGGCGACGACCCGCTCGGCACCCTCGTCGTCCGCATCCACGCAGGCCGCGACCTCGTCGCAAAGGACAAGAATGGCTTCAGCGACCCTTACGTCGTCATCCGCTACGGCCCGTCGAGGGTGCGCCTCGTCTCCCTCTCTCTCGCCTCTCCCTGTCCCCTCTCCTCTGCTGACCCTGCTCCTCGTCGACGCCCACAGGTCACGAGCCCGACCGTCTCCAAGTCGCTCAACCCGGTCTGGGGCCCAGGCGGCGAGGCGGGCGACATGGCCGGCGTCGGCGGCGAGGCCAAACTCGAGCTCAAGCTGCACGACTGCCTCGCCCTCGGCCAGGAGCGCATCGAGGTCGTCTGCTGGGACCGCGACCGCGTCGGTTCCGAGTACCTCGGCGAGATCAGTGTCGGGCTCGACGAGTGGTGGGGCACGGACAGGAGCCAGTGGAGGGACGGCCAGCCGCCGGTCGGCTTCCACGATCCCGAAAACCAGGTGCGCCTCATCCCCTCTCTCTCGGTAGTCGTCCGCCTCGCAGCTCTCGACTGACTCTTTCGCCTCCCCCGCACAGCCCGTCTGGCACACGCTCCGCTCGTCCAGGTCCCGCTCGACCGTCTCGGGCGCCCTCCTCGTCCAGATCGGCTTCGTTCCCGCCGAGCCCGTCGGCGAGCGCCGTCTTTCGCCGCAACAGCGCGAGCGCATCCTCGGCGCGCTTCACCGGGTCGCCGATGAGCAGGAGCACACGAGGCGGGCGAGCAGGGAGGACAGGGTCTTTCTCGCAGCGCCGGTCCGTCCTCAGCCTCCTCGTTCACCTTCACCGCGAGGTCGCTAACGCTCGCTCCTCGCGCGCAGACTGAGACGGTCGGCACGAGCCCCGCAGACGACCTCGCACCGCTCGGCGACACGATCGCCGACCCCGACAGCGAGTCGTCCTCGTCCGACGACGACTCGGTCGCGACCGGCGACGAGAGCGAGTCCGAGACGGGCGACGACGACGACGACGACGCGTCGACCTCGGCCGACGACGACGACCTCGCTCCCGCCGCGCCAGAGCCGCCGAGGGGCTACTTTGACCGGCGCCCGACCTCGAGCTCGTCGACGACGACCCCGGCCGCGACGGTCCAGTCGCCTGTCCCCGACATCATCGTCCAGGACCACGCCCAGCCCGCCTCGACGCCGCAGCCGCCAGGCCGTCGCGGTCTGAGCCTCCCCGGCTTCGTCAAGCGCCGCTTCTCGACCCAGAGCGGCTCGGCGTCGCCGTCGCTCGTGTCGTCGCAGCCGCCGACGCCTTCGGGCGCCGCCGCCGAGTCGGACCTCGCCCTCACCGACCTCGAGGGCGGCGGCGCGTCGTCGTCGAGCACGCCCGACCCGGGCCGCAAACGCCGCTTTGCGCGCCGCCGCGGCAAAAAGTCGGGCAGGACCGACACGCCGAGCGGCATCGCCGACGACATTGTCGAGATGAGCCTCGTCGCCGGCGGCGTCGGCATCTCGTCGAGGGCGACGACGCCTGCGCTCGACGACGGCGGCGGCGAGGACGGCAAGCGGCGCCGTCGCCGTCGCCGGTCCAAGGGCGACAAGCTCGCCGGCGACGACCAGAAGATCAAGAAGAAGAAGAAGCGCTCGCGCAAGCGCGCCACGGCGGGCTTCACGTACGACGACGACGAGGCCATCGCCGGGCTCGTCCAGGTCGAGATCACGGGCGCGCACGACCTCCCGCGGCTCAAGAACGCGCTCCGCACGAGCTACGACATGGACCCGTTCTGCGTCATCTCGTTCGGCAAGAAGATCTTCCGCACGCGCGTCATCCGCCACTCGCTCAACCCGGTGTGGAGCGAGCGCCTGTGGTTCCACGTCGGCGAGGCCGAAACGCACTGGACGATCGGCTTTACCGTCAGCGACTGGGACAAGATGTCGGGCAACGACCACGTCGGCGACGTTGCCGTCCCGCTCGAGCAGCTCCTCGGCACGAGCATCCAGCACGACGCGCGCGGCCTGTACCCGGCGGGCCCGGACGGCAAGCTCGTCGGCGACGACTTTCACGAGCACGACCTGCCGCTCGTCATGGGCGACAAGGTCGAGCGCGAGGCCAACGGCGCCAAGCCGACGCTCAAGATCCGCGCCAAGTACACGCCCTACGCCGCGTTGCGTCAGCAGTTCTGGAGGTCCGTGCGCCGTTCCTCTCTCCCCCGAGTCCCTCGTGCTTGCGGTCGCCCTCCTCCTCCTCCCGTGCAGCTCGCCTTCTCCTCGAGCTCCTGCTGACCCTGGCACTGCCGCTCCCGCAGGGTCTACGCCGCCAACTACGACCTGAACGCCAACGGTACGCTCTCGCAGGTCGAGCTCTTCTCGATGCTCGACTCGCTCGGCTCGACCCTCACCAAGGACACGCTCGACTCGTTCTTCACGCGGCACGGCAAGACGGTCGACGACGAGCTCACGGTCGAGGAGGTCGTCATCTGCCTCGAGGAGGAGGTGCGCAAGCCCAAGGAGCAGCGCCACCACGTCGACGACAACGGCACCGACACGGGCTCGGGCACGGGCATGAACACGCCGGCGGGTCCGGGCGCAGGGCCGAGCGCGGGCGACTTTGCCGAGATGCAGCAGCTCGAGCCGAGCGAGTACGAGGGTGGCACGGACCTCTCGTCCGACATGAAGACGCTCGCGCCGTGCGTCCTCTTTCTCCCCCTCTCTTTCTCTCTCCTTCGTCTCCTCCTCGCGTCGACGCTGATGATCAGCTCCGTCTGCAGCGGGACTGACGTCTTGACCGACGCCGAGAGGGGCACGATCGTCACGGCGCCGAGGCCGCACGGCATGGCCAAGGAGCCCTCGCGCACCAACTCGATCGAGCCCTCGTCCGACGACGGCACGAGCGGGAGCAACATCGAGCGCGGTGCGTCCTCCTGCGCGGCTTCTCCTGCCGAGCTGAGCCGAGCTGACCCTCCCTCGCCCGCCTTCGTAGTCATCAACATCAAGGAGTGCCCGCTGTGCCGCAAGCCGCGCCTCAACAAGAAGGGCGAGGTCAGCATCATCACGCACCTCGGCGTGTGCGCGTCGACCGACCCGACCAAGGTCAACCGCGTCCTCGTCACCAACTTTGTCACGGCGTCGCAGGCGCAGCGCAAGCTCCTCAACAAGGTGCGCCCCAGCCCTCTCTCCCTCTTCAGCAGGGCAGCGCTCACGCTCTCTCCCTGTCGCTCCAGGTCTTCTCCAAGGTCATGAAGGGCAAGTACAACCTCGGCGCCGATTCGGCCAACATCGTGCGCTCAGCTCTTGCCGTTCACCTCGCTCGCCGAGCCATTCACTGACTCCTCTTCCCGCTCGCAGATCGTCCAGGACCGCCTCACGGGTGCGCTGCAGGAGGAGAAGATGGCCGTCTACGTCGTGCGTCGACCTCTCCTCGCCGATACGAGCGAGATCAGGACAGGCTGACCTCTTCTTCCGCAGCGCTTGGGCATAAGGTTGATGTACAAGGGCATGAGCGGCAACATGGAGGGAGCGCGCAGTGCGTCCTCGTCTTTCCATCGTCGAGCGCTCGAGCCGCAGCTGACCCTCGCCCGCCATCGCCAGTCCGCCGCCTTCTCGACTCGCTCACCAAGAAGCAGGGCGCCAAGTACGACAGCCCAGCATCGGCACGCGAGATCGAGCCGTTCATCAAGTTCCACAACCTCAACATGGTGCGGCTGGCTCTCCCCGCTCTGCGAAAGTTGGCCGAGCTGACCTTCTCGCGCTCCTGCAGGAGGAGGTCCTCGACCCGGTCTCGTCCTTCAAGACGTTCAACGAGTTCTTCTACGTGCGTCTCGCTCTGCAGCAGCTTGTGCCGCCCTCTCGCTGACGTTCTTCGACGTGCTCGCAGCGCAAGCTCAAGCCCGACGCACGACCTGTCGCCGACCCGGACGACCCTCGCACGGCCGTCTCTGCTGCTGACGTGAGTCCCCCTCGCTCATGTCGTCGCTGAGCCTCCCTGTGGTGACGTGCGAAGGCAGGAGGCGCCCTCGCAGCCTTTTGGCGCGGAGGCGGTCCGTGCGCTTCCTCCTCTTGGAGCGGAGCTGATCCTCTCGGCCCTCCTCGCTCGCAGTGCCGCGCCATGTTCTTCGACACGGTCAGCGACGCGACGTCGATCTGGATCAAGGGCCGCGAGTTCACCGTCGCCAAGATGCTCGGCGACACGTACGGCAAGAAGGCGGCCGAGTACGAGGGCGGCAGCCTCGCCATCTTCCGCCTCGCACCGCAAGGTCCGCTCAGCTTCTCCCTCCTCCCAGTCTGCGCGTGCTGACCGTCGACTCCCTGCAGACTACCACCGCTTCCACTCGGTGCGCCTCGTCGCTCTTCGCCGCCGTCGGCTGGATCCTCTCGCTGACCTTCTTCCTCCGCCTGCAGCCCGTCGACGGCGTCATGGGCCACCAGGACTACATCACCGGCCAGTACTACACCGGTGAGTCACGTCTGGCTCACGAGGAAGCCGTCCCGCAGCCACTGACTCGTCTGCCGACGCCGCCGTCTCGCAGTGAACCCGATGGGTACGCCCTCCTCTCGCTCTGCATTTGGACGAGCCGTGCTGACTCTGCTGCTCCTCCCGTCGCAGCCATCCGCTCGAACGTCTCGGTCTACAGCGAGAACGTCCGCCTCGTCGCGAGCATCGACAGCCCCGTGTTCGGCGAGGTCATGAACGTGTGCGTCCGCTCTCTGCGCCCGCGCTCGGCGTCGCCCTAGCCTCGCTGATGCTTCACCTCTGCTGCAGCTGGGTCGGCGCCATGATGGTCGCCGGGATCACGATGCACAAGTTCGAGGGCGAGGACGTCAAGCGCGGCGACGACGTTCGTCCTCTCGCACCTCGCGCTTCCTCTCTCTCCACCTGCAGGGGCTGACGTCATCGTCTCGCAGCTGGGTCGCTTCTCCTTTGGCGGCAGCACCACCGTCCTCCTCTTCAAGCCGAACACGGTCAAGTTCGACGCCGACCTGCTCGAGAACTCGAAGAACTCGGTGCGTTGCTGACTGTCCTTCTCTCTTTCGCTCGCTAGAGCATGTCTCGACTACATGACTGATACCTTCTGCTTGCTGTTTGCAGATCGAGACGCTCGTGCGGGTCGGCATGCGCATCGGCCGCGCCGTCGAGAAGTGAGCAGCTCGCCGCACCCTGCTCTCCTCCTTCTCCACCATCCACGTGCCTGCATGTACAGACACTCTCGCACGCCGTCCTTCGTACCACCTGCAACGTCTGCTTTCGCCTCTGCCTCGTCTGCGAGAGCGCTACACCTCGAGAGCGTCAACGGCGAGGTGAGCAGGAGAGGACCGTGCAGGATGCGAGGCGAGCTGGAGTGAATCGTGCAGTCTCGAGCGAGCTCAGCTAGCCTGCGAAACGCGAGCGGCTCGCCGTCGACCCGGTGAGCATGGCGAGGAAGCCTTCTTCGAGAGTAACTTGGCCTTCTCAAGCTGCGTGCCCCGCGATGAGCACTGCATCGAGCCAGCTTCTCGGTGGCGAGGATCGAATGCCGACGCAAAGCTCGATGTCGGTCCCGTGCCGTGCAACAAGATGAGCGACATGGATGCCGGCGTCGCTCATAGCGCTTGACGAGGCGGGCGAGACGAGCTGATGAAGTCGGAAGCGAGGGGACCGAGGTGAATGTTGGCGGCAAGCACGCGAGCGACAGCGCGTTGCGAGGGGGTGTCGGGGCGGAAAGACGCGGTGCTGCTGCGTTCGCAGGCTCAGGCGAGCGCTGTGCGAGGCGCAAGCAGGCGAGGGCGGACTCGGAGGCGGCTCTCCTCGACGGCTCCTCTCAGCTTCGCGACAGGCTCTCTCTCTAAACGCGAGGGTTTTGCAAGAGCGTACATTCCACCCGACCGAGACGCGAGACGACCTCACGCTGCGCTGCGCCCGGCCCGCTCGACCACCGCTCGCACCTCGTCCGGCGCACTCAGCGAAGAGCTCGTCGCGAACCCATACTCGGAACGGATGACTGCAGGACGGCGAGAAGAGGAGCGTCAGCCTCGTGCGCGGCGTAGAATCGGAGGGAGCTCGGCTAGACGAAGCGGCGACAGCGCCGAGGCGAGCGCACTCGTAGAGCAGAGGGACGACGACGCACGGTTGTAAAAGGTCGAATAGGTCTCGAGCACGTCCTCCTGCAGACAGTCAGAGCGTCAGAAGGTCTGCAGGGGGAAGAGGAGAGAGAGGGAGGGCGCACCCAGAGAGGCGGAAGCAGGACGCCAACCGTCTTCTCCTCGACGAGAAACACCCTCATGCGCCTCACGACGCCCGTCGCCCGCTCCTCGAGCCCGTCCCGGAACGCCGAGTGCAGCTCGAGGACGCGCTCGGGCGACGCCCACTCTTGCTCGACGAGCCCGCCCCGAGTGAGCGGCGACGGCGACGAGAGGAACGCCGTGCACTGGTCGAGGAACGTGCGCAGGCTCGACGTGAGCGCCGTCGACGAAGAGCGGATGAGCGACTCGCAGGCGCGCTTGAGGGCGACGTCGAGGTCCTGCGGGCGGGGCGAGCGAGAGGGAGAGGCCGACAGGGTCAGGCGCGGGTCGATGGGGAAGCGAGGGCAGGACGCACGAGCTTGGCGTCGGTCATCGTCTCGTTCCACGACGGCATGCTCTGAGATGCGAGCTCGACGAGCGCACGAGGGTTGAACAAGTTCCCGCCCGTGAGGAGGCCGCCGAGAGCTTCTGCGGGCGAGAGGAGGTCCGTGCGCGCCAAGGTCAGCGTCCTGCTCTGCCGCACGCGCTCGCGCGCCAGAGACAGCAAGACGCACCCGTGACGCTCGAAAAGTCGGCCGCACGCTCGATGTGGACGAGGTCGACGCTACGCACCATCTCCTTGAGGAGGAGCAGGTGCCGCACGAGGAACAGCGTGCCGTCGGCCTCCTTGTCCTGCGCCGTCTGGCCCTTGTCGGCAGGAGCTTGAGCGGCGATCTGGGCCGAGGCATCGACGAGCGACTTGCGGCACAGGGCGACCGCCTCGCCCGCAAAGTCCTCGAAGACGGCGTCCTGCGAGCGGCGGAAGAGGGACCACGGGTCAGCTGCGGCACGACAGCGAGGCGAGCGCGGGGCTGGGAGCGACGCACGTTGACGTAGGCGTTCAGGCGAGAGAGGACCCAGACCGTGCGCTTGAGCGTCGGGTACCAGGTCGCCTGCGACGCCTCGCTCGGCGCCCGGAACCGCTTGGCGCCGTCCTCGCCGCCGCCGCCGCCACCGGGCCCGAGCCCGACCGCGACCGGCTCCACCCACAGCGCTCGAAGACCTGGCGAGCGCACGATGATGGCCGGGTAGTCGAGGTCGGCCGGCGAGGGCGCAAAGTGGAGGACCTCGCTTTGAACGACGGCCTGAGCGCGGAACACGAGCCGGGTCTGGGCGTCCTGCAGGATCGTCTGCAGCAGCACGGCGAACCTCAGCTCGCCGCGGCCGCCCTCGTCGTCGTCGTCGGCATCGGCGGCCGGCGACGCCGTGTCGAGCGCCATGAGCGCGTACAGGACGGCGCACAGCTCGCACAGGGCGTCGAGGCGCGGCTCGTGCAGGATGCGCGGGCGCAGCGAGTCGTACAGGCTGTCGCACAGCGACTCGAGGAAGCGGCTGCGGGCGTGAAGGGCGTCGGTCACTCGAGAAAGCGAGGCGAGAAAGAGCTCGAGGAGGGAAAGGTAGGACGCACTAGGCCTCGTCCTCGCCGCCGCCGAAAAAGTCGCGGAACAGGGCCCACTCCTGCGCGCACACGCCCCGCAGGTACGCGCACCCGGCCTTGGCGAGCTTGACGAGCTCGGCCGTCGCCGGGTCCATGCGGCGCACCTCCTCGTTCAGGCGCGGGCCGAGGAGGGCACCTCGAGCGGCGAACCACACGGCGTAGCACTCGCTCAGGAGCGAGCCGTACTCGTCCGGCTCGACGAGGGCGCGCTTCTCGAGCTCGAAGAGGAGGATGCGCAAGGTCGGCGCCGGCTGCGAGAACTTGGCGTACAGGAGCGCGTCGAACGCCGCGTCCGAGAGGTCCTGCGGTGGGACATCTCTGTGTCAGCTCGATGCTGCAGGAGGATCGAGCGAGAGGGACGAGGCGCACCTTGCCCTGCACCTTGTCCTGGACGTCGTTGGCGAGCTTGCGGACGGTCGACACGAAATACATCTTGATGAGCGTCATCGACCTCGTCAGGCACTGCTGGTACCTGATGAGGTAGATCTCGGCGTCTCGGAAGTCGCGCTGCGGGTCGCGGTGCGAGGCAGGTCAGGTTGCGGGTCGAGCGGCGGGGGACGTGAGGAGGAGGACGCACGTTGAGCTTGAGGTAGTCGAGGCACGCGTCGAGTCGGTCGAGCAAGTTGAGGAAGTCGTCCTGGAGCACGAGCTCCTCGCCGGGGAGGTTGAGCATGCGCGTCGCCTTTTCGAGCTCGCGGAAGTACTCGAGGCGGGCGCCGATGGCGTCCGTCACCTCGAGCAGGTGGCGCTGCTCCTCGAGCATGTGCTCGCACGCGAGCTGCAGGCTGCGCGAGTTTTCGTCGACGAACCGGTAGTTGGCCTCCATCTCGCTGAGTAGGCCGCGCGCCTCGTCGAGCGAGCCGAGGACCGAGTCGCACGTGTCGAGGTGGGCGACGAGCTCGCCGAGGTGCTCGACGTAGACCTGCTCCTGCTCGCGCTCGAGCGAGGCCTCGACCGACGAGAACCAGTCGTGGAACTGCTGCGTCGTCGCGATGGCCTGCGCCGGGCGGAGCGGGTCCTGGTCGACGAGGGCGGGCGTCTTGCCGCGGCGGTCACGACCTCGGGCCGAGCCGGGTCGAGACGAGGGGCTGTCGAGTGCACCGACGAGGGTCCTTGACGGGCGAGTCGTGCCAGCCGGCGTCGAAGGGCGGTCGTCCTGCTCGACTCGGAGCTGCGGCGAGGGCGAAGGGCGGCGAGGTCAGCTCAGATCTCGGCGCGCGTTCGACGAGAGGATAGAGGAGCGCACATGGACTGGCACTGACTTGACTGCACTGGCCTGCGAGACGCGCGAGACGGACGCGAGCTCTCTGGACGAGAGAGGGGCGAGGAGGTCCCAGTCGTCGAGCGAGAAGCGCGAGGTGGATGCGCGGGGCTGGGCCATGTCTTGCGGTGCTTGACGGAGAAGCGAGAGTCTTAGCTGGGCACTCTGGCCCTGTAGCGAGTGAGAGGGACAAGGGACGACGAGGATGTGGGGAGGGACGGCTCGTCTCCCTCCTCGTCCTCGTCTGCTATTGCTCTGAGAAGCCCGTGCTAGTGCTAGATCTCATGAACAGCCTCGTGCGACAGTACCTGTGCTGCTGCTTGCCCGCCCCTCGCCGTGACGAGGTGCTCCCCTCTCCTCCCTCCTCCCTCCTCATCTCGCTCTTCGCTGACGCTCTCTCCACGGCACAGGATGAAGAGCGCGCACCTCTACTCAACCCGGACATCCTCCCAGAGTGCGCTCACCTCGTATCACCCGGCCCAGACGCGAGCTGACGACCCTCAATCGCGCCCGCTCAGGGCTCCTCCTCGTCCTCAAGGCCGCTCGACCGAGGAACAGCAACGCGAGCGCGAGTCGCTCCAGCGCATCCTCGAACACGCCACCGAGTGCGTCCTCCTGGTCGTCCTTCGTTCTGCCCCCAAGCTGACCTCGCTCCCCTCCTTCTCTCACGGTCCCCCTCCACGAGCAGCCGCCTCATCAACGTCGAGTCGCTCGCCGCCTTCCGCTCCTCTCGCCCCGAGTCGACCCTCTCCACCGTCCCCTCGACCTCGTCCTCCCCCTCAGCTTCGCCCGCCCGCCGCCGCAAGAAGCGGCCCGCCTCGTCGACCTGGCGCCCGCCCATGGACGACACGCCGCTCGCGCCCGTGCGTGTCGTCCAGCTTGGCCGCAACTGGGAGGAGGTGCCGACGGCGGCGGGCAAGGCGGCGCAGGCTGGGTGGGCGCGGCCCGCGAGCAGCCACTCGATGCGGACGCTGCCTCGCGGCGGCGGGCGAGGAGCGGGAGTCGGCGCAGGACCGGGTCGGCGGCGGGAGCGGCTGGGAGGTGACACGGACGAGGAGATAGGCGGCGCCGAGGAGGGCGAGGGTGGGCTCGATGGCGAGGAGAGCGTCGACGGCGAGGGCGAGGCCGACTCGCAGTTTGGGACGGTCGCGAGCTACCGCACGGCGAGGAGCTCGGGTGGGACCGTGCGAGGCTTGTGGAGCTCTGACGGAGCTGGCGAGGTCGAGGTGGACGAGGAGGTGCGCCCTCTCTCTTCCTCGCTTCGCCGTGAGCAGGACGACGCACTGACCCTCTCTCTCCTTCTCCTCGCCCTTCGCCCCCAACCTCGCTCGACGACCTGCCCGTTCTCGACTCACCCCTCTTCTCGCTCCTTGGCCTCCCTACCCTGCATTGCACAGCTCTCGCACGCCATCGCCGCCCTCGAGTCGTCCATCGACGACTGGTCCCTCCCGGGCGGGCTCGGCCCGTTCGTCGCCGAGCTCGGCAACAACGACGACGCCGACGAGCACGCACGATGAGGAGGCGCAGGGAGAGGCGGGCGCGATGATTGACTGGCGGAAGGAGCGCGACTGGGAGAAGCAGCTCGGGCTCTCGAGGCGTCGAGAAGAAGCTGTAGCAGGATCACGCTGCGCTGCACACCTCTGCGCATCCAGGATAAGGCTACTACGCCGTCGAGCGCGACCGTCGTGAGCTCCTTGCCGCCGTCGCTCAGCCTCGCCAGCTCCGACGCTTTGACCTCGTCCTGCTCCTCGGCTCGCTCGCTCGCTCGCTCGCGCATCAGAGAGATGGAGAAACTCGTGTTTTGCCTTCTAGATACCGAGGGAAGGAGAACGCAGGGAACCCGGCCGCCCGTAGGAGGCGCCGGGGCAAGTATGACCGCAGGAGAAAGAGAGCCGAAGGGCGAGGAGTAAGGGCGAGAGGGAGGTCAAGGCGTGTGCGGGGCTACTAAGGGAGGCACAAAGACAACAGCGAGGTAATTCGGGCCTCTGGACATGGGTGAGGGAGGGCAGGGGGAACTTGCGGGGATGCGCGCGCAGCAGCACGAGGGAGAAGGTGAGAAAAAGGGGGGTCGTAGAAGGTACGACACAGGCGGCGCGACACGTGTATCGTCGACGGGCGCCTGGTAGAAGGCGAAGAGAAGGCACTGGGTAGAGGTGGCTGCGGCGGCGAGGGTATCCTTGAGGGTTGTCGGGGAGGACGATGCTGGGAGGGGGAGGAACGATGCGGCGTCGAGGCGTATTTAGGTGGATGGCGACGTCGAAGGAGGGGCGAAGGAAGATGCTGAAGGTGCAAGGAGGGGCCGTCATGCGTCGTCGGGCGAGTGCGCCTTGCCGTTGGCCGAGCCCGCCGTGCCGGCCGACGAGCGCCGCGCCGAGCTGTTGCGAGGGCCGCCCTCGGGCGGGAACGAGTGCAGCCAGCCGCCGCGCTCCCACTGGCCCGGGCGGTAGATCTCGGGGTCGCGAGCCTCGGGCTCGAGAGCGCCGCGCATGAGCCGGCGCAGGCGCTTGAAGTCGATCGGCTTGAGGAGCCAGCCGTCGAGCTCGGCGTCGACGATGGTCGGGCGCTCTCGCTCGGGGAGTGAGGCCGAGACGGCGAGGATGGGGATGCCGACGTTGCGGCGGCTCGTCTCGCGCTGCTTGTCGGCGTCGACGGGCGACTCGCGCTCGATGCGGCGGATGTTGCGGCTCGCCTCGACGCCGTTCATGATGGGCCTGCGCACGCTCACGAGTCAGTCCTGCATCTCGAGGTGCTGGAGAGACGACGAGGAGAAGAGGGACGCACATCTGCAGGTCCATGAGGACGATGTCGAAGCCCGTGCGGTCCTCCTCGAACTTGCGGACGGCGGCGCCGCCATGCTCGGCGACGACGACGTCGTGGCCGTCCTTCTTGAGGCGCTGCTGGATGATCATGCGGTTGACCATCTGCGAGAGAAGGCGAGAGAGAGCGAGTCAGCCTCGAGCACGTGCCTCCTGCGAGAGAGGGAGGAGGACAGACGCACCTCGTCCTCGACGACGAGCACGCGCATGGGCTCGATCGAGTCCTCGGCAGCGGGTGCGACCGAGGCCTTGCGGTACTGGCTGATGTGGCGAGGGCTCTTGGTGCCGCTGATGCTGCCCCGGCGAGTCGTCGACAGCTGGCTCGAGTGCGACGTGGTGCTGCTGATCGAGGTGCGGCGGTCCGACGCCGCCTCGCTCGCGAGCGACTCGCGGCGCGAGTAACCCATCGACGGGGACGCCGGCTGCGGCGTCGCGCCCATGCCGTATGCCGTGTAGCCCGACGCGTCCGAGATGAGCGACTCGGCACGCTCGAGCTGCGGCGGGCGCTCGCCGCCGAGAGGGGACGGCATCGACGATGACGACGACGGCTGGAAGAAGGGGCTGTACGTGTTGTGGTTGGCCGTGGTGAGGTTGGGCGACGAGACGGGCGACATGGTGGCGCCGCTGCTGCTCTCGGCGCCGACGCGAGAGGCGCGCAGCGGGACCTGGCTGCCCTGGACGTTGACGCGCCCGGGACCCGACTCGGCTCGTGCGCGAGCTGCGGCGCTGCTGCCGGCGTTCGACTCGGAGAAGCCCTGCGAGGGCACGTGCGAGAGGGCCGAGCGGAACGAGCGCCGGGACCCGCCCGACTGCGCCGACGTCGTCGAGCGCGTGCCCGCCGACGACTGGTCGTGGTTGCGGCCCGCCGGCGGCGACATGTGCGAGCTCGCCATGGCGTTGATGAGCGAGTCGATCTCGGACCGGCCCGACGAGCCCTTCGAGGCGCGCGAGTCGGCCGAGTCGGTGCTGTGCTTGCTCGTGCGGCGGCGGAGCCCGCTCTGGGCGTGCGCAGGCTCGATCTGGCGAGCCTTCTTGCGCTGACCCGCCGCGGCGACCTCGCCCTTGGTCGGCGGGGCGGTCTCGGCGTCGAGCGGCGGGAGGCGGAAGGGGAAGACGAAGGTGAACTTGGAGCCCTTGCCCTCCTTCGACTCGACTTGGAGCTGGCCGTCGAGGTTGCGCACGATGCGCGCGACGACGGCGAGCCCGAGCCCGACGGCCTGCTCGGTCTTGATGTCCTCGTCGCGCTGCTTGTCGCCGATGGTCGAGATCTGCTCGAACTGGCGGAACAGGTTCTCGAGCTTGCGCTCCGAGATGCCGTTGCCCGTGTCGGTGACCGAGATGCCGATTCGGATCGAGTCCTTCTTCTCCTCGAACGCGTCGTCGAGGTTCTGGTCGGTCATCTCGCCCCACTCGACAAGGATGCCGCCCTCCTGCGTGTGCTTGAGCGCGTTGCCGACGACGTTGGCGACGATCTGGCGGATCTTGGCGCGGTCGCCGATGAGCGTCGGCGGCGTGCCCGTCGGCGTCTCGACGAGCTCGAGCGAGAGACCTCGGCGAGCGGCCTCGTCGCGGTGCATCGAGATGGCCTCCTCGAGCGTCTCGGACAGGTTGAACGGGTCGGTGAGGAACAGCTCGTTGCCCTTCTCGGTGCGGGTGAGGTCCTGGAGGAAGGGGAGGAAGAGCGGGAAGGTCGTCAGCGAGGGGCCCTCGTGCTTGGGAGGAACGGCACGACGGGCGAGGAGAGGCGCACGAGGAGGTCGTTGATGACGTGGATGAGCGACTTGGACGCGGCGTGACTGCGCACGAGGTTGTCGCGCACCTCGCCGACGATCGGCCCGTCCAGGGCGAGCTCGAGGTAGTTGATGATCGCGTTGAGCGGCGTCCGCACTGCGACAGCGAGCGTCAGCACGTGCTCGTACAGAGTCGGCTGAGAGGGAAGAGAGGGCGGGACGCACCCTCGTGGCTCGCGTTGGCGAGGAGGAGGTTGGTGAGCTGGCTCGCGGCGAGCGCGCTCTCCTTCTCCCTCCAGACGGCGATGAACTTGCCTGCGAGCGGATGAACAAGGCCGTGCGTCAGTCACCTGGCTGTGCGAGCGGAGAGTGAGGTGCCTCTGCAGAGCCGAGGAGGGAGAGGAAGCGAGAGAGGGGAGGGAGGGTCCGAGCGGGGAGAGGTGGGCGCACCGTAGACGAGGCACAGCACGCTCGCCGTCTCCTTCTCCTCGTCAGTCCATGCCCTGCCCTTGCCCTTGACGACCTCGGTCCACTGGGCAAACGACTTGCGCGGCTCGAGCGGCTGGTAGTCGTTGATGGTCTTGTTCGTGTAGGGGTTGCCGGCCCAGCGCACCTCCTGCTCTTGCGGCGAGCGGCAGAAGAAGATAAAGTCCTTGCCCTCGGCCGACAGCGGGACGCACAGGAGGCCGGCGATGAGCTTGAAGCCGTTCGGGTAGTCGATGTCGGGAAAGTCGAGGTTGATGTCCTGGGTCGACTTGAGGCCCGTGAAGCGCGCCGCACGCAGGTACTCGAGGACGGCGAGGAGCTCCTGCGAGTTGTTGACCTGGCCGAGGATCTGCGAGCGAGCGAGCGAGCGAGGGCGGGGAGGAGGCGAGGCGGCGGCAGAGGACGAGGTCAGACTCGAGTTTCTCGGCGACGACGAACGAGCGACGGGCTCGCGAGAGCCGCACAGAGAGAGAGGGAGGACGCACCTTGGCCTCGTCGCCGATGCTGAGCATGCCAAAGTCGGCGTGGAACAGGTCGAGGAGGTCGTCGGCCTTGGCGAGGATGTAGCCGCCCGGGTTCTGGTCGCTCGCGGCCGTGTTGATGAGCTTGCGCGCCTGGAGCCGGCTCGCGTACGAGATGCGCTCGATGTTGCGCGAGATGCTCTGGCCGAGGAGCTTGCACAGCTGGCGGACCGGGAACGAGACGCGGTGGCCGTACCGGCCGTACGTGTGGAGCGCGATGAGCCCCCACAGGTCGCCAAACGCCGTGATCGAGATCGACATGCTCGAGCGGACGCCCATGTTGCCGAGGTACTTGATGTGGATCGGCGACATGGCGCGCAGGTGACAGTGCGTCATGTCGAGCGGGACGTCGACCTCGTCCATCGAGCGGCAGCACAGGCGCGCCGTCGGCTGGTCGCGGTCGTACAGGACACGGACCTTGTTGAGGCGGTACAGGGCGCGAGCCTGCGGCGGGATGTCGCTCGCGGGGAAGTTGAGGCCGCGAAAGAGGTCCTTGGTGCGGGTCCAGTCGACCTGCTCGGCGACGACGCGCCCGTTCCACGCCTCGTCGAACTGGTACACCATGACGCGGTCGAACTCGGTCAGCTCCTTGAAGACGCCGGCCGTGATCTTGAGGAACGTCTCGAGCTCGTCCGTCTTGCTCAGCTGGTCGTTGATCTGGCTCAGGAGGCCGACGACGTCGAGGTCGTCCATGCCGCGCCGCACCTTGCGCCGCCGCAACCGGGTCGACTTGCCGCGCGCGAGCATGCGCAGCGGGCGCGCGATCGAGACGGTGCTCTCGACGAGGTCGTCCTGGGACGGGTTGATGCCGTTGTTGGGCTTCTCGCCGTCGACGTCGGCCATGCCGCCGCGGTCCTCGGTCGCGACGGGCTCGCTCGACTCGGTCGTGAGCGGGTTGACCTGGTCGTCGACGAGCTCGAGCTCGAGGACGAGGCGCTTGGGCTGCCGCTCGGGGCTCGGGCGGTGGATGGCGGCGTGGCAGGTCCACTCGAGGCGCGCGCGGCTCTGGGCGTCGTCCTGCGCCGTGCCCGGGTTGCCGCGGCCCGAGAGCGTGAACGTGTACGGGCCCTGCTCGTCGTTGCTCGGGTCCTCGTCGCGCTCGTCGAGGGCGTCGATGGCGTCGCGCAGGGCGTCGCCCTCGTCCTCGCTCAGGACGTCGGTGAGGCACTTGACCTTGAACAGGGTGCGAGGCGGGAGGCCGAGGATGAAGCCCGAGTTCTCCGACACCTGCTGTATCGTCATGCGCTCCGAGTCGTCGTAGTCGAACGCGATGAGGACGCCGAACGCCTGAACGGCACCGGGCGCGTGGATGGGCTGCGCGCAGACGAAGAGGGGAGGGCGTCAGCTGGGAGAACGAGGCAGAGAGGGAGAGGGAGAGACGCACCTCGTCCTCGCACCGCTCGAGAGCACCTTCTCGACCCGTGATGACGAGGTGCTGGCCGTCGGCCGTGACCGTGTGCTCGAAGCGCGACGTCATGAGGATCGGGCGGTCGCTGCCGCTGCTGTCGCCGGTCAAAGTAGTGCTGAGCGGCGCCGAGCGCGGCTCGGGCGACTTGGTGCGGCGCGTCGAGGTCGGGTCGCCAAAGTCCTGCTCCTGCACCTTGGACGACGGCTCGCCCGAGTCGTCCTCGTGGTCGTACTCGTCGTCGTCCGAGTCCGGGTCGCCGATCTTGGCGTGCGTCGTCGGCTCGGACAGGAACGGGTCGAGCGAGGCGGGCTTGAGGTCGGACGACGTGTGCGACGACGGCGTGCCGACCGTCTGCTGCGAGCCGCCGCCGCCGTTCTCGGTGCGCGAGCTCCTGCGGCGCGGGCCCGAGGGTCGCTCGGCGCTGCCGGCGCTCGTGCCGGCGCCGCGCTGCTCGTGCTCGTGATGCGGGCGCGGGACGAGGCCGAGGTCCTCGGCGCCGTGCTGCAGGCCGTCGCGCGACATGGTCTCGTTGGCGCCCAGCTCGGTCTCGTCCGGGAAGCCCTCCTCGGCGAGGACGGCCTCGGCAGAGCCCGGCGGGAGCGAGCGCGACTGCTGCGAGCGCCCCGAGCTGGTGGCGCCCGCGCTGCCGCGGCTCTTTGTGCTCGACGACGGCGTCTTGCCCGACGAGGGGTACATGACGCTGCGCATGGGGAAGTAGCGCGCCGACGAGCCGCCGAGGTCGGGCGCGATGCGGCTGCCGGCGCTCTCTGCGCTCGAGACGGACGCGCGCCCAGAGGGCGAGGCGACATCGAGTGGCGGCGAGGGTCGGCCGTCGTACATGGTGCGCGGCGGGAGCGAGATGTACGACGGCCTCGAGGTCGATGCGAGTTGCGGGCGCGGCGACATGGACGGCGAGACGGCGGCGGCGGCGGGGTTACCGCTGCTGGGTCCCGAGTTGGACGCGCGGTGGAAGGGGAACGTCCTCGAGTGGCCGGTCGACGAGTCGCTCGTGTGGAGGGTAGGTCGCTCAGGTGGTGGCGGACGAGGACGAGGTGCGCCGTCGTCGTCGAGCGAGCCACTCGAGCGGGCCGTGGCCGTCGTCGTCGTCGTCGGGTGCGACGTGACCTTGAGCGGTGGCTGCTCGTATGCGCTCATCGGGCGGGTGGACGAGGCTGAGGCGGGCCCTGGACGTGGCGAGGACCGGCTCGACGAGGGGCGATCGCACGATCCTGGTGTCGGGGCGCGCGAGGGCGAGGACGAGCTGGCGCGAGACGACGGCGAGGCGGGGCGCGGCGGGAAGCGGGTGTGCCTCGCTGGTGGCGGGCGTGCGCTGCTTGCTGCTCGGCGGTAGAGCGGGCAGAGGGTGCTCGGGCGGTGCAGGCGGGCGGTCCACCGATGGCTCGGAGCCGTGCGCGAGGGGGAGTCGCTCTCGAGGGACTCGGTGGGAGGCGGGCCACTTTGTCCTGAGCGAGGGTGCCCGCCCGGGCCCAGGCTCGCGCACTTTGCTCCGCACGAGCCGGCTCCGCATTTCGCAACCCGTTTGCCGAGCTCCACAATTCAATCGCACGTCCGGACACGCCCTCGCCCGGCTCGTCCTCTCGCATCGCCCTCCTCTCTCCTTCGCTCTGCACTCGCCTCGACGACCCCTCGTCTTGCTCGTGCCCCCCTTCCGGCGTCTCCCGCGCTCGTGCAGCACTCAAGGACGACCCGCCCGCTCGGCTGCGCACCTCCACTCGCTCGCGCCGGCTCGCATCGAGGGGGATGCCCTCCGCACGCCGCGCAACGAGCTTGCGATTTCATCATCGGTTCCACGGGCTTCTCCTCCTGCGCACGGTGCAGTCCGCTACGCCCGAGCGACGAAGCGGCGAGTGCAGCCTGAGGCTCGACCCGACTTTCACGTGTGCCTGGCCTCCTCGAGCTCTTCGAGGACGACGCTCCCTCGAGCACGGCTTCTCCCCCGCCGAGTCGGGCACGGTCTTCTCTCCGTCGTGCACAGCTCGACGCGGGACGCCGCCGCCTCGTACACGATGCTCGCTCTTGGCGTCGCGCGCCCTCGAGCGGTTCCTGACTCGGGAAAGGTCGTCGAGGCCTCGTCGCTGCTGCTTCGCGGGATCGTCCCTCTCCTTGGGCGAGACGACCTCGCCATGCTCCTGGTACATGGATTCGAGCGCACGCTGTTCTCCCTCAGCTGCACGACGCTGGTCCGCCTCGTGCGCGAGCAGCGGCGCACAGTGGGGCATGCGCTCGCGCCGCCTTTTTAAACGTGCGCTTTCTCGAGCTTCGACTGCGCCGCTCACAGATGCTGCACGCTTCGGTGGCGTGCGGCTCGAGCGGGTTGGGCGACCAGGAGAGCGTGCACGGTCCGCCGACCCTCTTCAAAGCTCGCGCTGGTTGGCAGCCTCGGCTCCTCGACGGGAGCTCGCCCGCGTTGCGCCGGCTCAGGTCAGGTAGCATGGTACGGTCGAGCTGCGTCGTGCGGGACGACAAGAAGCAGGAGCCGAGGCCTGAGCGTCAAGGTACGAGAGCGAGTTTCGACGGTCCGAGCGGCGAGCGCTCGAGCCTTGAGCCGGCCGTTTCCTCGCCCAAGCTTCTCGCACGCCCTCGCACGCCTGGAAGGGCAAAGCGCGAAGAAGCTGGCGCAGCGTCGCTGCGGGTTTGGCGACGATGAGATCGAGCGGAAAGCCGGCCGGCGCTGTGAGCGAATACATCGAGGATTACGATTGAGGTGAAGCGGCGGGTTGTAAGCTTACGACAGAATCAAGCGCAAAGTCAAGCAGAAGTCAAGCAAGCCGACCACGGGCTCTCGGACGAGTTGGCCGAAGTTTCCGAGCCGGCCACGAGGAGGTTCGCGGCGCCTCGCCCTCGGGGTTTGAGCCTTTCCGCGTGCGTCAGGCGCGTGTGAGTGGATGCGCGGATCCGTCTCGCGGTAGATCATGCGCGTGGAGAGCCTCTCGCCCGATGATAGATCCGATCTCGTCGTTGACGTCTCCCCTGCTCTCGCTCTTCACCACAGCGCTGTGCCCTCGCCGACAGCGCACCAGCAGCAGCCACAGCTGCGCACGCATACGACCGCCGCGCGTGCATGGCCCTCGACCCGACGAGCGCGTTCGGCCTCGCCGTCGCGACCTTTGACGGCCCGGCCCTCAACCTCTCGAACGCCTCGCCCGCCGCTCGCCGCCTCCTGGGACTCGACACGGCGCAGGGCGGCGGGCTCGACGAGGTCACCGCGGCAGACGTGTTCCTCTCGTGGGCGCACGGCCAGCTCGACGCCGACACGAGCAAGTCGCGGGGCGACGTCCGCGCCGCGCTCGACGACCTCGTGCGCCGCTCGCAGGACCTGGCGTGGGGCGAGGGCATCGACGTCGACTACGTCGCAAGGGCTGGACCCAGCCGCGAGGTCCGCAAGGCGGCCGTCCTCGTCACCTCGTCGACCTCCCCCTCGACCCCGACCTCCGACGACGCGCCGTCCTCCAGCGACGAGCCGTCCACCGCCTACTCGATCCTCTTTCTTCGCCCGGCGACCTCGGCGCACCCCTCTGGACCCCTCCCTCGCTCGCCCGCTCTCGCCGACGCCATCCTGTCCCCTCCCGCCTCTGAACCGCCCTCACGCCCGCCGTCCAAGTCGCCGCACGACCTCGACAGCGAGCCCGACCTCGACGAGGTGGTCCCGCCGTCGCCTGCGCGATCGCACTCGTCGACGAGCACGCACTCGGACGCGAGCACGTGCGGCAAGCGGCGCATCGTCATGGGCAAGGACCGCGCCGACCTGCCGTTCTCGCCCGAGGTCCGCAGCCAGCTCGCGCGCACGATGGGCGACATGGTCGGCAGGAGCAGCCCGGCGTCGAGCCCGTCCGACCTGTCGTCGAGGATGTCGACGCTCGACCTGCGCTCGTCGTCGACCTCGACCTCGACCTCGACCTCGACCTCGACGCCGACGGCAGCGCCCGCAAAGCCGAGCTTGCGTCGCGCCGACTCGTCCTGCGCTGCCTCGTCCGAGAAGGTCCAGTCGCCGTCGTACGAGCACCCCGACCCGGTCATCGAGCACATGAAGCACGCGATTGTCCATCACGACTCGACGATGCCCTTGAGCGAGGACAAGCTCGTCGCACTAGTCGCCAACATGCCCGAGGTGCGCCCGCTCGCTCCTCTCCTCCTCTCGGGCGGCGTTTGCTGACCTTTGAGCTTCTTTACCAGATCGCCTACTACGCCGACGCCAACGGGCACATCCAGTGGATGTCGAACCGCTGGTTCAAGTACACGGGCCAGCAGATCTCGGACGAGCCGACGCCCGACGAGTGGGCAGGTGCGCTCCCCCCTCTCCACCTCCTCCCTCTTGCCTCGACGCCGAGCTGACCTCGGACTCGGTCATCGTCGCGCAGGCTTCTTCCACCCGGACGACCTCGGCCACGCGTTCGAGATCTACAACCAGGGCATCACGTCGGGCGAGGACTGGACGGCCGAGCACCGCATTCGAGGCGCCGACGGCTCTCTGCGGTGGTTCCGCACCGCCGGGAGCGCGTGCCGTGACGCCGACGGCAAGATCCTCGCGTTCGCGTGCAACCTTACAGATATCGACGAATTGGTCAAGGTGCGTCGTGACGGCGCCTCGCTTCGGGCTCGAGAGCGCGCACTGACCCCTCGCCCTCCTCGACGCAGACTCGACACGATGCGCTCGTCGTCAAGGAGCGTACCAAGGCTGTCCTGGCAGGTTCCGGTGCGTGCACGCTCCTGCCCCCTACTCGGGATCGCAAGCTGACCCCGCCTCGACTCCTCGCAGAGCTCACCCTCCTCACGATCGACATGGACTTGCGCATCTCGTTCTTCGAGGGCAAGCACCCGCCGTTCAACTTCGCCACCGACCCGCCGACGCTCGTCGGCGAGCGCTTCCACGACCTGTGCGCCGACGAGGACCTGCGCGAGGGCGTGCGCAAGATCCTCGACCAGGAGGACGACCTCGTCGAGGTCCCGACGGCGACCGACAACAATCACGGCGGCATCCGCCACATGCGCTACCGGGTGCGTCCTCGTCCTCGTCGCTGCGTCGCGAGGCGGTGAGCTGACTCGGCCCTCGTCCGCAGATCGTCCCCCTCATCGGCGACCCCTCGATCCCCGTCTCGCACCCCGACGCCCAGGCCGTCGTCGGCTGCATCGCCGTCGGCGTCGACGTCACCCAGCGTGTCGAAGCCGAAACCGCGCTCGAGGACAGCCGCACGCAGGCCGCCGAGCTGCGAGGCTCCGAGCTCGCCGCTCGCGAGGCCAATCGGCTCAAGACCGAGTTCCTCACGACCGTCAGCCACGAGATCCGCACGCCCATCGCCGCCGTCCTCGGTATCTGCGAGTGCGTGCTCCCTCTCCTGCCGCGCCGCAACGAGGAGCTCGAGCTGACGCCGTGCACGGTCCCCTCGACAGGCTCCTCCTCGGCGACTCGGACCGCCTCGCCGACGACCAGCGCTCGCTCATCGAGAAGGCCGTCCGCAGCACCGAGGTGCTCCTCGACCTCGTCGGCGCTGTCCTTGACTTCCGCAAGCTCGAGACGGGCGAGCTCGAGCTCGAGCAGGAGCCGCTCGCGCTCGGCGACGTCCTCGGCGATGCGAGCCTCTTTGGCGTCCTCGCCGAGAAGAAGGGCCTCGAGTTCATCGAGGAGAACAGCATGTCGTACAAGGGCCCGCTGCTCGGCGACCGCATGCGGCTGCGCCAGGTGCTGTCCAACATGCTCTCGAACAGCCTCAAGTTTACCAGTGCGTCCCCCTCTTCCTCTCCTTCCCGTACCGACGGCGCCGACTGACCTCTGTCACGTGCGCGCAGGCGAGGGCAACATCAGCTTGCGGCTGCGGCAGGTGTCCGAGGACGACGAGAAGGTCGTTGTCCAGTTCGAGATCTCGGACACGGGCCTCGGCATCGAGGAGGACGTCCTCCCGACGCTCTTCACGCCCTTCAAGCAGGCGAGCGTCGGCACGGCGCGCGAGTACGGCGGGTCCGGGCTCGGGCTGACCATCACCAAGAACGTGCGTCCTCCTCCTCGCTCCCCTCCTCGGCATCGAGCCTCGCTCACGCTGCCCTCGCGCTCGCAGCTCGTCGAGCTCATGGACGGCACCATCGACCTGACGTCGACCTTTGGCGAGGGCTCGCGCATGGTCATCACGGTCCCCTTCCGCAAGGCGCCGAGCGACGAGCCGGCCTCGACCACCTCAGGCTCCTCGTCGACTTCCAGCCCGAGCACGCTCAAGCAGAAGGCGTCCGCCGCCGCCGACAAGGACGACTCGACCGCCTCGAGGCGGCCTGAAGACGTGCGCGTGCTCCTCGCCGAGGACAACCAGCTCATCTCGGAGATCGTCTGTCGCCAGCTGCGCAAGATGGGGGTGCGCTCACGCCCTCTTGTCCTTCCCCTTTCGCCTCGAGCCGTCGAGCTGACTCGTGTGTACCCTCGCAGTTCGCCGTCGACGCCGTCTTCAACGGCCAGGAGGCGTTCGACCACGTCAAGAAGCAGGACTACTCGATCGTGCTCATGGACGTGCGTCGCCCTTCCCCTCTCCTCTCGACGTCGTCGTGACCTGACAATTTCTCTCGCTCGTGACCGCAGGGTCAGATGCCCGGCGTCGACGGCTACGAGGCGGCCAAGATGATGCGCAGCTCGTCGGTCGAGCGCATCCGGTCGCTGCCCGTCGTCGCCCTCACGGCGAGCGCCATCGCCGGCGACCGCGAGCGGTGCCTCGATGCGGGCATGTCGACCTACCTCGCCAAGCCTGTGCGAGCCAAGGAGGTGCGCCCCTCTCGTTTGCACTCTCGAGCTCCCTCTTCCTGCGGCGGCTGACTGTCGCTCTCTCCCCCTCCTCGCGCCGCCGCTCCCTCTCTCGCCCGCAGCTCGAGGCGACGATCTGGGCGCAGCTCGAGAAGGCCGGCAAGCAGCCCGACGCTGCATGACCTCGCCATGCTCCTCGTCCGCCCCTCCTCGATACCCTTGTCGCGCTCGATTACCCCCTCGTTCTTCCTCCCGGCATACCCGTAGCCCCCTCGCATCTATCTCGCCCTCGACGTGTTGTCTGTACTAGCGAGCTGCAACCGGACGCTCTCTCCCTCGCAGCTGGTCCCCCGGGGCGGGCGAGAGGCCCCACAGGGCTCGAGCGCAACTTGGTCCGTCCGCTCGCTCCGCCTCGTTTGCCTAGCTTCCTCTCGCTCCTCGCTCTCGCTCTGCACCCTCGAGGGCCATGGAGTGCGACCAAGAAGGCTCGTCGACCACCATTGCGGCCATCGCGCTCACGCCCACCCTCTTCCGCCTCCTCGCCCTCGACCCCGCCCCGCACCTCGCCCTCACCGAGCCCGATCTCACCACCCACCTCGACCAGCTCGCCGCGCAGGTCTACAGCGCCCTCCAGGCCGGCGCAGGACTCGACTCGGGACCGCACCTCGACCGCGCCGTCGCCCTCTTCTGCCGCAACTGGGCAGGGTTCGACATCTCGCTCGACGAGGACAAGGACGCCGAGGAGGAAGGGCAGGAGGGAGTCGGGCGAGCCCGCATCCTCAAGAGCTTCGTCCAGACGGTGCGCACGCGCGGGCACTTCTTCTCCTCGGACGCCAAGCGCCACCAAGGTGCGCGCTTCGCTCCCCTCTCTGCACCCTCTCCTTCCCCTCGCACCCGAGTCCTATTGCAGCCTCTCGAGGACACTCGCTGACATGAGCGATCTCTCCTGCAGCCGAGATCACGACCGCCGCAGCCGCGAGCCAGGATGCCGCCGACGTTGACCTTGACGGCGGTCCGACCGCGGTCGACGCCGACTCGCACGACCCGATCCTCGTCGACGCCGAGCCGCCTACCGACATTGCAGTCGCACAGCCCGGCGGCGACATCGACATGCTCGCCGAGAAGAAGGTGGACGCCGTCAACGCCGGCGGCGACGATCCTTCTGCTGTACTGCCCGTCGACGACTTCCTCACCGGCTACCGTGCGTCGCCCTGCCTCCCTCCAGCCACGAGCAGCAACTGATCCTTTCGAGGCCTGCAGAGTACCTCTCCCTCATGCGCTGGTTCGCGAGGGCCGCGAGCGAGATCGACCTCGTCGACATGAGCAAGGCGCCGGAGCGCACCGAGCGCACCCTCGAGCTCCTCACCGCCAGCAGAGAGCTCCCCAGCTGCACGTACGCCCTCGTCTCGAGCTGGATCGCTACTCGCATGGCGCACGGCCAGTTGGACCTGGTCGCCGAGGCGGTCGCAGAGAAGATCGTGCGCTGCCTTACTTCCTCCTTCTTTTCCTCCCACTCAGGCGCTGATACGCCTCTCCTCTTGAGCCCACAGTCATCTAGGGTGCGCTCAACAAGCTCACTTCGTCACTGCGCTCACCCGCCCTTGGACCCGCTGACTTTGCCCCTCTCGCTCGCAGAGTCAGCGCGAGCAGGACATCCTCGACCAGCTACGCGCTCACCCGGGCTGCGTCAAGGCTCTTGACGACCTGTTCGTGCAGCGGGTGCGCCTTGTCAGGGCGACTCAGGAGGCCGCCGCGCTCGAGGCGCAGTGTGTCGCGCTCGGTCTGCCCCTCGGCGACATGGACGACGACGGCGACGCCGCGCTGCAAGATATCCCTCCGGATCGTAAGTCACCTGTTGCTGAACAGTCGAGCTTCCTGTGCTGACGCTTGTGCACGCAGTCATTGCCTCGCTTCCTCGCCTGCGTCACCTCGTCCCCCTCTCCCGCGTTTCCCGCCCGCAGTAACCTCGCTCTCCTTTCCCCGGCGTCTCTCTTCGTCCTTCCTCATGTCTCCTAGTCCTTCCTTGCCTGTCCAGTACCCCTACCGCGAGCTTCGCACCCAGCGCCCGCACCCGGCAGGTCCGGGTCATCTCGAGCGCCCTTCTCGTCGTTCCCCCTTCAGTAACCTCTCTGTCCGTCTTCCTGAGCACGTTCCTCGACCAGTCGCTCGAGTTTGTGTGCTTGTGAGCAAGAGCGAGAGCTCGTACGCGAGGGGAGCATGAGCGAGTCCTCGAGGGAAGCGCGAGCGAGTCGTCCTTCTCAAGTCGAGGGGCCCACTCTCGACGCTCTCCGTCACGCGCAGGCCCTTCACGCTCTCTCTGGCAGCTCTTAATCGACGGCGTGAAGCTATCGCGGTCGACGGCGACGAGCGCCCTCGACGCCGCTCGGCGCGCACGGACCCTCTCTCTCCTCCTCGATCATCCTCGCTTCCCTCGCTCTCTGGCTCGCCGAGGATGAACAGGTACAGCGTGCGATGCATTGCGAGACGACGAGAGAGACGACGACGGGCCCTCGGTATAGCACTGACGACGATGGGGAACTAGACACGGCTCGTGGGGGTGAATAACGGGTGGAGAGAAGGAGAGAGCGAGGACGAGGGAGGCTCATCGTGCAGGGTGGTGGTAGTCAAAGTACTCGCTCGAGGTCGACGAGCCGTCGCGGGCGTGGACATGGGCGAGCGCGTGCGGGCTCGGCATGGGCGGGCGGCGCGGCTGCGGGTGCTCGTACCCGGCCGAGTAGGCGTACTCGTCGTGCTGCTGCTGCTGCTGGTGCTGCTGCTGTGCGCCGTCGTACTCGGCCTCGTTGCCGTAGTAGGCTCCTCCGTCGTGCGCGCGCACGTGCTCGTGCAGCGGCGGGAGCGTCACCGACGACGACGACGACGAGCCGACGCCCGAGGCGGGCCCGGGCAGGCCGTAGACGGCCATCGGCGAGACGCTCGTCGGCTGCTCGTGCGCGACGCCGTCCTGCCACTGGTGCTGCGGCTGCGCGAGGTGGTGCGGGTGCGAGTGCGAGTGCGGGTGCGACGAGGGGTGGTGTTGGTGCGCCTCGGTTTGCGGGTAGAACGCCGACGCCGGCGGCTCGTCGGTATAGAAGTACGGCATCTGCGAGTGCAGGTGCGACGGGAGCGGCGGCAAGCCGGGCGCCGGGTCGGCGTACGAGCCGCGGTGGACGAACGACCTCGAGGAGGAGGGTGCGGTCGAGCCGTACGGCGAGGGAGGGTGCGTCGCCGATGACGGCGGCGAGATAAAGTGCGGCTCGACGTGCGGGTTGAGGTGCGAGGGCTGGTAGGACAAGGATTGGCGTGCGGTATGAAGAGGTCCGGGCGGGTTCGAGGGCTGGAGCTGGGTGAGCCAGGCGCGGTGGTGGGAAGGCTGCAGGCTCATGAGGGTCAGCATCTCGTTCGACAGCTTCGTGAGCAAGACAGAAACGCACAAGAGCTTGCTGTGACGGTCCGAGCGAGAGACCCAGTGCTGACGAGGACGACGGCGACGGCGGAGGAAAGTGCGCCGTCGTCGGCGGCGCGCTCTGCGGCGGCAGCATCCTCGGCAGCCCGACGAAGCGCTGCTCGTGTTCGTACGCGAACGACGGCTGGCGGAGCTCAAGCGGCGGCGGCGACAGGTCGTCGTACCCTGCTGCGGCGACGGCGCCGTTGCCGCCGAGGTGCCACGACGCCATCGGCGGGGTCGGCAGCGGGCCGTAGTGCGGCGAGTTGGTCGCCGAGCGCGAAGTCGACGTCGAGTTGGACGCCGTGAGGTGGTCGTCGACGCTCAGGTCGAGGTCGGGGTCGTAGCCGTGGTCCTGGTAGGCGGCGTTTTGCGACGGCGAGAGGCGGAGCGAAGGGCGAGTTGCGCGAGAGGCGCCCGACGAGGCGACGCGCTTCACCTTGGCGGCCTTGCCCTTGGTCGCGGGCTTGATGGTAGGCGCATAGCGGTAGTCTGCGAGCGGAGAGGGCGGAGAGCTGCGTCAGCTCGACGAGGTCGACGGCTCGAGAGCTCGAGGGGGCTGGTGCGCGCACCGGGGTAGATGCGCTGGTGCTCGACCTTGCGTTGACGTGCGAGGTCCTCGTAGCCCTGCTTGACCTGTCGACGGAGAAAAGGCGCCAGTTTAGGCCCGATCTGCGGAGGAAGACGACGACGAGGAGAAACAAAAGAGGACGGACCTCGGGCGAGACACTCTTCCACATCTCGCTAATGAGCTGCGTGCACCACATGGTCGACGAGTCAGCGAGGAGTTCTCTGTATGCTGCACGGCGGCGAGGAGAGAGGCGCGAGGGAGGGAGAGAGAGGGAGGAGAGCACGCACCTTGCTCAACTCGCCCTGGCTCTTGCGCAAGCCCGGGTTGTCCTCCTGCATCTGGCGCAGCTGGGCCGTGCGGAACAGGAGCCAGGCGTTCATCGGTCGCGGCGGGCGGTCCGACCTCGTGCGAGTCGGCGAGGGCGGGTTCGAGGCGGACGCCGGGACGACGGCGGGGAGGTGAGCGCGCGCTCGTGCGAGCGAGGGCGCATCGAGGGGGATGAAGGCGCCGGTAGAGGGTCCAGCGTCTGCTGCACAGCGCGCCGAGAGCATCAGCCCATGGCCTCGATGCAGCGAGGCGAGCTCGACGGAGGAGAAGGGAGAGAAGGAGAGAGGAACGCACCCTCGGCCGGCACTTGGGCCCGAGGCAAAGGGTCGACCGCGCCTCGATTCCACTCGTCTGCGTCGTACATCTGGCGCGGTGACTGGGTGCTCGCGGGCTTGCTGGCTCGTCTCGACAGAGCGCAGAGGGCGAGGGGAGGACAGGGGAGCGAGCGAAGGACGGCGACGGGTGCTCAGGCGCCCCGTCACGGCCGCGCGCTGTTCGGTTCAGCCAGGGCGGACGAACGAGGGAATGAACGGCCCGGCGTCCGACAAGGCCCCACCACCGAAGCGGCGTGCGCGCTTGAGCAAAGAGAGGAGAGACAAACGCCGTGCGAGCGCTCGTGCGGAGGCACCCACACGCTCCCCCCTCGTCGTCCCGGCCGCGTCCCCGGACCCCGTTCGTGCGTCGCCGTCGCACACGAGCGATCAAGCTCGTCCAGGTCGAGACGAGCGAGCGATCGGGAGCCTTGCAGCCCGGAAGCCGTGATGAGGCCAGCCCCCCTCCCCGACCCTCGGGGTCCGTGCCAGCGCGCGCCAACTTGCGAACCCTGCGAGCTCCTGGCCGCCTGGCGCCTCGGCGACGTCTTCTGGCGAGCCGGCTTGATCAAGCCGGACAGAGATCAGGAGCCTCGCGTTCGAGGATCGCTCGCGCACGCTCGCTGATTGCCGAAGCACAGCTCTCACGACGAGCCGCACCGCGCGGGTCCGTGCACGCGCAGCACCGTAACCACGGGTCCGGGGGCTTCGACGACTTGCTCGGCGAGGAGAACGCGCGGTCCCTTCTGCAGGAAATGAGCCTCGGAAGGGGAAAATGAGGCGCAAGTGACCGAGGGCCGCTTGCGAGACTCGACGAGAACAAAAGCGGCAGGGTGCCGTGTGGAGGGCCGGGCGAGGCTCCAGAGCCGACCCGCAGTCGCACAGGTTGCTCGGCCGCCGCCAGCGTTTGCACTCGAGCCAATCTGGAGAGCTCGGCCGATGCGAGAGGCCCGTGGTGCTGGCGGAGCTGCGAGGCGGCGAACCCGGCCCGCCTCTCTCGGCGAGGCGCGACGACGAGCCACAGCGAGCCGGTTGAGCGTGTCGAGGCGAGAGCGCGCTGCCTGGTGGTAGGGGACCACGAGGCTCGAGCTGCTCGGGGTGCGGACGAGGCGGTGTCGAGCTTGCGCAGCGGAGCGAGGTCGAGGAGGAGAGCGGCTCACGTCGTCCCGCCTCGCCGCCTCACGCTCCACCCGACCAGCCTGAGAGCGACACAGAGCACCATGTCGACCGACAGGCGAGCGTTCAAGCTCAAGCTCCTCTTGGCCAGTGCGCTCCTCGCTCCTCAAACCCTCGTCCCTCCTCCTGGCTCGCCTCATCGCCTCATCGCTCAGCGCTGACCTCACCCATGCCACCCGACAGTCGACACTGCCTTCCTCTTCCTCGAGCTCGGCGTCGGGACTGCAGTCGGCAGCCTCGCCCTCGTCGCAGACTCGTTCCACATGTGCGTCGCCGCCTCTCCTCCCTCCCTCCCTTCCCCCCCGAGCCGACTCGTGCGCCCGGCCGCTACCTCCGAGGTTACTCCTACCTCGATAGACTCGCAGCTGACCCACTCTTCACCACACGCGTAGGCTCAACGACGTTATCAGCCTCGTCGTCGCCCTTCAGGCGCTCAAGCTCGCCGGCAAGAGCTCTGCCTCGTCCCAGCTCTCGTACGGGTGGCAGCGCGCAGAGGTCCTTGGCGGTCCGCCTCAGTCTTCCTCCTGCGCTTCTCGAGACCCCTGCTGACCGCTCCTCCCGCGCCCGCAGCTCTGATCAACGGCGTCTTCCTCCTCGCGCTGTGCTTCTCGATCGGCATGGAGGCTATCGCCCGCTTCGTCAACTACTCTGGTGCGTCCTGCCTGCTGCCCTCGCACTTACCTGCCGAGCTGACAACCTTGACGACTCGCAGAGGTGACCAACCCGCAGCTCATCACAGTCGTCGGCTGCGCCGGCCTCGTGAGCAACATCGTCGGCCTCTTCCTCTTCCACGACCACGGCGGGCACTCGCACGGCGGCGGCGGCGGGCACGGTCACTCGCACGGCGGCAGCAGCAGCGCCCCGAAGGCGCACGCGCACAGCCACAGGCACGGCGACGCCGAGGCGCACGCGCACTCGTCGGGCGAGCGCTCGCCGCTCCTGCGCCCGGGCGACGCCCGCGTCGCGTCCCCGGCCGGGTCGAGCACGGCTATCGGCGTGCCCTCGGACGGCAGCGCGGCATCGGACGACGAGGACGACGAGGCGCTCGCCGAGGACGAGCTGTACTGCCACCCGGGCGAGATGCGCGCCAACGTGCTCAAGAAGGCGCACAACGCGGGCTACGGCACGAGCGGTGCGGCGGCGCAGAACGGGCACGAGGGCCACGCGCACGACTCGGGCGACGAGCACGGCGGGCACGGCGGGCATGCGGGCAGCGACGGCGCGATGAACATGCAGGGCGTCTTCCTGCACGTCCTCGGCGACGCGGTGCGTCCTCCCCGTCCCTCTCCTGCGCGCACGAGGAGCGAGAGCTGACCCTCGCTCGCCCGCAGCTCGGCAACGTCGGCGTCATCGCGGCCGGCCTCTTCATCTGGCTCACCGACTACTCGTGGCGCATGTACACCGACCCGGGCATCTCGCTCGTCATTACCATCATCAGTGCGTCCTCTCGCTCTGCCTCTCTCTCTCCCGCCGAGCACGAGCGCTGACTCGTACCCCCTTCTCGCAGTCTTCTCGAGCGCGCTCCCGCTCGTCAAGTCGGCGTCGTTCATCCTCCTGCAGGGCGTGCCGTCCTCGGTCCCTCTCGAGCGTCTTCGGTCGAGCATCTCGAGCGTCCCGGGCGTCATCAACGTGCACGGTGCGCCCCTCTCTCTCTCTCTCTCTGCGCTCGCACCCCTCGAGGACGCCCTCGCTGATTCTCGGCCTCTCCTCGCTTGCTTGCAGACCTGCACGTGTGGTCGCTGTCCGAGTCCAAGATCGTCGCGTCGGTGCACATCATGGTCAAGTCGTCGGACCTGGTCAACGTCTCGCGCGAGATCAAGCAGCGCTTCCACCGGTTCGGGATCCACAGCAGCACGATCCAGCCCGAGATTGTCGCGTCGTCGGCGACGGCCGAGGGCCTGAGCCACATCTCGGAGGCGGCGGCGGCCGAGCGCGGCCTCGAGACCGAGGGGTGCCCGGTGCTGTGCGCCGAGGGCGCGGCGTGCGCCGACAACCAGTGCTGCCCGCCGGCGAACGAGGGGAGCCGCGCCGGGAGCATCAACGGCGCAGCGTCGACGCGGGCGAGCTCGCCGCACTGAGCGTGTGGGCGTCGATGAGGAGCAGGGTCGAGGTAGAGGTGGTCGGCGACGCGCTTAGAGTGGGCGCCGGCTCGAGGAGGATGAGGAGGAGCTCGCCGCGCGTGTGTGGTGCGCGGTGGTGTACAGGGTCTGTGTGTTGCAGTAGCCTCTTTGTGCTGTAACAGGGAGCGACTTTGATCGGGACCCAGCGAGTTGCCGAGGACCAAGTTGAGCGAGACGTCCGCCGGCCGCCTCGCCTCGTCCTCCTCCCCCGCTCACCTCGCTCCTCACACCTCGACCATGGCGACCTGGGAGCTGTCCCCGCTGCGTGAGCACTCTCTACACAGCTCCTGCAGCCCACTCAAGCTGACCCCACCGCCTCTCTCCCCTCGCAGAGCGACACGCCTCATCAGTTGTCCTCCCCGACTCTCGTCGCCTCGCGTCGGTCCACAAGGACCGTGTCGTCCTGCGCGACCTCGAGACCCTCAAGGTCCTCCGCACCTGGACCCTGCAGCTCCCCACTGCGCGACCCGCCGCTCAAGCCGACTCGTCCTCCTCGTCGCTCAACCTCGCCGTGTCGCCCTCGGCACCGTTCCACCTCCTCGTCTCGTCGCCCAGGCACCGCGTCGCCTTCGTCTTCCACCCCGACCAGGACGGCGTGCATGCGCGACTCGACATTGGCAACGAGGGCGCCGTCGCTGTCGACTGGGCTCGACTCGGGCCCGACGGCGACCAGGTCGTCCTGTGCTGGAGCGCGCATCATGTACGCGCCTCTCCTGATTCGCTCATGACGCGCAGAGACGGCGTGCTGACCTACCCTGTGCGCCCGCAGCTTCGTCTGTCGCTCTTCCGCCTGTCGGACCCGAGCAACGCCCTGCAGATCCTCAACCCGAAGCACTCGCACCCGCACGGTGCGCTCCTTCTCCCTCTCCGCGCTCTCTTCGACCTGCTGACGTTGACTTGTCCCGGAGGCTACACCTTCCGCCCCGACGGCGCCTTCCTCGCCGTCCTCGAGCGCCACAACTCGCGCGACGTGATCGGCGTCTACTCGACCTCGGCGTGGTCCCTCATGCGCGTGCGTCCCCCTCCTCGCACTCGCAGGCACGGCAGGTGCGGCAAGCTGACGCAGAAGGAGCGTATGCAGACCATCCCGCTGCAGGAGCCGAACAGCGACCTGGCCGACTTGACGTGGAGCCCGTGCGGTCGGTACCTCGCAGCCTGGAGCGCCCTGACCGAGGTGCGCCCTCGTCACCTTGCTCTACTGGTTCTCGCGAGCGGCCCTGACGATCTGGACCTGCGCAGTACACGCTGCACGTCCTCACGCCCGACGGCCGCCTCCTCTCGACCTTCTCGCCCTACGCCGCCGTCACCCCGCCCGCGCCCACCTCCTCCACCTCCTCGCGCGCAGCGCTCCGCAAGCCCTCGGCACCTGCACCGCCGCCTGCGCCCGAGCTGAGCGCGCACGACCGCGCGCGGCAAGAGCGCTCGACGGCGCCGTTCGTCGGGCTCGGGATCCGCTGCGTCAGGTGGGCGCCGGACGGCGAGTGGCTCGCGGTTGGCGGGTGGGACGGCAAGGTGCGCTTCTTGATCTCGCTGCTCTCGACTGGGCGAGTGCTCGACGGCTGATGAGGGGCACCGAGCGCGCAGGTGCGGATCTTGAGCCGGCACGGGTGGGCGGCCATCGCCGAGCTGGGCTTGCCTTCAAGGGTGCTCGATCCTGTCGTGCGTCTCTCCCTCTCGACTCGTCGCCGCTCTGGCCAGAAGGAGGGAGCTGACCTCGCCGAGCTGTCCTGCAGAGGGTTTGGCGCGAGCCGGTCGGCTGGACCGGGAAGACGCGCAGCAACGGCATCATTACCTGTGCGTCCACACCCCGCTCTCTTCTCGATCCATCTCTCTTGCGCTCCTCACTGACGCGGTACGCCCTCCGCCCGCCCGCCTCGCAGTCGAGCCCGACTCGCTCCCGCAGTCGCTCACGCCGCTCGCGCCCAACTTTGCCGCCGCCGTCCCGAGGATGGGCGTCGCCAAGCTCGAGTGGAGCCCGAGTGGACGCTGGATCGCCGTCTGGGATGGTGCGCTCCTCGCTCGCGGCCTGCCTCGACTCGTCGAGCCAGATCTGACCCTCGCACTCTCGCCCGCTCGCAGCTGCGCACCCTCACCTCGTCGCCATCTACGCCTTCCCGCTCTCGTCCGCCCTCGCACCCTCAGCGTCGACTCGCCCTCGGCTGCACACCCTCCTCGCGCACGCCGCGCCGCCCTCCTCGACCACCTCTTCTACCTCCGCCGCAAGCGGCGTCCGCGCCCTCGCGTGGCAACCGCCCGTCGTGCGCGACGACGAGGACGAGGACGAGACGCTCGTCGTGCTCGCGGGCGAGAAGAAGGGCTTTACGCTGTGGCGCTCGACGGCCGACGGGTCGGGCGTCGCAGAGTGCGTCGGGATCCCTGCTCGTGCGTCTCTCTCTCTCTCCTCCTCCTTCCGCTCCCGCTCACGAGCTGAATGCTGACGTACTGTGCAACGTACAGGTGCCGATATTACCTTCCCCGTCTCGTCCCTCTCGTTCGCCGCCGACGGCCGCAGCCTCCTCCTCTCGGCTCCTCCCGCACCGACGAGCGCCGGCGGTACAGCCGGCGAGGGCACCTTCTGCGTCGCGTACCCGGTGTGGAGCGACGACGTGCTGCTCGAGGACGACGGCGCGGGCGAACGGACGTGTGGCTCGCAGGACGGGGACGGCGAGGGGCTCGAGCGCGGTGACGGCGGTGCATGAGCGGGTTACAGGGCGAGCAGGTGCTACGCAGGAGGGAGGAACACGGCCCACAGCGCCGTCGCGACGACGCCCCACACCTCGACGTACCGCACCCACGCCCTGCCCGCCCTCCCCTCGCGCTCCTCGTCCCGCCCGCGCCCTCGCCCGCGCCCTCGCTCGCGCCGCAGCCCGTGCTCGACCAGCTCGGCGGCGTACCACCACACGACGGGGCCCGTCGCGCACACGCGCAGCGCGATCTGGACGTGCGCCGAGACGACGAGGAGGAGCGTCGTCGCCGTGTGGAGGTGCACGTGCGGGACGAGGGCCGCGACGAGCTGTGACGAGGCGGGCGCTGTGAGGGGGCGCTCGTCGGCGGCGGCGGCGGTGGGAGGAGCAGGTGCGGGTGCGGGGAGGAGGGAGGGAGGGAGGAAGGGCAGCGTCGAGTGCAGGACGGCGCGGGCGTTGCGGGTGTAGAAGGACCAGGAGGCGGTGAGGGACAGGGCGAGGACGGGCGCGGCGAGGAGGAAGTTGGGCAGCTGGAGGAGGGTCCAGTAGTGGAACGGACCGACGTCCCTGCAGGTTCAACGAGCGAGTCAGTCCTGCTCTGCGAGACCTGGTTCGAGAGCGAGGGGGACCGTGCGCACCAGTACTCGCGCTGCACCCAGCCGTAGCTGAGCCCGAGACCTTGTGTGCACCATGGTCGTGCGTCGCCAGTCGTCGACGACGGGCAGTAGAGCTTGTAGACGTAGAGCTGGAAGGCGAGGAAGGGCGCGGCCGAGAGGAAGGAGAGAAGGGCGAAGCGAGGAAGATTGAGGGCGAGACGCTGCAACGACAGGTCGTCAGGACGGGCTCGAGGACTGATGAAGGAGTGGTGCGCACCCTGAAAGCCTCGCCGTTGCTGTTGCGCCCGTCAAAGCTGCGCCGGAGGATCCACTTCCACCCGAAGAACCCAGCCCCGAGCAGCGCGCCCTGCGCCCTGAACGCCGAGCCCGCCGCCCACGCCGCCGCAGCGCGTACGTCGTGCCCTTGCGCGAAGAGGAGCATGCCGCCGAAGGTCGAGAGGGCGGCGAACGGCTCGGTGTACGGGACGCCGTGCAGGGTCGGGCGAGAGGGTGCGAAGAGGAAGAGGAGGGCGGTGGGGAGGGCGTGGCGGGGTCGTGAGGGGAAGATGGCGAGGGTGAGGCTGTGTTCGAGAGGAGGTCAGGGCCGCTGCGAAACGAGAGAGGGAGCGCGGGGCGAGAAGGAGGACGGACCGGTGCAGGCACAGGGCGGCGGCAGTCGTCGCCAGCGTCGTCGCGAGTAGACCGGCGAGGACGACCTCGTCACCTTGTACTGGTCCTCGTCGCCGAAGAAACCAGTGCAGCGCCTCGCCGCCTACGCGCATGACCAAGGGCAAGCCGGGCATGAAGGCCGTCTGCTGCTCGGTCGTGTAGCCGTCGACGGCGATGTTGACAAAGTGGACCGAGTCCCACCGGACAAAGGGCTGCACCCACCATGCGACCGGGTGCGAGAGGGCGGCGGCATCGGTCTCGAATGAGGGCAGGAGCGAACCGAGGAGGACGAGGGCGAGCGAGGTCACGGCGCGCAGGGCGAGGCTCGCTCGCACGAGGGTCCTTGCCGGGTCCTCGCCGCCTTCATCGAGCCATCTGTGCAGCGAGAGCATGCGCGACCCGGCGAGAGCGAGCGTGAGCCGGCGGGGAGGAGAGCGGCGGCATCTCTCGGTCCTACACCACTCGTAGGGCATCGCCGTGCCCAGCTAGAGCCTACAGAGCAGCACCACCGGCCAGCTACAGCCCCTGCGACCCTCGCCGTGCCTCTGCCGCCCTTCCTCCCCGTCCCTCGACCTCATCAGCCCCACCCACCTTCTCGACGCGTCTCCACCTCGACCACAGCATGCGCAGAGCTGCAACAAAGCTCGAGTCTCCCTTCGACCTCGCATCTCTCTGCCGAGCAGAGCAGCGGCGATCCAGGTGCGCGGGACGTGCAGCGGGGGTGGGACGCGGCCAGGACGAGGCAAGGGGACAGAGCAGGAGGGGCACAGCCGCGTAGAGGGCGCTGACGAGGGCGGAGAACGTCTGCAGTGCACCCATACGACGAGCCTGTGTGCGCGCGAGAAGCTGCTGTGTGCTCTCTGTGCCCTCCAGACGCCGACTGCTTCCTCGGGCGCACCTCTCGCCGTCGGGCGGAGCTGCAGCGCTTTCGAACCGTCCCTCGCGCTGTGCTGTCGTGCTCTCCTCGCTGTCTCTGATTGAGCGCGCGCCATGACGCTGCCGCTCGCCGCCAAGCCGCTCGTCCCGAACAGCTAGTTCCACCTCCTGCTCGCGCCCTCGCTCGCTCGCTCTACCACCCTCCCTGCCGGGCCTGCCATGCCCTCGCCGTCGTGCCGTAGTACCTCTGCGCGTAGTGCGGCGAGATGGCGCAGCTGCGGTGCGAGAGGGAGGCGTCGGCGTGCTGGTGAGCCTGTGGGCGTCGAGGGAGGGAGGGTCAGCGAGGGCAGCTCGCGAGGGTGAGAGAGGGAGAGGGACGCGCCTGAAGCGACGACGAGCGTGCATGAGTAGCGTGGAAGAAGGACGTAGGCGAAAGTCAGTGCGCGGCGTCGTTGGAGAGGCGGCGAGGAGAGGAAGGGAGGGTGCGCACGGACGAGCTGCTCGGACCGTGTCGAGCGGGCGGCCGGATCCCGCCGGGCGCGGGGAGCCTTTCAAGCTGCATGGCGAGGCGCACAGAACGAGTCAGGTCCGTCTGCGAGCGAGGAATCGAGAGAGAGCTCGAGCGACGCACGAGCGCACGGGCCTCGGGGAGCTTGTGCATCGTGCGGAACTCGAAGCAGATCGAGGAGACGGCGCTGCGCATCAGGCTCAGGACGTGCTCCTGGTGCTGCTCCGGGTGCGCGCCGTGCTGCACGACCGGGTGCCCGTCGCCGTCGGGCTCGAGCAGCTGAAAGTCCTCGAACGCGGCCGGGCTCGTCCACTCGCCGAGCGACGCCTCGACAAAGTTGTACAGCTTGCTGCGCCGGTCGAGCGGGAACGGGTTGGCGCGACACGACATCGAGTACAGGCCGAGGACGGCTTGCACGAGCGCCTTGTAGTCCTCGAAGCGGCGCTCGGCGGGGACGAGCTCGCGCGCTCGGGCCTCGGCGCTCTCGATCAGGTCCTCCGGCGGTACCTGCGGGCGTCGAGCAGGAGCGTCGCGACGTCAGTACGACAGCCTGAAGGAGGAGACGCGAGGAGAGGGCCGAGCGCACGAGGATCGGACCCTGCTCACGGACAAACCTGCGCCTCGGGTTGTACTCGCACGCCTCCTGCATGCGCACAAGCATGCGCCCGAGCAGCCTGGCCGCCGTGATGCCCATCTCGTACAGGGTGTGGACCGTGAGATCGTCGAGCATGTCGCGCTTCCACTCGGCTGCGGCGCGGACCGCCTCTTGGCTCGTGCGCTTTTTGAGGTCGTTGTCGTGGATGACGCTGACCATGAGCTCGATGTAGCTGCGGATGCTCTTGAGCTCCTGCGGGCGAGAGAGGAGGAGTGAGTGAGGCGGCTCGCCCGGGCGGAGAGGAAGCGGCGCGTGCGCACCTTCTCGGAAGCTTCAGGCGCGACAGGCGGACCCGTGAGGGCGGCGTAGGTGAGCTGGAGGCACGCCGTCGGTCAGTGTCAGGAGTTCAGGTCGAGGAAAGAGAGAAGGCCGCACCGAACGCGGGTCGAGGTGCCCCGTGAAGGCCTGAGCGCACGACGCGACGAGGAGGCGGTCGACGACGCGCGCGTGCTGCTCGCGCGACAGGGCGTGCCAGTTCTGGCACAGCTGCAGGTGCGTGCGCGCGATGGCGTCGTGCTTGGCTGGGTCGACGGCAAAGACGGCCGCGACGCGAGGGTCCAGCTCCGTGTCGGGCGGAGCGGTCGACGAGGCGAGGGCGCCGAGGAACCAGCCGAGTATGGCGCACGCGCCGTCGAACAGCTCTTGCGAGGTGTGCATGTCGTGCTGCCGAGGCGAGGAGAAGAAGCGAGCGGGCGAGCTGCCGCGGACACGAAGCGGACAAGCCGAGTCGCCCTCGAGGACCGGAAAGTCCGCGACGCCGAGACAAGGCCGGCCCGTGAGCTCCTGTCCGCACCTCTCGGTGACGTGAAGGGCACGATCGAGCGGACGCCGCGACGTCGGCGGCCGACAAAGAGAACGCGAGAGAGAGGTCCGAGCGGCCGCTTCCCTCTCGCCCGAGCAGCCCGCGTCGTGCTGGATGAGATGCCGTCGAGGTTGCAGGTGCCGCATGGGCCAAAGGGGAAGGACACAGGAGATGGGAGAGGGTAGAGAGGGCGGCTACGGCGAGACGACGGACGCTGCCGACGAGGTGAAGGCGCTGCTCGAGGTCGTGAGGAGGGCGACGATGAGGCCGAACAGGCCGAGAATGCTGCGAGCGTGTGCGGGGAAGCGTCAGCCTGTGGGGAGGGAGCGGCAGGACAAGGAGCCGCAAAAGAGAGACGGAGGAGAGAGGGCGCACCTCGAGAAGATCTCGATGACGAGCACCTTGACGAACAGCTGCGGGTCGGACGCGTCGGCGATGGCGGCGTTGGCGCCCGAGATGCCGACGGCGACGCCGCACAGGAGGTTGCACATGCCGGCCGTGAGGCCGCCCCAGAAGATCGAGTAGCCCGTGTAAAAGTTGCGCGGCGTGTACAGCTCGGCAAGGGTCGGGACCGACGTGATCTTGCTCGAGAAGACGATCGAGATGATGATGCCGCTGCGAGAGGGGAGGAGAGGCTGGTCAGGGCTGAACAGGAACAGGAAGGGGAGGACGAGGAGGAGCGCACTAGATGCCGACGACCTGTCGAGGGAAGAGCGAGAGAGGGTCAGCATTCGGCTCAGCGCCGCGATGAAGAGGCTGTGCGCACCTCGCAGAAGATGATGCTGCAGGAGAGGAGAGAGAGTCAGTGGCCAGGTCGAGCGGGAGGGGGGAGGAGGAAGAGGGAAGCGCACGAGATCAAGTTCTTGGTGCGGATCCGAGGGGTCCTCACGCTACCGCCGAGGATGGATGCGCCGGTGATCCAGATGCCCCTGCGCGCAGACGATCACGCGTGAGCTGGCGCCGACCAACCTGGGAGGGGGTCGAGGAGGAGAGGGACGGACCAGCCTGCGCCGATGACACTGAGGCCGATGTTGAGGCCGATGCCGAGGAGAGCCCAAGCGTACGGGCTCGTCTCTTCGAGGAACGCGCCCGGGTTGAACTGGGTGCCCGAGCCGGTGAAGACGAGGTAGAGGGCGAGGACGGTCGCGAACGAGGCGGTCGAGTAGGTGGCGAGGGTCGTCGTGACGCCCATGGTAGCTCGGTGGGAGGGTGCTGGCTGCAGTGTGCGAGTGCGTCAGTGCCTCTGTGCGGTGTGGCGTGGAGGAGGGCCGTCGGGGAGTGTGCGGAGGACGAGAGGGTGGGGAGGGACCTCGCGGCGTGGGACGACTTGGACGCACCTCGGGTGGGTTGCGAGAGGTGCCTGGAAGAGAGCGAGCAAGTCTCTAGCGGTGCCTGGCGTGGCAGGGGTGCTGGACGAGAGGAGGACGACGAGGAGCGAGATGACGGCCAGCTCGTCGTCGGCCCTCTGTCGCCCGCTCACACCTCGCTGGACACTGCTTGGCTGCCAGGATCGACAGCGTCCATCCTCGACATGGACCGCCCAGCAGAATCCGGCTCGAGCTACTTTGCCAGCGTCGTGTCGGCTCCCCCACCCTTGACCTCGTTCGACGCCTTCCGCAAGGTGCGCACCTCGCTCTGCAGCACCGTTCCTACCGTAGAGCTGACCCCTGAACTCCCACAGACCAACTCGACCTACCGCGAGCGCACCACCCGCGGCGGCATCTTGACCCTCGTCGTCTCGCTCATCCTCGCCGCCCTTGTCTGGACAGAGTGCCGCGCCTACTTCTGGGGCGAGCCCTCGTACGAGTTCAGCGTCGAGCGCGACATCGCCCACGACCTCCAGCTCAACTTTGACGCCACCGTCGCGACTCCGTGCCACTGTCCGTCTCCTTCCTCTCGCTCTCCTTCCCGGACTCCCACGCTCACGCTCGCCGTCCCCCGCCGCAGACCTCACCGTCGACGTGCGGGATGCCGTCGGCGACCGGCTGCACATCAGCGACGAGTTCAAGAAGGACGGCGTGCGCTCTCTCCCCCTTCCTCACCCTCCTCGTCGCTCCAGAGCTCACCTCTCCTCGCCCCGCTCGCAGACGACGTTCGAGATTGGCCGGGCGCGCAGTCTCAAGAACGTGCACGACGGGCAGGGCGTCTCGGCGAGCAAGATGGTGCGCGACGCGTCGGGCAAGCGCGTCTTTGGCAAGACGGCCAAGGTGGTCGAGGACGGGCCGGCGTGTCGGGTGCGTCGTCTGGCTCGGCTCTCCTTCTCCGCAGCTGCTGACCGTGTCGATGCGGTGCAGATCTACGGCTCGATGTCGGTCAAGAAGGTGACGGGCAACCTGCACATCGTGCGTCCTCCCTTCCCCGTCCTCGCTCTCCAGGTGGCTGCTCATCCTCTCTCTCGATGCAGACGACGCTCGGTCACGGCTACCTCAGCTGGGAGCACACCGACCATGCTCGTGCGTCCTGCCCTCGCTCTCGGCTGCGACCGTGCGAGCGCTGACGAGCCGACGCAGTCATGAACCTGAGCCACGTGATCCATGAGTTCTCGTTCGGCCCCTACTTCCCTCGCATCGTGCAGCCCCTCGACAACTCGGTGTACGTCTCCTTCATCGTCCCTGCCTCCTTGAGCGACGCTGACGCCCTCCTCGTGCCCTCCGCAGCGAGATCACCGACGCCCGTGCGCTCGCTCCCCCTTTTCCTCTCGCCCGCTCCCACACACGCGCTAACGCCCTCGCCCGCTCCTTCGCAGACTTTCACATCTTCCAGTACTTCCTCTCGGTCGTGTCGACGACCTACATCAACGCGGCGCGGCGCCTCTTGCGCACGAACCAGTACTCGGTGACCGAGATGAGCCGCACGACCGAGCACGGCAAGGGCGTCCCGGGCATCTTCTTCAAGTTCGACATCGAGCCGATGGCGCTCACGGTGAGGGAGCGCACGAGCTCGGTCGTCCAGTTCCTGGTGCGCCTCGCCGGCATCGTCGGGGGCATCCTCGGTGCGTCCTCCTCGCCGTCTCTCTCTCCTCGCCCGTGCTCTCGATTGCTGACCCCTCTCGCCGCGCCCGCAGTGTGCTCCGACTTTGGGTTCCGCACGGTCGACTTCTTTGCGGCGCGGCTGCTCGCGACGTCGGCGCCAAAGACGCCTCTGCCGGTCGGCGCAGGGTTCGTGCCGCACGGCGGGCCCAAGACGCCGACGCTCGGCGGCGGGTTCGCGAGCGGGTTTGGTAGAGACTGAGAAGGGGCGCAATGCACGAGAGCTGTCCTTTGTGTGCGCGACGATCGAGCCGGACTTCGCGGAGAGTTGGCCGAGGAGCGCCGAGTCGGCGACACGCGCCTCATCGCTTCTCTCGCCTCTGTCCACTGCTCGTGCTAGCCATGGCGACCCGCAAGCGCGCCACCTCGATCGGCCAGGACGCGCTCAACGCGCTTGACAAGGCGTCGCAGCCCGTCGGCACCACCGCGACGGCCCACAACAGCTCGGCGGCGGCCAAGGGCAACAAGGGCCGGGCGGCAGCAGGAGCAGGAGGAGCAGCGGGCGGGGCATGGACGCAGGCGACGGGCCCGCTCGCGTGGCTGGTCAAGCCCAAGGTGACGCTCCCGCTCACCGCCGCGACCGTCGGGGCGTGGGCCGTCCTCGAGCAGCGCACCCTCTCCGCCGCCGCCGAGTCGAACCCGCTCTCGCCCCTCGTGCGCATCTCGTACGCCCTTCCGCCCATCCCGGGCGATGCCTCGTCGGTCCGGTACGGCAAGGGCCCCAAGGACCTCGTCTTCCTCGCCTTCTACATCGTCGTCTTCAGCTTTGTCCGCCAGGCCCTCACCGAGTACCTCCTGCGCCCGCTCGCCAAGGCCCTCGGCCTCAAGACCGAGGGCAAGATCACGCGCTTCATGGAGCAGGCCTACGCCGTCGTCTACTTCTCGTGGTCGGGCGCGTTTGGCCTCGTGCGTCCCTCCCCCTCCTCCCCCACTTGCCGCCGACCACAGCGAGCTGACCCGCTCGCTCTCGCAGTACGTCATGAGCCGCCAGCAGTCGTGGTGGTACAACACGGAGCACTTCTGGCTCGGCTACCCGCACTGGTGCGCCCGCCCGCTCGCCGTCCTCCTCTCGCGCCCACGACGAGCAGAGCTGACCCCGAGCTCCCGACGACACTCCGCAGGCGCATGGACGGCCCGCTCAAGACGTACTACCTGCTCCAGTTGTGCGTCCTGCCCGTCTCGAGCTCGCTCTGCCGCGGCGGAAGCTGACCTAGGCCCCCTCCCTCCCTCCCTCGCGCCCGTCGAGCAGCTCGTACTGGCTTCAGCAGATGATCATCCTCGTCATGCGGTGCGCCACGCTCTCTCTCGCCTGTGCTCCTCGACTCGCGCACGCTCCGTGCTGACGCTCGTCCGGCGACCCGCAGCCTCGAGAAGCCGCGCGTCGACTTCCGCGAGCTCGTCATCCACCACGTCGTCACGCTGTGGCTCGTCGGCTGGTCCTGTGCGTCGTTCTCCTTCCCCTGATCTCTCTCTCGCCGTGCCACGACGAGCTGACGCACCCGCTCGACGCGCAGACCTGATCAACTTGACGATGATCGGCACGGCCATCTTCGTCTCGATGGACCTGCCCGACATCTGCCTCGCCGTGCGTGCCCTCTCTGTCGCTCTCTCGGGCTCGCTCGAAGACCCCGACGCCTCGCTGACGCACGCGCGCCGCACCCGCAGTTGTCCAAGTGCCTCAACTACCTCGACCTGCAGCGCACGTCCGAGGCGTCGTTCGTCTTCTTCCTCGTCATCTGGACCTACATGCGGCACTACCTCAACCTGCGCATCCTGTGGAGCGTCTGGACCGAGTTTGACCTGATCCCCGAGGCGTACCGCTCGTGGACGACCGAGGGCAACGCGTGGTGGCTCTGGGAGGGCTTGGGCACGGGCGCCGTCCCCAAGTGGATGCGGTGCGGTCCCTCTCGTCTCGTCTCGCTCTCTCGTCGCCTGTGTGCTCTCGCTGACCCTCGACGACGACGCCGCACCCCTCGCCGCTGCCCTCCCTCGCCTCGCCCGCAGGCTCCAGATCTTTGCGCCCATCCTCGCGCTCCAGCTCGTCAACGCCTTCTGGACCTACCTCATCCTGCGCATCCTCGTGCGCATCCTCAGCGGCAAGAACGCGCGCGACGTGCGCGAGGAGGACGAGGACGCCCAGGACGCGCGCGAGCTCGCCGAGCTCGAGGCCAAGGAGAAGGACAAGAAGGAGCGCGAGAAGAGGGGCAAGGGCGCCAAGGCGCTGTGAGCTCGCGAGGAGGGTGCGCTCTCTTTATCGCAGCATGGAGGGAGGAGCGCCCGAGGCGAGGACGAGGAGGAGGCAGTGCCTTGGTCGTACAATACAGCGCCCGAGGGGCACGACTACACAACGAGCTCGCGCGCGAGAGCCACGACGAGAAGGGTGTCTACACCGAGCACTGACAGAGAGAGGAACGTGGACCATGTGAGAGAGGCAGGGGCGAGTAGCTCAGGGCCGGCCGAGGCGCGACAACGAGGTCGAGTCCTCGCTCTGCTCCTGCTCCTCGATCGCGTCCGCCTGCCCAACCTGTACGTCGACGGTCCCAACACAGTCAGACGACAACTCGCACGAGCGAGGCGTGGCAGACGGGGCATGAGCGAGGGACGCACCGCTCGCAGGACGCTCTTCTTGCTGCTCTCCTGCATCTCGCCCGCGATGATGAGCTCGTCGAGGATCTGCGGGTGTGAGGAACTTGTCATCAGCGGGTGCTGCGTCTGTTTCAGTCGGAGGAAGAGGAGGACGCACGGCGTAGGCCTTCTGGTAGTTGAAGATGCTGTCGAGCGAGGAGGGAGAGGCGTCAGCACTCGCGTGAGGAAGACGAGGATGACGAGGGGCGCACAGGTCGAGCTCGCAGACGTTGCCAAAGTACCGGTCGAGCACCTCGACGTAGCTGTCGTGCAGCATACTGGGTCAGCGCTGCCCGGCGAGCGAGTGCGAGAGGGAGAGAGAGGCGGGGCGCACCGGTGGATGACCTCGAGCGTGATGAGCTCGTTGTCCTGCGCGCCGATGCCGCACACGAAGAAGAGGCTCGCGTAGCGGCGGTACACGATCTTGGAGTCTGCGGGAGCGGGCGGGCGGGCGTCAGTGGGGGGAGAGGGAGGAGGAGGTTGGAGGAGAGGCGGACCCTTGTACTCGAGGAAGTTGCACATGCGGGTGCGCCGTGCGAGGACGAGCTGGGTGACGTCCTTGACGATCTTGGCTGTTGGAGCGGGGGAGGAGGAGAGGCGAGAGGTGGGTCAAGAGCGAGATGAGGGGGAGGAGGAGGGCGAGGGGAGACGAGGGTCAGCGAGGCCGAGCTTGCAGGGAGACAGAGGCAGGGACGGACACTTGTTGCGCGGGCTCATGGTGGTGTACCACTTGGCGAGGCGGACCTTGCCTTGACGCGAGATGAGGAGGAGGAACGACACGCCTGCGTGGAGGAGCGCGGGTCAGCCGGGTGAAGGTGCGGGGGGTCAGGTGAGCGGGTGAGGACGTGCCGTTGTCGCGTTCCTGCAGTCCCGACGACATGGCCTGCGTGGGTGGAGCGAGGCGAGATGGGAGCGGAGAGGGACGAGAGGGGACGAGGCGGTGCCGCGAGTTGGCGTCGCCGCCGCTCCTCGCCGCTCGGACCTTGTTCGAGGTGATCGACCCTCTTTCTACCGTCTCACTGTCCCGCTTGTTCCGCGCAGTACGCCCACCGAGGAAGCGGACCTGCTGCGGTTCTGGAATTTGCCTGCCCGCCGCCGGCTGCCTCTCCGCCTTCGCGTCACTCCGCGAGCGCTGTTCGCCTGGCCTCGCCTCGCTCTCGTTCCCTCGCTCCCCTCGCACTCACCACCTCGCAGCGCTCTCGACTCGAGCACATCTCGCAACCCCCTCTCTCGACCCACCAACCCCCGACCAAAGCCCCGCCATGGTCGCGTCGGACCGCACCCCGGCCTCGCTCGCCCGCAGTCGCAGCGTCAGCTCCGACACCTCGTTCCACACCTCGCGCCTCTCGAACCAGGGCGGCCAGCTCATCGTCGTCGCAAACCGCCTCCCCGTCTCGGTCACGGCCGACCCCAAAGCCGAGGGCGGCTACCGCTTCTCCGTCTCGAGCGGTGGGCTCGCCTCGGCGCTCTCAGGCTGCAAGAAGAAGATGGACTTTGTCGTGCGTCCCTCGTCGCCGTACCTGTCCCAAGAGCCTGCGCTGATCCTCCCCCGCGAAATCCGCAGTGGATCGGCTGGCCTGGTGCGCCCTTCCTCCTCCTCGACCCGCCGTCGTCCAACTCGCCCGCTCACTCCCCCTTCCTCCTCTCCGTGCAGGCTTTGACGTCCCCGAGATCGACCGCGAGTTTATCACCAAGAAGCTGTCCGAGGACTTTTCGTGCATCCCCGTCTACATCTCGGACGAGGTCGCAGAGCGCTACTACAACGGCTTCTCCAACTCGATCCTCTGGCCCTTCTTCCACTGTGCGTGCATCATCCTGTTCTTCAGCCCGAGGTCGAGCTGACGAGGCACTCTATCGTAGACCACCCGGGCGAGATCCAGTTTGACGAGACCGACTGGCTCGCGTACCGCCAGGCCAACCTCCTCTTTGCCGAGGCCGTCCAGAAGGAGGTCAAGTCGGGCGACATCGTCTGGGTCCAGGGTGCGTCGTCCCTGTTCTCGTCGTCGAGCGCAGCGAGGGCTTGACCTGACGCGCACGGACCGCTCGCCCACAGACTACCACCTGTGCCTCGTCCCCGTCTACCTGCGCGACCTCCTCGGGAGGGACGCCGCCTCGATGGGCGAGAACGGCCAGCGCGACGTCAACGCCATGTTCGAGGGCCTCACCGTCTCGACCGAGGGCGCAAAGGGCGTCCGCAAGCCCGGCCCGACCGGCGTCAACGGCACGCACGGCACCAACTTTGTCGGCGACGTCCAGATCGGCTTCTTCCTCCACACGCCCTTCCCGAGCTCCGAAGTCTTCCGGTGCGTCATCTCGAGGGGCGCTTCGAGCGAGAGAGAGAGCCGGGCGAGCTGACGACGACGTTCCTGCCTCGCCGCCGCAGCACGCTCCCCGTCCGCCGCGAGATCCTCCTCGGCATCCTCAACTGCGACCTGATCGGGTTCCACACGTACGACTATGCGCGCCACTTCTTGTCGTCGTGCTCGCGCCTGCTCGGCGTCAAGTGCACGCCCAACAAGATCGAGCTCGTCGGGCGCCACGCCACCGTCGGCACGTTCCCGATCGGCATCGAGCCGGGCCAGTTCCTCGAGGCGCTCCAGGAGGACCAGGTGCAGCAGCGCGTCGCGACCCTCCGGCGGCGGTTCGAGGGCGTCAAGCTCATCGTCGGCGTCGACCGCCTCGACTACATCAAGGGCGTGCCGCAAAAGTTGCACGCGATGGAGGTCTTCCTCGAGGAGCACCCCGAGTGGATCGGCAAGGTCGTCCTCGTCCAGGTCGCCGTCCCCTCGCGCCAGGACGTCGAGGAGTACCAGAACCTGCGCGCCATGGTCAACGAGCTCGTCGGGCGCATCAACGGCCGGTTCGGCACAGTCGACTGGATGCCGATCCACTTTATGCACCGCTCGGTGCCCTTCTCCGAGCTGACGGCGCTCTACACCGTGTCGGACGCGTGCCTCATCACCTCGACCCGCGACGGCATGAACCTCGTGCGCCCCTCTCTCTCTCTCCTCGTCTTCCTGTCGTCGGTTGCTCACCTCGTCCTCTGTCGACGCTCGCAGGTCGCCTACGAGTACATCGCGTGCCAGCAGCAGAGCCACGGCGTCCTCATCCTGTCCGAGTTTGCCGGCGCCGGTGCGTCCTCTTTCTCGACCCCTTAGTCGCCGAGGCTGCCCTCCTAGCGAGAGTGTCAGAGCTCGGCGTGCTGGCGGAGTTCAGCGAGAGGACAGCGCAGAGCTGACCGCTCGCACCCCTACCTCCTCTACAGCCCACTCGCTCAACGGCGCCCTCATCGTCAACCCGTGGAACACGGCCGAGACGGGCGAGGCGATCCACCAGGCGCTCACCATGAACGGCGACGAGCGCGAGGAGGCGCACCGCAAGCTGTTCCGGTACGTGTCGCAGTACACGGCGTCGCACTGGGTGCGTCCTCTCTCTCCTTGCTTCCCTCGAGCCGCTCACGACTCTCAGCTGACCCTCTCACCTCTCTCCTGCGCTCAAAGGGAACCGAGTTCGTCGCCGAGCTGTACGCCGTCTCTCTACCTCGTCGCGCGCCTTCGTCGAGTCGTCAAGCTGACGCTCGGACCTCCTCTCTCCTCCTCCTCCTCCTCCCTCCCTCTCGCCCTCTCCCTCCCACCCCTCTCTCTGAACAGGCAACGCGACCGTGCCGAGCGCCGTGCGATCGCCGAGGCGTCCGACAAGGACGAGGCCGCCGCTGCCGACGCCGCTCAGGCCGACCGCGACCAGCGTGCGAAGCAGGAGCAGCTGCGGCGTCAGGGGCTCCAGCTCACGGGCAAGGCGTGATGAGGATGTGCGAGTCTGCTTTCTAGAGCCTTCCTTTTCCCCTGTGTACAGCGCGGTAACGAACCCGAGGCAGAGCTTTCCGAGGAGACGAGCCCCGGTCGTCGAGCCGAGAGAGCGCACGAGCCTCCTGCGAGTCGCTGTCCCGTCACCACATTGTCGCCGTCGCGAGGGCGAGAGCGAGCGCGGGTCACGAGCAGGTCACAGAGCGAGGAGCAGGAGCGAGGGAGAGCGAGGGAGAGAGAGCGGGCGGATTACGGTTGCTCGGCTTACGCGAGTTTGTATTCGCTCGATTAGCAGCGAGCCTGTAATGTCAACTCGGACCCAGCGCCTTTCACGGCGCGACGGCAAAAGAGATAAGCTCTCCGGAGAGGCGCATGCTGCACCGCAAAAGATCTGCGGCGGGCGAGACTCGAACTCGCGATCTCTTTCGAGAACCGGGAGCTTGTCTAAAGCTCAAAAGCGTGCGTGCTTAAATCGGTCGCCTTAACCGCTCGGCCACCACCGCTCAGAGCGCCCCCTCGCTCGTGCTTACGTACAGAGAGATGTTCTAGCTTGCTGTCCTCAGTCCGTGCACCGCACGAGCGATCAGAATCACCAGCGCTACTCGCATTTACACGCTCACTCGCATTAGCTGTCGAAATAGTGATACACCTGGGTCACGCACCGCAACCTCCAGCGTGAGCGCGCCGTCTGCCGAGAGCCGCACGGACCTCTTCCGCGACCGACTCGTAGCTCGTCGCTGACTTGCCCTGCCGCTTCGCCGAGCATCAAGCACGCTCTCGGTCTTCTCTCGACGTGTGCGCGGCACCAAAAGAGCGATAGCTTACGCCGTTTGCGAAGCAAAAAGGAGCTTGGAGAACCAGGGAGTCGAACCCTGCGCCTCTCGCACACAAAGGTGCTAAGCGAGCGCTCTACCGATGAGCTAGATCCCCGCCGATAAGACATTCTGTCTGAATAAGCAGATATATCCAGCAGTAAGCTTATCGCCCGCGACTTGTCAGATCGACCTCGCGACGAGAGGAGCAGAGACGACCTCCCTCTCTCCTCACACCGCACACACCCCACGAGCGACACGATGCAGGCCCTCAAGCTCGCTCGCAAGTACCCCAACTTCTCACAGGAGCAGATGATCCAGCTCGTCGAGCAGTTCAAGTGCGTCCCCCCCATCTCGTCCTGCTCCCCACCTCCGGCCGACCGAGACGAGCACGCGTTTTGGGGCGAGCGGTGGACCAGCAGGAGCGGTATAGGAGGTCATGGAGCGGCATGCGCTAGCCGCCACTGTATCCGGCGCCCGAGCCGAGGAGGCGCAGTCCCTCCGCGTCATGCCGAGAGATGGACGACGGGCTCGGGGTGAGGGGCCGGGCACTGGGCATGCGGTCGTAGGCTTGCACAGCTGCGCCTGTACATCGTGCACTCGTGCAGTGCGCACGCCTACCTCGTGCTGCGGCGGTGCGCCGTGTGCTGCTGCGACGAGGCGGTGCTCCTCTTCCCTCCCACACCTGGACCTCGTGCACCCATAGCCTGGATCAGGACGACGAGCTGACCCACCTCCACACACAGCCAGATCGACCTCGACTCGACCGGCCGCCTCCCCAAGTCGACCGTCCTCACCGCCCTCTCGACCAACGCCCAGGCGAGCGCACCCGCGGGCAAGTACACCTACGACCAGGTCCGCGAGACGCTCAAGACCGTCTCGATCGACTCGTCGGGCCAGGTCGAGCTCGACGACTTTGTCGACCTCGTCGACAAGCTGCGGTCCGGCGCCGGCGCGACGGCCGGCCAGGTTCACCGCGGCGGCGCGTTGAGCGGGCTCATGGGCGCCAATGCGGGCGCAGGTGCAGGAGCAGGAGCAGGAGCGGCGCCGGCGGCAGCAGGAGGAGCGTCGGGCGGAGGAGGAAAGGTGCTCGTCAAGGGCAGCAACACCAACATCACGCACTCGATCAACGAGGACGAGCGCACCGAGTTCACGCGCCACATCAACCAGGTGCGTTCACTCTCGCCCCTAGCCGACTCAATGGCGAGCTGACGGCCGGAGCGAGCCCGCAGGTCCTCGCCGGCGACGCCGACATTGGCGACCGCCTGCCCATCCCGACCGACACGTTCCAGATCTTCGACGAGTGCAGGGGTGCGTCCTCATCCTCCCATACTCTCTACGAGGACGCAGAGCTGACGCAGCCGCACGCTCGCAGACGGCCTGCTCCTCGCCAAGCTCATCAACGACTCGGTCCCCGACACGATCGACGAGCGCGTCCTCAACAAGGCCAACAAGAAGGCGCCGTCGGCCATGCCGTCGGCCAAGAGCAAGGCGACGCTCAACAACTTCCAGATGACCGAGAACAACAACCTCGTCATCACGTCGGCCAAGTCGCTCGGCCTGTCGGTCGTCAACATCGGCGCGACCGACCTCAACGAGGGCCGCGAGCACCTCATCCTCGGCCTCATCTGGCAGGTCATCCGCCGTGGCCTGCTCGCTAAGATCGACATCAAGCTGCACCCGGAGCTGTACCGCCTCCTCGAGGACGACGAGACGCTCGAGCAGTTCCTCCGCCTTCCGCCCGACCAGATCCTCCTCCGCTGGTTCAACTTCCACCTCAAGGCCGCCAACTGGCCCAAGCGGTACATCCTCTCTCTCTCCTCGAGCCGGCGACGCGCTCTCGAGGGACGTGTCGTGCACCTGCTGACCCTCCTCCTCCTCTTCCTCCTCGCAGCGTCGGCAACTTCAGCAAGGACGTCGCAGACGGCGAGAACTACACCGTTCTCCTCAATCAGCTCAAGCCCGACGAGTGCTCGCGCGCGCCTCTGCAGGAGCACGACCTGCACGCGAGGGCTGAGAAGGTGCGCACGGTCCCCCTCTCTCGCTCGCTCGGTTCTCGCCCGCTGAAGTTGCCGCTTCTCGTCGCTGACACTGCCTCCCCTCACCGTCACAGGTCCTGCAAAACGCCGACGCCATCGGCTGCCGCAAGTACCTGACGCCGTCGTCGCTCGTCGCCGGCAACGCCAAGCTCAACCTCGCGTTTGTCGCCAACCTGTTCAACACCTGGCCCGGCCTCGAGCCGCTCGAGGAGAACGAGCGCCCCGTCATCGAGGACTTTGACGCTGAGGGCGAGCGCGAGGCGCGTGTCTTCACGCTGTGGCTCAACTCGCTCGACGTCGACCCGGGCGTGTACGACCTCTACGAGGACCTCAAGGTGCGCTCTCGCTCTTCCTCCTCTCCTTCGTGCGCGCTCAGAGCGTGCGAGCTGACTCGTGTGCGCACGCTCGCAGGACGGTCTTGTGCTGCTGCAGGCGTTCGACAAGGTCATCCCCGGCTCGGTCACGTGGCGGCGAGTCGCCAAGTCGCCCCTGCCGCTCTCGCGCTTCAAGGCGGTCGAGAACACCAACTACGTCCTCGACCTCGCGCGCCAGGGCAACATGCACATCGTCGGCATCCAGGGCGCCGACCTCGTCGACGGGCAGCGCACCCTCACGCTCGGCCTCGTGTGGCAGATGATGCGCCGCAACATCCTCAGCACCATGGCGAGCCTGAGCAAGGGCGGGCGCGACATCTCGGACAGCGACATCGTCAAGTGGGCCAACGCGCAGGTGCAGCAGGCGGGCAAGCGCTCGTCGATGCGCAGCTTCAAGGACCCGAGCCTCAAGGACGCCAAGTTCTTCCTCGACCTCCTCGACGCGCTCAAGCCGGGCTACGTCGACTACTCGCTCGTGTACGACGGCCGCAACGACGAGGAGTGCAAGGCCAACGGTGAGTCTCCTGCTCTTCTCCCGCTCTTCCTCTCGAGGTAGTCCTGCGCGATCTGGGCCAGTCCTCGAGTGGCTGCCCCTCGAGCACACAGAAGCTGACATTGTGCACGCCCGTCTCGCAGCCAAGCTCGCCATCTCGATCGCGCGCAAGCTCGGGTGCGTCGCGCTCGACCCTCTCCTCCTTCTCTCGACGCTCGACGGCGTTCCTCGAGCCGCTTTAGCCCTCGCGCCGCCGGCGTCCTCGCCTCATCTCGTACTACAAGCTGACGCTCTGGCGCCCTTGCAGCTCGCTCATCTTCATTGTCCCCGAGGACATTGTCGACGTCCGCCCTCGCCTCGTCCTCACTTTCTGCGCCGCGCTCATGGCGCTCCAGTCGGGCGGGATGCACTGAGTGCGGGCACCGCGAACGTCGTAGCTGTCTCTCCTCTGTTGTGCAAAATGACCCGGTTCTCTCTCGCTCGTCGTTTCGAAATGCGCGCTCGCCAAGAGGGACGAGGTCGACCTTCTCAACTCGCGCCTCTTTGCCTCTCGCGCTCAGCTTGACTTCTTCTGGTGCAGCGGCTCGACAGCGCACGCAGACGTGCGTTCAGAAGCTGGCGAGCAAGGTCCACAGCCGGCTGCATGGCGAGCGCCGTCGAGAGGAGCACGTTCCTGCCGGGACGACGAGCCCAGCCTGGGCACGATCGAGCGCCTTTCATCTCGCGAGTGCGGCTCTCGCTGACCTTCTTTGCCCTCTTTCTCGTCACTCTGCGCCTCCCTACGGCGCTCTCCAGCCGCCGGCGAGACCGTAGCGACTCGGCTCGAGCGACCTCGTCCTCGCACTCGGTCCCGCAGCAACCGCAACGTGCGCTCGCCGCTCCTCGACTCGGCCCCGCCCCTGCGACCGACCACCAGAACGGCCTCCTTCGACGTCAGGCCGCCACCGAGGCAGCAAGAGCCCCTCGCTCGGTCGGCTCGACGGTGCCTCGCTCGCACGGTCGGCGGTGGGAACGTGCGCGAGCTCGCGGCGGTGCTTGGTCGGCCGGGTCGTCGTCGCTGACCTCGTCCCTCGTCCCTCGCACCTCGTACTACATACGGCTCGCTGCCTGCCGCTCGCGTTCCCACGCCGCGGCATTTCCCATGCTCTGGCGACGAACGTGCGCCGCCGCTGTGCGCTGCGATTGGCCGCCGCCTTCTCCGCACCGGCGCGCGATCATGGCCTGGGCGCAGAGCTGTCCTCGCGGAGCTCTGCGCGCCGCTCTTCTCGCTCTTCTGCTGCCTGCTCAAGCTCGTCCTCCTCGTCGACTTCAGCACCGTCGACTCAAGGCGCGACCTGCACCTCGAGCCGCCTCGTCGCCCTCCGACTCGCCTCCCTCCACCGCCCCACCCCGCACTCGCCGTCGAGCCAACCCCGCCTTTCGCGACCTTTTTTCGCCCTCGGCAACCGCGCCACACTCCCTCCCTCCCTTCCTCCCACCACTCGCCATCATGAGCGTCGTTCCCGAGGACGGCATCACCGAGCACGAGAAGCAGCCGCTCCCCGGCTCGCTCGGCTCGACCTCGCCCTCGTCCGGTAACTCGACCACGGCGGCGAGCTCGACCAACGCGCACCTCGAGCACCTCCTCAAGGAGTCGCTCTTCCCCGAGGACTCGTACACGGCCGACGGCGTGTACTGGGCCGACCTGCCGCGCAAGGAGCGCCTCGCGTTCATCAACCGCCAGCAGAACGCCGAGGCCAAGCGCGAGTTCCGCTGGGTCCTCGACATGTTCAAGCAGGACCCGATGGAGCCCTTCCGCCGCTACTTCCGCAAGTATGTCATGACCGGCATGGGCCTCTTCGTCGAGGTGCGCTCCCTCCTCCTCACCTGCCCCGCCGACTGAGAAGGTCGCGACGACGGCGAGCTGACCCTCTCTCGCTCCACCTGCTGCAGGGCTACGTCCTCTTCTCGATCGGCAACCTTACTGCACTGTTCAAGAGCGCGTGGCCGACGTGCTGGGGCACCTACACCGACTGCAACGAGAGTGCGTCCCTTTTCACGTCTCGCCTCCCTCTTCTCCTCCCTCTTACTCCCTCGCGCTCGCGCTCCCTCTCCTGAGTAGCGCTGACTCATGCTCTACCTGCTCGTGCAGACTGGGTCGACGCCGTCACGTACCTCGAGATCCTCGGCATCATCGTCGGCCAGTGCATCGTCGGGTACGAGGGCGACTGGATCGGGCGCAAGTTTGGCCTGTGCCAGGACGCCCTCATCATGCTCATCGGCTCGATCCTCCTCACCGGCGTGTGGGGCACGAGCCTCAACGCCTGGGTCATCGCGTACGGCTGGTCGCTCTTCATCTACGGCATCGGCGTCGGCGGCGAGTACCCGATGACGGGCACCAAGGCGCTCGAGCAGAACATCATCGGCCCGGCAGGCGCTCGCGAGGACCGTCTCCACCGTGGCCGCAACGTCGTCGGCGCCTTCCTCATGCAGGGCTGGGGCCAGGTCTTCAACCAGTGCTCGCTCCTCATCCTCCTCATGATCTTCCACTCGGGCGACACCCTGCCGCCCTTCTCGCCGCGCACCGCTCAGGCGACCTACCGCGTCCAGTTCGGCCTCGCCGCCCTCGTCCACGTCTGGCTCTTCTACCACCGCCTGTACAAGGTCCACGACGCCGACGTTCAGCTTCGCGCCGCCAAGCGCAAGCAGAACACGAGCGGCTACGACATGCAGTCGCTCCGCCTCCTCAATGCGCACTACTGGGGCCGTCTCGTCGCTACTGCCGGCGGCTGGTTCGCCAACGACGTGCGTGCTCGTCCTCGACTCGGTTTGAGAAGGTCGACCCGCCGACTGACTCGCTCTCTCTCTCTCCTGCAGGTCTTCTTCTACGGCACCAAGGTCTTCTCGTCGACGTTCATCGGCATCATCCACCCGGGCGCGTCGCTCGTCGTGACCTGGGAGTACAACCTGGTGCGCTCGAGCCGCTTCTCGCTCACCCGGCGGATCTCGAGACTGACACGGCCTCTCCTGCAGATCAACCTCGCCGTGTCGCTCTGTGGCTACTACCTCGCGTTCCTCTTCATCGACGACAAGCGCTACGGCCGCCGCAACATGCAGCAGGTCGGCTTCGCGTTCGACTTCTTCATCTACCTCTTCGCGGCCATCGTGCGTCTCCTCCTTCTCGCGCCTCGTCTCTCAGCGCTTCGACTGACACGTCCGGCCTCCCACAGTTCTTCGATCAGCTGCGCGTGCCGGGCGCGCCGATTGCCGCCTTCCAGTTCATGTACCGTGCGCTCGACCCTCTCTCTCCTCTTCCTTCTCATCGTCGACTGACCCTTCCGTCCACCCTGCAGACTTCTCGTCGTTCTGGAACCAATGCGGTCCTAATTGCGTCAGCTTTCTGGTTGCGGGTGCGTCCACTTCTTGCCGCCCGAGCCGAGCCGAGCTGACCCTCCCCTCCACAGGCGAGTGCTTCCCCGCCTCGGTCCGCTCGACTGCTCGTGCGTCCTTCTCCTCTCGTACCCGCCTGAGCAACGCCTGACCCGCTCGACGCGCACAGACGGCTTCTCTGCCGCCGCCGGCAAGCTCGGCGCCCTCCTCCCGACCGTCGTCTTCCACTATCTCTCCGACCGCAACAAGTTCTGGTTCGCCATGCCGTTCGGCGCCCTCGGCTTCCTCGTCACCGCCATCTTCCTGCCTGACACGACCGGCATGGAGCTGCGCGAGATCGAGCGTGCGTCGCGCCTCGCCCTCATCGACCTTCCCAAAGTCGAGTTTCGCTGACCTCCTCCTCGCGCAGGTTACTGGCGCTGCGTCCGTGCGGGCCACCCCGAGCTGTACCACGGCATCGCTGTCCACCCGCACCACCTTTCTTGGTACGAGCGCGTCGTCCTCAAGCGCGACCGTCACTACGACCCCAAGCAGGACAAGCTCGACCGCATCGAGGAGGTGCGCCCGCCTCTCGCTCGCTCGCCTCCAGGACGTAGCTGACGCTCTCGACCGACCCACAGCTTCGCGTCCTGTACGAGTCGCACCTCATCGCGCGCGAGGACGAGACGGGCGAGTCGCACGACGTCGACCACTCGTTCATCTCGGCCGACGTCGAGCGCTACTTCCAGAACGAGGCCCCTCCCGCCGAGCGCGTCAAGCGCCAGATCACCAAGGAGCGCGCCATCCGCGGCGAGCTGCCCGACGACGAGAAGAAGGTGCACCGCTCGAGGCTCGAGGAGTCGCTCGGTGGCCGTGCGTGAGGAGGCTCTTCCTAGACTCGTAGACCCTTTCCCTCTCTCTCTCTCCTCTCTCGCATTAGCTGTCACGACTAGTAATACACCTGGGTTCTGCATCGCATCCTCCTCGAGCGTGAGCGCACCGTCCGCCGAGCGCCGCACGGACCTCTTGCGCGGACGGCTCGTAGCTCGTCGCTCACTTGCCCTGCCGCTTCGCCGAGAATTGAGCACACTCTCTGGCTTCTCTTGACGTGTGCGCATCACCAAAAGAGCGGTAGCTTGGAACCGTTTACGGAGCAAAAAGGAGCTGGAGAACCAGGGAGTCGAACCCTGCGCCTCTCGCACACAAAGGTGCTAAGCGAGCGCTCTACCGATGAGCTAGATCCCCGCACATATGTTGGCCGGTCAAGGCTTGCATACATATAAAGCGTGGGCAGAAGTCGGTCAAAACGAGGCCACGAGCCAAAAACAGCTTCCTCCGCTCGCGCCCCTCGCGCTCTCTCCTGATCTCGAGCGGGCCTCGCCTGCCCTCGCTCTCGTTTCCAGTTGCTGCTGCCAGCCTCAACACCGAGCTTCCCTGGGCCGCACGCCGCTCGCGGCCCGGGTCGAGAGTCTTCCGCGGCACCGTGACCTCCTGTTCGTCCGCCGCCCCTGTCCGCATGCCGGTCGCCGACGGTGCGACGCTCGCAAACGGCGGAGAGTTCCTGATCGGCGGCGGCGGAGCGCTTGGCACGCTCGGGCTTGCGTCGTCCAGGGAGGTCCGCCGCACTTTCCGTTCTCTCGCTTCTCCTCGTCGCTCTCGCTCGCCGCACACCATGCACGACTCGGCGCACCTGCTCACCTGTCTCTCTTCAATCTTCGAGTGGCTCGGCGAGGCGTCGGCGGGACCACGAGCCGAGGGCGTGCGGCGGGCGCTGCAGCACTCGCGCGACACGTTCGAGGAGGTGTGGCGCGACTACCTGCCGACTGAGCGCGAAGAGGTGGTCGAGCAGCTCCTCGTTCGGGTGTGCAGGTCGTACTGCATGGGCACGGTCAACGCCAACAAGGTGCGTTCCGCTCTCTCGCCTCCTCGCCCTCTCTCCTGCGACAAGGGGCTGTTTGCTGACCTCTCCCTCTGCGCAGATCTCCTACAGCCACATCGACACACTCGTGCGAGCTGGACACGCCCCGCAGGATGTGCGTGCGCGCTCGCTCGGAACCTGTCGACGACGCTGACCTCGACCCCTCTCGCTCGCAGTCGCTTTCCCCGCAACTGGGCGTCGAGGCCGCCCGTCAAGTCATGATCTCGGTCAACAAGATCGTCGCCGTCTTCAACGCCAACCTCGCTCATCCGGCCGCCGCCGACGAGCAGGCGGATCGAGCGATAAAGTGGGCCGACGCGCTCGAGGGTCCGAGCGGCATCACGGCGCACAAGCTCGTGCGGCTGGGTCGAGCAGGCGCGCGCATCGTGACGGGCATGCTCGCCGAGATCGCTCGTCGAGCAGAAGCGGCAGCGCGGCGGGGCGTGTCCCTGCGCGACGTCGAGGTGGCTCTGGTGCGCCCGCGCTCTCCCTCTCCCTCGCCGAGCGTGACCTAGCCCTGACTCGTCGCCACCTCTAGCCGACCGCAGACGCTCTCCTCAAGCAAGCGCAAATGCGCACGCACTCGGCCTCGTCACGCTTCGATCACTACGTCCGCCTTCTTCGAGCGAGCGACCTGCTCTACTAGGTCGACAACCGGGCCAACATGGTGGCGGCGGCCGACAAGAAGAAGGATACCGTCTACATGTCGTACAACGTCCGCCTCCTCGCGACCGCCGGCGACGAGTTCGCGCAGAAACTCACGCCCGAGCGCCAGCAACGAGTCGTCGACCACGCTCGCGAGGTCGTCTACGAGGCGTGCGCCGACTTTCACGGCGCGTGCCGCAGGTTCTTCACCGCTTACCGTCGAGCAGTGGCGACCGGCGGTGCGGCTCCGCCTGTGCCGACCTTGCCCGCCGCCGAGAAGCTCGTGCGTCCTGTCCGTCTTCCTCGAGCGCCTCTCCTCCTCCCGCACTGACCTCTCCCTCTTCCTCGCGCCGCAGCTGCGAGAGCTCACACTACCCTTCTACCTTCCGCGCGCCTTCGACCCTCGCTCGAGAGCCGCAGGCTCGGTGCGTCGCGCTCCTCCTCTCGCAGCGCAAGTCGTGCACGGACCTCGGATTGACCCCGCCGCCTCGCAGGTATCAAGTCTTCCCGCGCCGGCGCCGGTCCCGAGCTCGACCAAGCCTGTGCGACGAGCTGCAGAGAGGGAGCGGGTGCGTGCGCCTCTCGACGTTGACCTTGCCGTTCCTCGCTGACGACCATCTCTCGCCCGCAGCACCCGCACGTCTGGAAGCCGTACTCGCTCGGCCGCTAGGTCGTCGCACTCGAGCCGCAAGAGCAGGTCTGTGCGAGGAGCAGGGCGGACGAGGAGCGGTTCGTTACGTAGCTCTCCTCTCTCTGCAAGCTTTCGGCGCCGGTACGGCCGTGGTCGTCCTCTCCTCGGCTTCCTCGAGCGGCCCCTTCTTCGAGATACAATAGATAGCTCTCCCCATCCAGTCTGGGCAAGAGAGAAACGACGCAGCGGCGAGCAACGGCGTCGCAAGGCGGGGAGCAGGCAGCGGGCGGGGCTCGAGAGCGGCTCGCCCGCCTCCTCAGGTCAGGGTCGCACCCAGTTGAGAGCTACTCACGAAGCGCAGGTAACCCCGCTCGTGCTGCAGCAAGGGTCCGCGAGGGCGAGAAGGAGAGGGTCGTCAGCTGAGTGACGAGCGAGGACGGACCAACTTCTCTCGCTCCCTGTCACCGCTCCCAGGCCAGTGCGCCGCCAGACCGCACGCAGAACCTACCCTGGTCTCCCACCGCGCCCCTCCTGCACCCCATCACCTCCCTCTGCGCCGTCCGACACCGCCTCGTCCCCTCCGCCCTCGGGTCATCCCCAGCTTGACGACCTCCCGCTCTAGAGGCCATCAGAGCCTGCCGACACTCGTTCAAGGTCCCTCGAGCCTCGCCCAAGCCGCGGACTGCTCGCCCAGAGCGCTCATCCAGTGAGCACTCTCCGTCCTCCTCGCCCTCGGTCCACCATCGCCGAGCGCTGACCCCACGCCCGCCTGCTGCAGCCGAGCGTGATCAGATCCGCCCGACAAGCTCCCACCATCTCTACCGACCTCGCCGACTTGCTCCATCGCCCGCCCCTCCTCCCCTCGCCTCGACTGCGCAACCCCAGCCCCGTCCTCCCCACCTCTCCCTCCTCGACTCGCCCCATCGCCACCCATCGCCCGCCTAGGTCCGCCCGCCGCGCACCATGAACACGCTCGAGTACTTCCTGTCGGCATTGCGACCCGCACCGCCGCCGAGCCCGCGCGCGAGCACCTCGCATCTCCCCATCTCGGCCGCCCTCTCGTCATCCGCCGCAGAAGCCGACGACGACGAGGAGACCGGCTCTTCGACCTCGAGCGAGCCCGCACGGCGGCCCGACGACGGCACCGTCGAGGCGGACGAGCAGGAGCAGCCGGTCTTGACCGCCGTCGTCGCGCCGCCCTCGCGGCGGTCGAGCCGCAAGGGCAAGGCGCGAGCCGTTGCTCCAGTACCGCTTGAGGCCGATGCCGAGCCCCTCGCGCGCGAGGACCCGGTCCGCGACGGCGAGACGGTCAAGACGGAGCTCGAGCGGGGCGAGGGCGTCGAGTCGGCGTTCGTCGAGGACAGCGGTAGCGCCGTGCCTTCGTCGCCGCCGCCGAGCTACGACGACACGATGGCCACGGCGGACCCGGAGAAGGGCGTCGTCGCCGAGGCGGCGCCGGGCACGTCGGCGTCGTCGACCGGGCTCGTCGCCGTCAACTCGCCCTCGACCTGGCCATGGATGACCCGCCTCGCCCGATGGTGGCCTTTCCGACTATCCGTCTCGGTCTACGTCCTCGTGCGGCGGTTCCTGTCCCTCTTCGGCCTGCCGTACTCGCCTCGCCCGTCCTACAACGCCCTCCTCGCGCCCGCCCTCTCGACCGAGTCGAGCGACCCGGCCCAGCTCGACGAGAAGGGCACGTCGGCCAAGCGTCACGCCCGCATCGCCTCCCTCGCCCTCACGCTTTCGCAGCGCTCCCTCCCGCCATCCGCAACCTCGTCTTCGTCGCCGACCCCGTCGCCCTCGCCGAGCGCCATCCCGCGCGCGCACCTCCCGCCGCCCAAGCTCACGCCCAAGACGCTCGTGCTCGACCTCGACGAGACGCTCATCCACTCGATCCGGTCGGGCGGGTCGTTCGGCAAGCGCGGCGCGCCCAAGGGCCTCAAGACGCGCGTCGTCGAGGTCATGCTCGACGGGCGCAGCACGGTTTACACGGTGTACAAGCGGCCCTGGGTCGACTTTTTCCTGCGCAAGGTGCGTCCGGCTCGTTCTCCTCTCGGCCTCGCTGCCCGTCTCGGCGACGCGCACGGACCTCTCGCAGCACTGACTCCTCGCTCGACTTTGGAACGGCACAGGTCTCCTCGTGGTACACGGTCGTCATCTTCACGGCCTCGGTGCCCGAGTATGCCGACCCTGTCATCGACTGGCTCGACGGCGGCGACGGGCGAGGCGGCATGGTCGGCGCGAGGCTCTTTCGCTCGGTGCGTCGGCCTTTGAAGTCTCGTCGGCTCTCGCACCTGCACGTGCGCGAGAAGCTGACTGTTGTCGTTGTGCCCCTCGCGCAGGACTGCATGGCGCGCAACGGCTCGTACGTCAAGGACTTGAGCGTCGTCGACGCCGACCTGAGCCGGGTGTGCTTGGTCGACAACTCGCCGGCGAGCTACGCCATCAACCAGGGTGCGCTCCCCTCTCTCTCGTCGATGGGGCACGTGCAGGGCGCGAGCCGCCCTTCCTGCTCCTGAACCTGCGGGTCGAGGCGCGCACTGACCCTCTTCTCGGTTCTCGCGCTCGCAGCCAATGGCATCCCGATCGAGGGCTGGATCAACGACCCGCACGACGAGTGCCTGCTCGACCTGCTGCCGATGCTCGACTCTTTGCGGTTCACCAACGACGTGCGGCGGGTGCTCGGCCTGCGCGGGTTTGGGCGGCGCGAGGGCGTGTCGCTGTCGATGGGGATCGCCGAGAGCGGGGCGGGCACGAGGAAGAGGGGGGACAAGGCGAGTAGATAGAGCGAGGGTGCTCCCGGTGGCTGCTGCGCGGTTTGTTGGACTAGCTCTCGTGCGAGTGAGCGAGCGAGGGGTCCGAGAGCGACTCTTTTCTCCCCTTCGTCGCTCGCTCGCGCCTCTGCTTGTCGGCTGCGGACTCAGTGCCCGATCGGCTTGCGAGTCTGCTGGTTGCCGGCGACGAGCAGACCAAGGTGCGAGCGGCGCGGAGTTGCCGGTCCGCCTCGTTCGCCTCGTCCTCCCTCTCTCTCCTTCCTCTCACTCGCCCCCTCTCGCAGCCGGCCTGCGCGAGTGCGCATGTCGGGCTGGCACGGCGCACCCGAGCGCTCGCCGTCGCCGTACGACTCGTCCCGCGCCCGCCCTCGTCGTCGTCGCAGCCCGTCGGCCTCGTCATCGGTCCTCGCGCCGCTCCACTGGCCTCGCGACGCCTCGCCCGCCCTCCAGCCGCACAAGCACCAGAGCACTGTCGACAGCGCCCCCGATCAGCACTCGTCGCACCCCTCGCAGCGCGAGCGCAGACGCCGCCGCTCCCCCTCCCCTTCGTCCCGCACCCGCCTCGACTCGCCCCGCACCGCAGCGCACACGTACAACCGCAGCCGGGACCTGCCCAACATCGACGAGTACGACCCGCCCATGCGCCGCCGCCGCTCGCGCTCGCCCCGCCCGCCGACCCACTCACGCCGCCGCTCGTCCCGCTCGAGGTCGCCTCGGCGCAGCGGGCCTCGCGACGGTCGAGCGCTCGACGAGCGCCGCTACCGTGACGAGGACGACGAGCGCAGTGCTCCGCCTGCGGCGACGTCGGGCTGGGACGGAGAGCATCGGCCGGCGCAGGGTCGCGCAGCCTGCGCTCGAGGACGGCTCGAGGGCGAGATGGGGCGCGCAGGCGGGAGCGAGTGGGAGCTGCTCGCGGTACGAGCACTGGAACGCGCCGAGGTGGGAGGGCAGCGCGGGCACGGGCAGGATGAGGTACGAGGAGGAGGGTGCGACGAGGAGGGAGGGTCCGTGGACTTGGCGTGGCGCAGGGTGCGTTGTCATTCCTCCGTCATGATCACTGAGCTCCCTCTAGGACCTCGCTGACGATGTTAGGCCGTGCGGAGACGCAGCCTTGCCGCAGCATCGCATCGTGCGCGCTCGAACCTCTCTGGCCAACACGCCGCCATCTCGCTCCCTCGCCCACCTCCACACCTCAACTCGCACGACCTGCAGACATCGTACCAGCAGAGCTACCACAGCGGCCTGGTAGGGCCGTCTTACATCGAGTTCAGCCCGTCGCCCGCACCCTCTCTCGGCCGCTCGCCCTCGCGCTCGCCAAGCCGCCCTTCGCGCTCGCCGCGCTCAGCCCTCGACGAGCCCCGCCTCGCCACGCCCTCGCCCTCTTCCTCTCTTCGCCTCGCTCCCGCCACGAGCACCGCCCACCCCGTCTGGCTCGGCCCGCTCCCCGCCGACCTGCACCCGGACGAGGTCGTCGCGCTCCTCGCTTCGTACGGCCACGCCGCGTTCCGCCTGCACCTCGCCGAGACGGGCGATGGCGACGAGGCGTATGCGCTCGAGGTGAGCTGTGCGGGGCAGGAGGCGGCGAGGGGGCTCGTGCGCGACGCGAGGGAGGGGAGGGTCGAGGTGAGGGGGAGGGAAGTCGGGTTGCTGCAGGAGGATGGCGGTGAAGGGCTTGAAGACGAGCAGGGCGACGAGTGGGACGAGCAGTGTGACGGCGGAGGGGCCAGGGAGGAGCGCGAGCCGTCTGAGCTGGAGGGGTCCGTGCGCGCCGACCAAGGGCACGAGGAGCAGCGCTCGACGGCCGACGAGCAGTACGAGGAGCAGGACTACCTCTCGAGCAGTGCGTCTCTCTTCCCCTCGACAACGAGCATGCACTGACGGCTGCTCGCTCGCAGAAGCCGCCTCGCCACTCGCCTTCCGCCCTTGCCGCACCTCCTCGTCCCCCGACCGCCTTTCCCTCGCCAACCTGCGCAGCGTCGCCTCGCCCATCCGCATCGACTCGGCGCACCACTCCCCCTGGAAGCACCACGCGCCGAGCCGCTCGCCGTCCTTCTCGCCCCACCGCGCACGGACCTCCCGCGCCCCCTCGCACGGGCCCCTCCCCTCCCCCTCCCCCTCTCGCGCACGGACCTCCCGCGCCCCCTCGCACGGGCCCCTCCCCTCCCCCTCCCCCTCTCGCGCCCGCACGCCGCGCCGCCCCGCCCCAGCGCAGTACCGCATCCACCCGACGCGGCTCGTGTCGCCGTACCCGCGCTCGCCGAGCCCGGGCGAGGCGGCGTGGCTCGCCGTGCGCGAGGCCGAGATCGAGAAGGAGATGGACGACGAGGTGAGGGAGGCGCTGAGGGACCGGTGGGAGAGGGAGGGGTGGGAGAAATGGATCGAGAGGTGGGAGAAGGCGGAGGTCGTTGACTTGACGCAGGACGATGACGAGGAAGAGGGCCCGGCGCAAGAGGCCGAGGGGTCCGAGCGCATGGACGTGGACGTCGACGGCGAGGGGTCGCTCGCGAGTTTCGCCTGAGCTCGCTCTCTCTGGAACTAGCACGGTACAGCTTCGCGCATAGGGGAGCGAGAGGAAAGCGCTCGAGCGAGTGTCTATCATTGCGAGCTGCTGCGAAGGGAGGAAAGGGGATCGAGGAGGAGGAGAAGGGTCGGCTACAACAGCACGTCGGCATCGTCTACTGCGACTCGACGGCGATGCCAAAGATGAATGGAAGGAGAGAGAAGAGCTCGAAGATGCTTAGACAAGGATCCACCCTGCAACGCCGAGAACCGCCGCGCCGACGAGCGCTGTCGCCGCGCCCTGGACGCGCAGCATGCCCGCCGCGCTGTCGCCCGAGGACGAGCCCGACGAGCCCGTCGAGCTCGAGGTCGGCGTTGCGCTGACCGACAGGAGCGAGCTCGTCGCCGTCGCGGTCGTCGCCGGCGCCGAGTCTGCCGCACGGTCCTGGTCGAAGAAGACGCGGATCGAGTTGATGTCAAAGTACGCCGTGTCAAAGTTGGAGCTGCGGGTGCACTAGGTCGTCAGGTACGACTCGGCGAGAGCGAGAACGAGAGCGAGAGGGAGAGCGCACTTGTCGAGGACGTAGCTAAGGTAGCACGAGTCCTTGGTGAGCGGGCAGCCCGTCGTGTTCATGACGGCGGCGTTGCCCGCCCAATCGCCGCACGCCGTCATCGTGATGACGAGGTGCTGCGGCGAGAAGAAGTCGGGCGTCGAGCACGACGACGCCGGGTAGTAGGCGACGGGCGTGCCCCACGAGTCGGGCGACGGCGTCGACGAGCTCGAGCTCAGGTCCGAAGGCACGTCGGCGCGCGAGAAGAACCAGATCGAGACGCCGTCCTTGGCGAGCTGGGTCGCCCAGACGCCGCCGCCGGCGGCCGCAAAGGCGGCGCCGTACGAGTCGGCCCGAGGGTCGCGGATCGTGCAGCCCGAGTTGTCGTTGGCCTTGGCGTAGCAGTTGCCGTCTGCGCACCGCATCGAGAGGTCGTCAGTCTTGTGCGCGAGAGCTGAGCGAGCGCCGTCGAGGAGGCCGAGCGAGCGCCGTCGAGGAGGCCGAGCGAGCGCCGTCGAGAGGGAGGAGGAAGCCGACGCACAGGTGAGGGTGCCCGAGAAGTTGTCGCTCGTGCCGTTCGACACGGTGCAGCCGTCGGCCGTGTGCATGGCGTACTGCAGGAGCGCCACGCAGAAGGTCAGGCTCGAGAACGGCAGAATGAGAGCGGGCGAGAGAGGCGCACCTGGTTCGTCTCGACCAAGTTGACGCCCTCGAACGTGTCGATCTCGCCGCCCTGCGGCCACGTCTTGGTCGTCGCCCATGCCGCCGGCCACACCGAGCACCCGTACGGCACGTGGTTGAAGTCAAACACCCACATCGACCCGATGCCGTACGACGCCTGCGTCTCGAGGCGCACGGACCTCCTCTTCTCGTTGTACGGCACGTCGCTCACGTTGTCCATTTTGAGGATGACGCTCTGTGAGGACGGTATCGCTGGGTCAGGACGAGCGTCGCGGAGGAGTCGAGAGGAGGAGGCGGAAGAAGAATGAGGGGGAAAGGAGGAGAAAGAGGAGGAGGAGGAGGAGGAGGAGGAGGAGGAGGAGGAAGGCGACGCACGCTGCCCGAGACGTAGGCCAGGTCGGACGAGTCGCTCTGGTTGACGTAGATGATGTCGCCCTGCAGTGTGCACAGCAGAAGGACCGGTCAGCCTTGCTCGATCCGCAAGCCGAGCTGTCGTGCAAGAGCTGCGCAGCGCTCTCTCCGACGTGCGCGGCTCTCGCGCCGCAGACGACTGCAGAATCGCCGTAGACGCACATTGGTGAGGTTGTCGTAGTTGCCTGCGAGCACGCGCCGTTTCTCGTCAGCTCGGCTCCCTGATCGCGAGGTGCGCCGGCGCCTCCGACGAGGAGAAGGAGAGGGAGACGAGGCGCACCGTAGAAATCCCAGCCGTCAAAGAAGTTTGTGCTGGCCGAGTAGTCCTTGGTGAGGCTGTAAGCTGCCTGGACCTGCTGCGTAGAGCTGGCGAGGGCGACGAGGGCGGCGAGGGCGGCTGCGCAGCTCAGGCGCGAGGCGCGAGCACGGGGCGAGGGCGTGGCGGGCATGGCGGTCGAGGTTGCGGCTGTAGTGCTGTTCTTTGGGCTCGCAGGCAGCGGTGCAGCTGTAGCAGGCGGGGCGAGGAGGAGGAGAAGGGCGAGCAAACAAACCGGCGGATCCGCGTCGGCTTCCCCCGCGTTTTCAATTGAGTCGGCCCACCGCCCCTTCTTGGTGAGGCGAAGGGACGCAGCCAAGAGCGCCTCCTTGCGACGGACTTCCAGCGCTGCTTGCCAGCATCGAGTGCGACCGTCTCATCTCCCGATCCTCGAGCCAAGGCGCGCCCTTCGCCACGAGCCTCTCGGCGGTGCGCTCGAGCCGCTACCTTGCTTGGGCCGTCAAGGTCGCGCACGCCCTTCCTCTCGCTCGCTGCGGACCGGACACGATTGCTAAAGAGTGCGGAAGAGGAACGACACGAGTTGCAAGAGAGGAGTAGGAGGGGAGAGCGGTGAGGGAGAGGGAACAAGGTGGGAGAGGGAGGAGGAGAAGGGGAGGAAGAGCACTGCAAGAATGGGGGAACAACAACGAAGGGGAGAGCTCGAGGAAGAAGGCGAGTAGGAGAGAGGAGACGGAGGCGGAGCTGAGGCGAGAGGCGGAAGACAGAGAGGGGGGAACCGAGAACGACGGCGGCGTCGACAAGTCGAGAGTTGGACGGCGAGCGTGCAGCGGCGCAGCACGAGATGAAGGTTGAAGAAGAGGGAGCCCTGCGCTTAACGCCTGCGCAGGCCGAGGATCTTGGCGGCGACGACCTCGCCGGCGACAATCTGCGAGCGAGGTTCACCCGGTCAGCCCGGCCCTCGAGCGCGACGTCGAGCACGACGGGAGAGAGAGGGACGCACGCCGATGCCGATGCTCGCCGCGACGACGTAGCCGCTCAGCTGGCGCCAGCCCTCGATGGGCCACACGCCGGGCAAGTCCTCCTGCGTCTGGACGCTGTACACGCTGCCCTGCATCGTGCTCGACGTGCTGCGCTGCCGATGCTTGTCGCGGCGGCGCGACGTGCTTGATGCGGCGGCCGACGTGGCGGGGTAGGCGGTGCTGAGCGACATGGACGAGGCCGATGCAGACGGCGAGGGGAGCGAGGCGAAAGCGCGAGCGGACGGCGTCGGCGAGGCCGGGATAGAAGTGGACAGGTGCGTCGTGCGGATCTCGAGGCTGAATAAGGTACACTGAGTCAGGTTGACGAGGCGAGAGAGGCGCAGGAGTGACGGAGAAGCAGAGGCGCACCTGTCGATCCGGTCCTGCATCTCGCGCAGCCGCTCCTCGTCGACCTGCTCGCCCTTGTACTCCCACCCGAGCGCGTCCTCGTCGTCGTCGTCGTCGCCGCCGACGGAGGGCGTGCCATCGGAGCCGAGCGCGAGCGCGAGCTGCGACTCGACCTCGGACATGCGGCGCTGGAGGGCGGCGAGCTGCGACTCTGCGAGCTCACGGTCATCGTCAGTGAGGCCTCGCTCGGTCAGGCGAAGAGAGACGAGGACGCACTCTTGACGAGCACGAGGCTGCCCTTCTTGCTGTGCCGCCTCGACCCTCCTCCGTCCTCCTCGTCCCTCGGCTGCGGCAAGCCCGGCACGAACATGGGCACGAGCTCGTCCTCCCTCTTCCTGCGCTGCGGCGTGTCGCCGGCGTGCACGCGAGGCACGTCGAGCCCGAACAGCTCGGCGAGGCTGCCGGTGCGCGGCGACATGGGCGGCGACGAGAGGGGCGAGCGCACGGGCCGCAGCGTCGGGTCGTCGTCCTCGTCGTCCGAGCCGCCCTCGCCACCTGCGCCGCCGCGCGCCGTGCTCGACGACGAGAGCTCGCGGAACGAGACGCGACGAGCGCCGCCGCCCTTGGCGCCGGCGGCGCGCAGCGTGCCGTCCGGCCGGAGCCTGGGCGTCTGGGCCGAGGGGGCGCACGAAGGCGGGCGCGACGGGGCCGGGCTCTCGGCCGCGAAGGGGAGCGAGGTGCCGTGCGACGAGGAGGCCGACGTGGGCGAGTGTGGCGCGGGCGAGCGGTCGAGCTCGAGGCGGGGAGCTGGCGAGGCGAGGTCGAGGTCGAGCGCGAACGGCGGCTTGCGCCCTGCGCACGACGACGACGACGCCGAGGATGAGGTGGACGAGACGAAGGTGTCGTCGAGCTGCTGTGCGGGTGACGGCGACGCCGAGGCCGACGCCGCAGCGTACTTGCCGCCCGCCGAGTCGACGCTCGCCTCGCTCATGTCGCTCGCCGCCGAGTCGCTCCTCCCGTGCCGCCACGCGCTCGGCAGCGCCTTGCGCACCGATGCAGGCTTCTCGGGCGTCCCGCTCTCGCTCGCCTCCTCGACCGTCTCGAACGCCCTCCTGAGCCCGCGCACCCGGTCGCGCACGCCGACGCCCTGCGACGCGCGCCACGAGCGCTTCCACTCGTCCTTGCTCGACTCGTCCTCGGACGCCGAGCCCTCGACGTCGACGCACGTGCCCTGCCAGCTGCCACCGCGGCGGTGCGAGGCGGCAGCGGCGGCGGCGGGGGGAGGGGCGGCCGAGCCTGCACCCCCGAAGCCCCACAGGACGCGCCCACCGAGCGACTCGCGACGGAGGACGCCGCGAGCCTCGAGGAGCGCCGTGCGCCACCGGATGTTGATGCCGAGCTCCTCGAGGTCGGCCTCGCGCAGGCGGAGGAACGTGCGGCCGCTCAGGCGCGACGAGCGGATGAACGAGGTGATGTCGGCGCGGACGGGTGGAGGGAGGGACATGGTCGACGAGAGGTAGGTCGAGAGGTGCGAAGGAAGCCAAAGCTTGGGGTTGGGCTGTGCGGACGAAGGGTGAGTGAGGGACGATGGGCTCGCGCGAGAGAGTGCAACGCACCGGTAGAGCTGCGAGCTCTTGCTCGCTGACGCCGTTGTGCATCTTCTCGATCGAGCTGGGCGCAGGCGGGTAGGCGGGGAAGCTCTCGCTGCGCTTCTGCGGCGTTGGGCGGCGAGGCCGAGCCGGCTCGTCCTTTTTGTCGCCGTCGGCGTCGCTGCCGCTGCGGTCCGAGAGGCTGAGGCGCCGCAGTTGGACGTCGGGCTTCTTGGGGCTGAGGGGCGGAGGCGGGTCGGCGAGGGCGGCCAGGTCGAGGCTCGAGCCGAACGAGGTCGAGCTGCTGAGGGAGCTGGACCGAGAGAGCCCGATCGGCTGGGAGCGGACTGGATAGACCGGATCGGGGATCGGTGCGTGCGAGATGGACGAGGTAGAGCGAGTATGGCGATAAACGGGGACGGTGCGAGATGTGGGAGGGAGGGGTTCGGCGTTGGCAGCGCGAGGAGGAAAGGCGAAGGTGGTGGATGGCGGTGTCGGCGCTCTGCGTCGAGGCTTGATGGTGCTCGAGCTGCAGGAGGTACCCTGTCAGCCTCTGTCAGTGCGACGGAGACGAGGCTCGCGCACCTGTGCCCTTGCTGCCCGAGAGCCGAGTTGGCGCCGACGAGGTCAGCCGCGGCGGAGCGGTTGGTCGCGTTGGCGAGCGGCATTGCTGACTGCAACACGGAGGAGTGCAAGGATCAGCACGAGTCGCACGGCGGCCGCCTTATGTCGTTGCTGGGCGGGATGCGCGTGAAGAGGAGGGACGAGGGAGGGCGTCGACACAGCGACCAGGCGGCCTCGTGATGAGGACAGAGTGGTGGCTCGATGCTGCACCTGGCCCTGCACACGTGCTAGGACTCGCAGCCGGCCATGGCTCTGCGCGTGCCTCCTGCTGTTCGGCACGCGCCTCGAGCTCCTGATGAGCCGAGGTTGGACGAGACGCACCTGGCTCCCCTCGGCCTCTGTTAAGTTCACCGCGCCTCGCCCATCTCCTCCTGGGTCCATGTCGTGCCGGTCGAGGCGCGCCCGCGGTGCCGGCGAGTGGTGGTGACGAGGCCTTGGGCGCGAGCGCGGACGGGGCGAACAGGGCGTCCAGGCGCGTCGTGCGGCGGCGGGCGAGGTTGACGGCGGGGCTGGTGGTGCCCGGAGCACACTTGGCGAGTCGTGACACGTCCCTGCCGGGTGGTCGGTGGCGAGGGTGAAGAGCAAGAGCGAGAGGATGAGCTCGAGGTGTGGGGCCGGCCAAGGACCAGAGACCCAGGGTCGCTGGCATCGGCTGCTTGCTCAAGACTGTCCTACACGCTCTCGTAGAGTCGCCGGGAGAGTGCTAAACAGGCTCGAGCCGGTTGCGAGGCGGCGAAACTCCGAGACAGAGCACCGCTCAGACCTCCTCGCGCTCTTGAGCCGAACCTCGCGCTGCTCCCTTCACGACACAGGAAACGAGTACTGCAGCTGCCCGGCAAACCTCCACACTTCGTCACGCCCACCTACGCCGCGCCGCAGCCTCCCAGGCGCTCGCCGTCGCCCCGACGAGCCTGCTCGCCGTTCTCTCCGAGATGCCCGGCCGCCATGCGCCCTCGTGCGCGAGCGAGAGAACGTAGGGAGAGCTCCAGGAGGGTCGTGAGGGTCGATGCTGAGAGGGCGACGGCGTGCGTGAGCGACAGAACCCTGGACGACAGCGGGCGAGGGTCGGTAAGCGCACCTCGTGAGGCGAGGCGGGGGCGGCATCGCCGTGCGCCTCGCTTGGGCGACTGCGGGAGCGAGGTCGACTTGTAGGCCGCAGCGAAGTTACGAGTCGGTCGATCTGGATGCGCGAAAAGTGCGTCAGCGCGCAGCCTCGAAGCGAGGTGAGGAGGAAGAGGCGCGAGCGCACCAGGAGGATCGGCGCCGGGAGCGAGCCCGTCCGGTGCAGCTCGTCGTACGTCGAGTACAGCGCCATGCGAGCGTCCTGCACGTGTGCGTGACGCTGCTCGGCGTTGAGCGCGTCAAAGTAGACCTCAAAGTTGCCGCGAGCGAGCTCTCGAGCGACGTCGGCCATGTCGAGCGCTTGCTGAGGGTGTCGAGGACCGATGCGGACGAGGTTGCCGTCCGAGTAGAGCTGGGCGAGGTTGCCGAAGAGGTGCTTGAAGCGCTCGTAGACGGCATGACGAGGGGCGACCTGGTGCTCGGCCTGCGCCAAGGCAGCACTGGCGGACGGCTGCTCGACGAAGAGCAGAAGGACGTCAGCTCGAACACCCTCTGCCTGACGAAGAGAGAGGACAATGAGGAAGCAAGGACGCACGAGATCGGCGACGGGAGGAAGAGGTCGGTCGCCCGCCCTCGCGAGCGCAAATAGCTCGTCGCGCAGCTCGTCGAGCTGCTCAGAGACCACCTTGAGCGAGCGTATGTCCATGCGCATCGCCGTCTGCGCGCTCAGGCCCGCCTCGTTGAGGAAGTCGGTCGCCCACGCAGACGCCTCCTCGACGACGGCATACCCGGCGAAAGACGAGAGGCCGACGGCGACGTTGTACAGGCCGCGAACGTGATCGACGGCGACCTTGACGCGCCCGTAAGCTTCTTGGAGAGCGTCGAAGTGCTGCAAGGGGCCGACTCGTCAGTGCGTCCGCTTGACGCACGGGCCTCCTCGCCCAGGTGCGCAGCGCACAGAGAGAACGAGCACGTACCGCAGGTTGCTGATCTCGCACGACGTCGTGCCAGAAGCGGGTGAAGACGATCTGTGGCGAGGAAGAGGTCAGTCGTCGGCGAGGAAGAAGGAGAGGGAGGAGGAGGACCACGTACTGAGGTCGGGTTCAAGCGCACGCCCTGAGGCGACCAGGCTGCGCATACGAGGCCCAGCGCTAGGTCGAGAGCATGCTCTTGCTCGCAGGGAAGCAGCAGATGCCATCGTCCTCGGTAGAGCTCAGCGCTGGCCTGCAGCACGGGCGCATGCCCATGCTCGGCGAGTCCGGCGCCGCCGCCGAGCCAGCCGAGCGCGACGCACAGCCACTCGAGGAGCTCGTCGGCGTCGTACATGGCGCACACGGCGAGGGAGAAGAGCGTCGAGCGAGAAGCGAGAAGCTGAGGAGCGGATCGCGAGCCCGTCCTCCCCGCACCGCTCGGCGAGTCCGCGGAACCTGTGCGCAAGAGGCGCACGAACAGGAGCACGTCGTCGCGCTCGATCGCTCGATCGCTGCGAGCCCGAGGGACGAGCTTGGCGACGAGCTCGAGAAGGCGGAGACGCGGATCGACGAGCGCAAGTCGACAGCCCACAGTCGCCGTCGACGACGAGCTGCGTGCAGGAAGAGCAGCTGCACGTGAGCAGCAAGAGGCTCGAGAGGAGGGAGAAGCAGTAGAGATGACAACAACACGCACACGAGCTCTACGCCCGCCTCGTCGACCGCCGCTCGGACCCCCTCACGACCTGCGCCGCACCTTGACGCCCTCGAGCGCGGCCGGCCCAGGTCCGGCTCGCCCTGCTGCACCGTCTGCTCGTACAGGAGACGACGACGACGCCGCTGCGCCGCCGAACGGGTCGCGCTTGAGCGCTGTCGCGAGCGAGAGGCGCGAGTGGAGCGCTTTGAGCGCTGGCGACGAGGTCGAGTGGCTGAGGGAGGAGGGTGCCGAGGTCGACCGAGGGAGCGACGAGGAAGAGGCGGTAGCCGAGGTAGTGGAGGAGGACCGAGGGTGAGAGGACGCCTTGAGCGGCTTGGTGACGGCGGACGAGGATGACCCAGGTGGTCGCGACGAGGTTGACCCGCCAGCAGACGCTCGCCGGCGCCGCTTGTCCGCCTCCTCGTCCCCTCCTACGCGCGGTGCGCCCCAGCCGACGCTGTCCTCCTCGCGCCGCCGCTTCCTCCCCAGCTCGGCCCTCGCCCGCTCCATCTCGCCCCGCGCGCGGTCCATCTCGCTGCGCTCCTCGGCCTCCTCCCTGCTGCCCCTCGCCGGCGTCCTCATCGCCTCGAGCGACACGCGCTCGTCGGCGAGCCCGAACCGCGCGCGCACGTCCTCGGCCTTGGTCTCGCTGCGCACGATGCGCGCCTTCTTGTCGCGGAACGAGGCGCGCAGGGCCCGCGACGCCGAGAACGGGTCGGACCATCGCGCCGAGTTGTGCTCCTCGAGGGCGTGGAGGCGCTCGGCGGCGGTGAGGGCGGCGGCGCGCTGCGTGACGGTCTTCTCGAGCGAGGCGAAGGGATCGGGAGGAGCGGTCGAGGTCGAGGCGGCGTTGTCTGCGGTGCGAGGCACATCGTCAGCTCACCGTCGATGAAGTCGTGGCGCAGCAGGAAAAGCTGTTGCGCGGCAGACGAGTCGTCGAGAGCGTCGAGACGTACCGATGACCATGTGGCCGTTCTCCTCCGGATCCCACTCCTCGTTCTTCTGCTTGGCGCCCTCGGTGACGACGTAGCGCGTGTTCTGTGGACGTGAGAGGGGTATATCAGCACCTGTGGTCTCTATCAAGTGCGAGGACGGCGCCGTCGACGCGAGACGAGGCGGAGGGGAAGCGCTCGCGCCCGCGCCGCGTTTGAAGAGGGGAAGCTCGAACGACGCACCTGCGGGTCGGTGCGGATCTCGATGCGGCCCTGGCACAGGTGGCACTTGAAGCGAAACCCGAGGATGGGCGTCGAGTGGTACATGCCGACCTTGCTCTTCTCGGCGTTGTAGCGCACGCCCTGGCCGATGTGCGCGTTGCAGGTGCCGCTGTCGGGTCGTCGTGCACGATTGAAAAGGTCGGCGAGGTGGCGAGAATAACGTGCGATGGCGAGGACGAAGGCGGGGCGGCAAGAGTGGGAAGGCGGACGGTGGGAGGAGGGAAGGCGGAGAGTCAGCTCGGCACTCGCAGAAGGGGGTGCGAAAGTTGGCGCACCACCAGATGTTGTACGGCAGCTCGAATCGGACGACGAGAATGCCCTGGTCGGCTTTGTGGGCGCTGCAGAGAGGGGCGGTCAGCGAGAGGAGCAGGAGAGGGGGGACAGCGGGGGAGCCAACTTGCCGCTTGCCGAGCGCGTGCTTGCCATGGTAGCTGTTGAGGGTGCTGTGCTTGTCGGGGTCGTAGTCGGGCGGGTAGTACTGGCGGCGTGAACGCAGGAGCGAGCAAAAGAGATGAGGACGCGAGGGGAGAGGTGGGGAGGCGGACAAGGTCAGCGGGGGCACGAGAGCAGGGGGCTTGGACATGAGCGCACCCTGTTGAAGCCCTGCATGGTCGCACGGTGTCGTCCTCGCCAGCAGTGGCGGTTGCGGTCGAGGAGGAGCTGTCACCGCCTCATCGCCTCGCGCACCTTGCTCTCGGCTCACTGCTCGCTCTCCTGTGCTGGGCCGCTGTTCGTCGCCTGTACGAGGTAATGAGCATCTGCACACTACCCGGCAGTGGTTTGCGAGCCGCTGTGCTGCCCCTCGGCGTCCCTCCTCTCCTCCTGCGTCCCTCTCCCAGCTCGCCCGACCGCACGGCCTCGGTATGCTGCAGGCCGGCGACGTTGAAGGGACAAGAGCTCGCGGACGGACGCTGCGCCAACGGCGTCTCCGCGGAGCCGATCGACGTACGCGCGTTCGTCTCGCGGCCAGCTCAGCTCGCGAACTTGAAGTCGTCGCTCATGCTCTCCCTCCTCGCTTCTTTCGCTCACGCTTCGTTCGCCTCGCAGCATGCCGCTCTCGGTGCTCGACGGCGGCGTTGTGTCGGTCCCGGTCACGAGCGAGGACCCGCTCCTGCGCCAGGTCGAGGCGATCTACCGCTCGTTGGGCAACCCGACGACCGCCTCCCTCAAGACTCGCAAATTACTCGAGGCCCGCAGGCGAGCGCAGGTCTCCTCCTCGGTCTCGAGGGCGCTGGGCGTCGCCCGATCAATGTGGAACCGGCGTTGGGCCCTCCTCATGCCGGCTGAGCGGGCTCGGGTCCTCGTCGCTGCACTCCGAGCGTTCTGCAAGTCGCGCCGAGATCCCGCAGCATACGACTGGAACCAGGTGCGTCTCCTGTCGACTCGGTTCATGAGTCGCATCGGCCTGACGACCCGAGTCCCTGCAGCTCGACTACCTGTACATGCTCGCCGCCGTCGGCGCCATCGACTCGACCTGCGAGGCCGATCTCGTGCGTTGCTCTCTTTCCGTCCTCGTTCGACAGCCTGGGATCCGCATGTGACGAGCGCTTCTGCCCGCAGGACTGGCTCGGCCCGGTCGAGGCGCACAAGGACGATGCGCCCTGGCTCGAGGTGCGCAAGCGTGTCGACGCCATCGCCGACGCGTGCTCTCGTGCCGCGCCGGATGCTCTCCACCGCATGCGGCACTGGGAGCTCGACTTCCTCGGCGAGGGCGGCATCACGAGGCTCAAGCTTCGTCGCCTCAAGATCGCCGAGAGGGAGGCGGTCGTGAGCGAGGTCGCGCTTATCCTCAAGCGCGTGCACGAGCACCTCTCCTCCTCCTCTTCCTCAAGCATCGATGCCTTCCTGGTGCGTCGGCTCTCTCGGCTCGATCGTCCGGAGGAGGAACTGACCTCCTCGTCGCCCGCAGGTATCCGCCGACCACGTCTTTATCCGCGCTCAGAACAAGACCGAGACGCCCTCGAGACGCTTCAACATCCTGTGCGGCTTTCTCGACGACCTCGTCACCCTGTACTCGGCGACACCGTCGCAGGACGATGCCGTTGCGCAGCTCTCGGCAGCTCGCGGCGTGCTCGAGCGGCGCACGCACGTCAAGCGCGATCACGGCTTCGTCGACATGCGCACCGCCAAGGCGAGCTTCGCCGAGCTCAGTGTCGCTCAGCAAGTCGCAGCTATCGAGCGAGGACGCAGCATCGTGTTCGAGGCGTGCGTGCAGCACCGCAAGACCGGTCAGCCGCCTGCGGTCGAGCCCCTCGTGCGCCAACTTCTGCCTCCTTCCTTCCTCCTGAAGCCGCTCACTGACGCTCATACGCCTACAGCTGCAGAAGCTCCTCGAGCCGCTCCACAACCCTCGCGCCCTCGCGCCGCTCAAGCGCTGGCGACTGTGCATCGACAGCCTGTCGGCCGTCGTGCGGCTTTACGAGGAGGTCTACAAGGCGCACGAGGACGTCGCCAAGTCGCTCTCGCACCAGCTCGCCGTCCTCGACACGTACCCCGCCGCCGAGCTTTTCGTCGAGCTCCCCGAGGAGCGCCAGGTCGCCGCCGCCCAGCGCTGTCGGAGCATGTTCTCCGTCCTGAGCTCGATGGCTCACGGTCTCTTGCCTCCTGTCGACGACGTCGTGTGTCCTGATCCTCTCTCGCACGAAGCGCGCGACGCTGACGCCGCTCTCTCGTCGCCCAGGTCGCCAACTTCCTCAACGTCCTCCCTCAACCGGCCAGCGACCCCGTCTACCGCAACGTGCGCACTCTCTCTCCCTTTCTCCTTGCGCTTCTTCTCAAGCTGACCCGAGCTGAGGTGACAGGCCGCCTCGACTCGCTCGCTCCGTTCCCTCGAGCACCGCTCTCCGCCTTCGTCCACGCGTCGCTCCCCTCGGTCGCCGTCGACGCACGCACAGCGAGGTCCCTACTTCCCGTCGGCGAGGGCCGGGTCGACGAGGAGAGCATGGTAAAGGTAGAGGGGCGAGTGGTAGACGAGGAGCCGGTCGTGAACGAGGAGCGCGAGGGAAGAGGTAGAAGAGGCTCGTGCGCAAAGTCCCTTCCTCCTCCGCAGCGCCAGCGAGACCCTCGAGAGCCGTCTCGCCTGCGCTCTACAACGAGATGAAGTTGATCGTACTAGTGGCTGCGCGCTGGGGCGATTCTGCTCGCCGACGCCGTTTGAGAAGGTCGTTTCGCGCCTCTCTCGCTCAGCCCGAAAGTCCTGGAAGAGAATAGGATGACATCTAGATCTATAAAGATGCTATGTATACGAGTCTACGAGGGAAAGAGGGAGAGGGGATGGAGAGGCGACTCGCTCTACTCGAGGTCGGCGTCGCCGAGCCCGAGACGGCGGTACTCCTCCTCGATCTCGGCACCCGACAGGCTCGGCATGTCCTTCGAGACCTGAACATACGAGCGCTTCTCGACGTACCCGCGCGCAAAGATGCAGTCGATCTCCTCGAGCGAGCGGCCGGCCGTCTCGATGTAGTAGAAGTGGATGACGGGGAGGAAGCACAGGTTGATGGCGCCGAAGAAGGCGAAGCAGCCGACGGCCGTCTTGGCGAGGAACGGCGGCGTGAACATGACGACGGTGAAGCTGTGACGCGAGGGAAGGTCAGCTTGAGGCGCACGAGAGAGGCGCTTGAAGACGCACTTGAAGATCCAGTTGTTGATCGTCGAGACGGCGTTGGCGGCGGTGCGGGTCTTGATCGGGTTGACCTCGGCAGGATACAACCAAGGCAGCCTGTATTTAAGGAAAGGAGCGAGAGAGGAAGAGAGCGAGAGAGGGCGAGGGAGGAGGAGGAGGAGGAGGAGGCGAGGTCAGCTCGACGAGTTCCGGGGCCAGGCGCGACGAGGCAGAGAGAGAGTGGACGCACTCAAGCCACGTGAAGCCGAAGAAGGTGAGGAACAGGAAGATGCTGCGAGAGGGGAGCGAGAAAGTCAATTTGAGAAGGTCGGGAGAGGAGAGGTCCGAGCGGCGGGACGCACCCGACCACGGCGCCGTTGACGGCGCTGCTGTCCTTGCCCGGGATCAGACAGCCCATAATGAGGAACATGGAGAGGGCCTGGCCGACGGTGCCGATGTAGTAGAGCTTGCGACGACCCGCCTTGTCGACGAGCGGGAACGAGATGCACGCCGACAGGGCGTAGACGGTGGCGAGGACCGAGCCGAGGATGAGCGACATGGTGCGGCCCTGGCCGAGGTACTCCTCGAAGATGGGCGTCGAGAAGTCTGCGAGAGAGGCGAGGCGAGGAGGACGAGGTCGGTCAGTTTGAGAAGGTCGAGTCGAAGAACGAGAACGAGGACGCACAGATGACGGCGTTGCAGCCACCGACCTGCTGGAAGAACTGGGACGACGAGCCGAGGAGCATGCGGCGGAAGTGCTGGCTTGGGCCGTTGGTGATGAGGTCGCGCTTGCGGGCGCGGAGCTGGCCCTCGAGGGCGTCGTGGATGACCTTGACCTGGACGATGACCTCCTCACTGTCGAACGGCGCCGGGTCGAGTGCGGCGACGACGCGCTGGCCCTCGACCATGTGGCCCTTCGAGATGAGCCAACGGGGCGACTCGGGGAGCCACAGGAGCATGACGATGAGGAGAATGGCGAACACGCACTGCAGCGCGATGGGGACGCGCCACGAGACAGACGAGTCGATGAACGAGAAGCCGAGGTCGACCCAGTACGAGACCATGGTGCCGGTCGAGATCCTGCGCGAGGAGAAGGTTGACGAGGTCAGTGCGCGCTCTGCGGGTACGAGGCCGAGCGGCGGGCGGGAAGACGCACATGGCGGCCTCGATGAAGACGGCAAAGCCACGCGAGTGGGCCTTGGCGCACTCGGCGTGCCAGGTCGGGATGGTCGAGGTCTCGAAGCCCGTTCCGAGGCCGGTGACTGCGCGCGCGAGGGTCGAGAGGGCGTCAGCACCGCGAACGGGGAACGAGCGAGCACGAAGAGCTGAGCAGACGCACCGATACGGCCGATGATGAACTGGCCGCCGGCCCACGAACCGCGGAAAGCGGTGACCTGGATCACGACGCCGACGATGAGGATGATGGCGCCCGAGAACATCATCTTCTTGCGGCCGAGGCGGTCGCCGAACATGAGGGCGAAGATGGCGCCGCCGAGGCAGCCAATCTCGTAAATTGCGACATAGAAAGCTTGCAAGACGGAGGCCTTGTAGGTGCCCTGAGCGACCGGGTCGCAAGCCGGGAAGACGCGGACGAACTGCGGCGCCGAGATGATGCCGCTCCTGCAAGTCGCTCGAGCGCGTCAGCTGTCGTCCTGGCCGGTCAGCCTGAGCACAGAGAGGCGCACATGACACCCTGGTCGTAGCTGCAGGCGAGGGAGCGAGAGGCGAGGTCAGCGAGGCTCGTGAAAGTGGTCGGCCGAGAGGGGCGAGGCAGCGCACCCGAAGAGGATGAAGCCCATGGCGGCGCAGATTGTGATGAGGGCGCCGAGCCTGTCGCCGTTGGCGCCCATGTAGGTCGGGATGCCCGCCGCATCGAGGCTGCACGAGCGGGGAAGAGGGAGCGAGCGAGGGAGCGGGAGGCAGGAAGGTCAGCTCGGCTTGAGCGGCACTGTGGCTCAGCGAGGCGCAGAAAGGACGAGGAGACGCACTGGGTACCCTCAGCCATGGTCGCGCCCTGAAAGCCCTTGGGCGCGGGCGCACCCTCGCGCGACGGCGACGGCGACGGACGAGCGACCTCGTTCTTCTCAGGAACGGCCTCCTTCGTCTTCTCCTTGTTGTTCACGAGGCTCATGGTGAGCGAGCTGGCTAGGGTCGAGGGTCGAGCTCGACAGCGTGGCAGGAAGAGGGAGAGGGAGAGGAGGAAGGGCAAGCAAAGCGGAGAGCGAGGGGGGTGCGCGCGGAGGAGCAAACTGCCCCGGGCGAGCTTGGAAAGAGGGTGAAAGGGGCGGCAGCAACGCGTCAGAAATTTAAAGAGCTGGGGACGGCCTGCACCAAGTTAGGCGCGCGCCCGCGGTGAGCGAAGTGGAGGAGTGCGGACGCGCGGAGGGCGGCGCGGAGAACGAGCGTCGCCGCGGAGGACCCGCCAAGCTCGGCCTCGTTGCCCCTCGCTTTCCCTCCTCCACCGGGTCAGCCACTCCACGCTCGCGCAAACCATCTTGCGCCCCTTGTGCCGTCGCTCATCCGCGTCTCGTGACCCCTGCCAGCTCACGAGACCTCGATGTCGTCGTCTCCTCGCCATCTCGCCCTCGCACGAGCCCACGCACGGGTCGAGCTCTCCCCCTTCCGCGTCACTTTACGGGCTGCCTCGCTTCCGCCGGACTCGGTCTCCACCATCAAACGCGTCGCCCAGCTCGCCGGGTGCGCGCTAAATGAACCCGCGCGACCGTGGGCTTCGATCCGAGCGCGGCTCCTCCTCGTCACGCTCGGGCGTCCACGCCGAGCTCTTCTCTGATCTCTCTTGCTCTCGCCTTCGCGTCCCTCAGCATGCGCACCTCGTCCTGCTGAGTGCTGCCCTGGACGGCGCTCGTCGAGGGCGAGCAAGACGACGACGCCCCGACCCTCTCTCGACTCGCCCACCTCATCCCGACCTTCCTCCCGCCAAGTCGCTACCGCAGGACACCTCGACTCGTTCCTCCTGTCCCGGCATGCGCATCGACACGAGCAGCTCACCGACCAGTCGCCCTGCCCGTCGAGGTCGACAAACGAGCTCGCCGTCCCACTTCCCGCCGGCGCATCATCCGCTCGCGGCACCATCTGCAGCAGCTCTCCCTCCTCGACGCTCCCTCGGCGTGCACGACGCACGGTGCTGGTGCCCGTCGCGGAAGGAGCCAGGCAGTCGCGAGGACGCCGTCGAGCTCTCCTCGCTCGCCGGGCGCCTTTGCTCGACGACACTGGGGCGAGAGCGCTAGCCAAGGTCGCGCGGCGACGTGCACGATGCCCTCGTCCTGCGAGAGCGCAGGATGGCCACCGTCGGCGGGGCATACCGGCTCACACGGCGCTGTCGCTGAGCGAGAAGGAGAAGGAGGTCCGCGCGGTGGACGATTGCGTCGAGCGCCGCTCCGCCAGCGACTCGAGCGCGTCGCCGGCGTCTAGCAGCAACGTCGACGGTCCTGCTCGCTGAAGCGCAAGCGCACAGACTACCTGGTCGCGGCGCACGGCGCTTGACTTTGCTCTCGTTCGCCTCTCTCGCTCGACGATGGCTCGACCCTGCCCTCGCTTGCTCCGCGCGTTCGCTCAGCCGTACACACAGGGCTGCATTACACGAAGGCGTCTTGCACGAGACGGCTCGAGCCGGCGGGAGCAGGACGATGTCGAGGAGAGCAGTCGCGACGACCATGAGCGCGAGGTGCGGCGGGTGGACCTCGTCGTGCGGGGTTCTCGTCTCGGGTGAGTCTTTCGAGCAGGCTGTAGACGAGGGGGCACGCTTTCGAAACAGTCACGACAGCGTGAGAGGCGAGAGAGAGGGCGGCCGCCGGAGGACTTCGCGCGCTCGCGTCCTCGGGCGACCGGGCACGGTTCTCGCTCACCACCTCCGAGCCTCGACTCTCCTGCTCGTCGAGGACTCGCACCGACAGCACAGCAGCCCGCCCGCGCCCCCAACTGCGCCGCGCGCCCTCTTAAGCGCCGCCACCCCGCCTTTCTCCTGGGTCAAGCCCGCCGCCTCTCGTCGCCCGCGCCGCCTCTCGACCAAGGACTCGTGCGAGAAGCTCAACAGCCTTCCAGAGTGCACCTCTAGAGCCACGAGGTGCGTCCTGCTTCCTGCGAGGCCCCGACGAGGGGTCCTGCTTCGTGGGCCGATGAGACCTCGACACGGTCACGGGGGGCGGCCTCGCTGCTGAGGACACAGGGCGAGCACAGGGTGGCGCATCGACTGCTCCTGGGAGGCCTTCGAAGGCGCGCAGGCGGCCTTGCGAGGCGGCAGGCTCGTCGACCCACCGTCTCGGGCGGTGCGGTCATCCGGCCAGCGTCGCCTCCTCGTCCTCACATTCGACCAGGGCACGTCGAGGAGGCGAGAGAGGCGAGCAGTACCGTGCAGCAGACTGTACACGACATCCCGAGCCCTCGCTGACGCTGTGCCCTCAGCCGTTCGCAGGTTCGGCCGGTCACGAGCGCGGCAGCGCACCCAAGGCGCTCCTCGACTTCTTGGTACGTCCGCCGCCGCCTGGACGAGCTAGAGCAGCACATGTGCTGACCGACGTGCGCACCTGTAGGATCCGCTCGCCGACCCGCACCACCACCTCGGCCGCTTCCCCACCTCCTCTTCCTCCTTCCTCGCCGTCATGTCGTTCAACCCCAACCAGTTCTACATGCCGCCAAACGGCATGCCCAACCCGGGCATGATGCCCCAGCAAGCCTACCCCGGCGCACCCGGCCAGCCCCAGCCGCCCCCCTTCAACCTCGCCGCGCTCCAGCAGCAGCAGCAGGTGCCGCCCATCCAGGTCCCGCAGCGCAACGGAACGCCCCAGCAGCTGCCGCAGGGCTTCCCGGGCGTGCCGGCAGGCATGCCGCAGCCGTTCATGGGCGGCGGCGCACCGCCGGGCATGATGCAGCAGCAGCAGCCGCAGCAGCCGCAACATCCCTCGGCGGGCCAGGTCAACATGGCGGCGTTCGAGCAGCTCTTGCGGTCCGGCCAGCTCGTGCGTTTCTCCTCCTCTCTCCCGCGTCGAGCGCTCGCCCGAGGCGCTGTCGCTGACGACTCGACCGTGTGCCCGCAGACGCCCGAGCAGTTCACGACGCTGCAGGCCCAGATCCGGTCGCACCAGCAGCAGCAGAAGCAGGCCCAGGTGCAAGCACAGGCCGTCGCCAATGCCTCGCAGCAGCAGCAGCAGCACCAACAGCAGCAGCAGCAGCAGCCGATGGCTTTCCTCGGCGGCGCCCCTCCTCCTCAGCAGCAGCAGCCGCCCATGCCCATGCCGACCCAGCCACCCGCACACGCGCCTCAACCACCCCCTGTCGGCGGCGGCGAGCACATCCCGATCCAGCTCCTGCAGCAGTACTCGGCGCAGCTCGCCCAGATCCGGTCGCTCCAGCAGAAGCTCAACCTTCTCGGCACGGCGCTCCAGACGGGCGTCGTCGGCGGGCAGCCGGGCAGCGACGGCCAGGTGCAGGGGCAGACGCGCCTCAGCCCGCAGCAGCGCCCGCTCGTCGAGAAGCAGCTCGACGAGACCAAGCGCCAGATCGGCGGCATGGTGCAGACGGTCCAGAGCTTCCAGAAGCAGTGGACGCAGCAGCGCATCCAGGCCGACTTCCAGGTGCGTCCTGTCTCTCCCTCGCGCCCTGCTGCGCACGAGGCCCTGAGCACGCCGCTGACGCCGGTCGGCGCACGGTCCCCTTGAGCAGTTCTACCAGTCGCAGCGCACGGGCCAGCAGTCGACGCCGATCCAGCCTCAGCAACCCCTTCCTCCTCCTCAACAGCAGCAGCAGCAGCCGCAGCAGCAACCACGACCGCCGCTCCAGGCCATGCCGTCGGGCTCGGCGCCGAACCTGTACAGCAGCCCGCAGCAGCAGCAGCAGGCGCTCACGGCGCAGATGCTGCAGCGCCAGGCGCAGGCGCAGGCCCAGATGCAGGCGCAGGCGCAAGCGCACGCGCAGGCTCAAGCGCAGGCGCAGGCGCAGGCCATCGCCGCCGCCGCCGCCGCCGGCCGGTCGACGCCCGTCCAGCAGCCGCCTCAACAGCTCGCGCCGCCGCCTCAGCAGAGCTTCCAGCCCCAGCCCGTCCTTCAGCAGCAGCAGCAGCAGCCTCCGCCACAGCAACTGCAGCAGCAGCAGCAGTTCATGCCGACGCCCCAGATGATGGCGCCGCCAGCGATGCCGCCGCTCCACCTCCTCCAGAACCAGCTCAACCCGCAGCTCTTCATGAAGTCGCTGTTCGAGGTCATGCGCAAGCGCGGCGAGCCGATCGACACGACGCCGTACTGCGACGAGCGCGAGGTCGACCTGTACCAGCTCTACCAGGCCGTCATGGTGCACGGCGGCAGCCAGCAGGTGCGGCGGCCCTCCCCCTCCCCTCGACTCGAGCGCTCGGCTGACCCTCCTCTCGCGTTTGCGCACCCGCAGGTCAACCAGCACGGCACGTGGCACCGCATCGCGGCGCACCTCGGCTACCCGGCCGACACGTCGCACCAAGCCCTGCGCGACGCGCCGCCCGACACGCAGCGCATCTCGCTCGAGCTCGCGCGCCTGTACCAGAAGATGCTGCGCCCGTTCGAGGAGATCTGGGGCAAGTCGCTCGTCACGCAGCAGCAGCGCATCCTCGAGGCGCAGCGCGCCGGCCAGGCCGTTGCCGGCATGCAGCCCCAGCCCGCACCGCCACCGCAACCGCAACAGCAGCCTCCTCAGCCTCAGCCCCAGCAGCAGCAGCAGCAGCAGCAGCAGCAGCAGCAGCAGCAGCCGGCGCCTCAACAGCCGCAGCGCCCGCCGTCGCAGAACGCGGCGTCGCGCCCCGGGCCGCAGCAGGCGCCGAGCGCGAGCCAGCTCGAGGCGTCGCGGCAGCAGCTGCTCCAGCAGGCCAAGGCGGCGTCGCTCGCGGCGCAGCAGGTCGGCGCCGGCGGGGCAGCGCTCGCCGCCAAGCAGCAGCAGCAGCAGCAGGCGGCGCAGGTTCAGCAGGGCCAGCAGCAGCTGCAGAACGGCGGCGCGGCGGCAGGTGCGGTAATGGGCAAGGTCAACACGGAGCCGACGCTCGAGCAGGTCGCCGAGGCCAAGAACTCGGTCGCGCAGATCCGGCTCTCGATCGACCAGACGAGGCGTGCGTCCCTCTTCCCTCTCCGTCCCTCTCCTTCATAGCCGCAGCGCGCTGACTCGCTCTCGCTCTCTCACAGCCAAGCTCAAGCTGCTCGAGGTCGCCGACGACCAGAAGCAGGCCGTCGCCCGCCTCACGCACGAGCTCATTCCGCACGTCCGCAAGGTCATGGACACGCTCCCGCTCTTCCTCGCCATGACGGGCGACGAGTCGGCCGTGCGCAAGATGCTCACGTTCGTGCGTCGACGACTTCCTCCTGTGCGCGGCGCGGCGAGAGAGAGCGAGTGCTGACCCCGCTCGGACCTCGTCCCGACCCGCTCGCAGGCCGCCATCTTCCAGGACCAGATGCGCTACATGTCGACCAACCAGTTTGCGCTCGACCTGTCGGGCCTCACCCAGCTGCGCGAGCAGTTCCAGCGCTGCTGGAATTTCATGAAGCAGAACCCGCTCGGACGAGGGACGGGCGCCGTCGCCGCCCCGCAGCAGCAGCCGCGACCCGCCGCCGCTCAAGGCGCCGCCACCTCGCCGACGATCAAGCCCGAGCAGTTCAACGCCGCCGCACAAGGTCGAGGTCTGCGCGTCGAGGACCTCAAGCCGCCGCCGATGAAGCACCGCCGCACGGCTTCCGGCGTCGCCGGCACGAGCCCGGCCGCAGCACCATCGCCGTCGACGCCGCAGACCGCCGCCGGCTCGCCTCCTCAAGCAGGCGCGACGCCGGGTGCGACCAAGCCCGCCAAGGCGCGACGAGGCGCCGTCAAGAAGGAGCCCGTCGGCGGCTTCCCGGGCTCGTCGCCGGCGGCAGGCGCCTCGCCGGCGGCGACGCTCGCCGCGCTTCGGTCCGACCTCATCAAGGACTCGCCGAGCCCGATGGGCATCGTCGTGCCGCCTGCGCCCGTGCTCGTGCCCGAGGAGCCGCCGTCGCTCAAGCGCAAGCGCGAGGAGGACGAGATGGACCGCGACCCGAACGCCTTTATCGAGCGCACGCTGCGCATCATCGACCAGCCCGTCTTTGCGCCGGCCGACTTTGGCATCGTCGTCGGCGGTGGCGGTGGCGGCGGTGGGGCGGGCGCACCGACGAGCGGGCCGCCGCACGCCGCCGGGCTCTCGCTCGACCTCGACCCGGCCATCCCGCCCGTCGTCCACGCTGCCTCGGCTCCCCCTCTCTCCTTCACCGCCTACTCGTCGTCCTCGTCTTACCCCGACGCGCTCGCGCCCTCCTTCGCCGCCGTCGACTCGACCGCCGCCGCCGCCGCCGCCGCAGCCACCGCCGCTCCAGCCGAGCAGCCTCTCGACTTCTACATCGACTGGTCGGCTGCCGGCTTTGACGCGCCCGACGACGCCCCGACGCCCGACCTCGTCGGCAGCTCGAGCGCGGGCTCGGCGCCGACCCCTGCGACCCCGGCCGACGCGCTCGCGGCGACGCCGCAGCAGTCGTCGCACGCGTCGCTCGCCAAGTCGCCCTCGAAGCAGTCGCCGCTCGGCACCGTCGTCGAGGACGCGCCGCTCGACGACGTGTACTATGGCGGCGGCGGGCTCGTCGTCGACTCAGTCGACGCGTGGTCGAGCAAGCTCATGGGCGCGTTTTCGTGGGAGGCGCAGCAGGGCAACGACACGCCCGCTCTCGCCTCCTCGTCGTCTTGGAGCTTCTACCCCGAGTTCTGAGCCCGTCCTCCCCTCTGTAGCAGCATCTCGAGCCCGTCTCGCCTTCGCTCTCTCTTCCTCCGCCTCTCTCGCTCGTCCCTCCCCATGTTGTCCTCCTCTCTCTCTCTCTCTCGCTCAGCAGTACCCCGTGTAGACCGCCTAATTCCCGCCCCAAGCAGTCCTCTCAGCAATGTAGAACCTCGCGCACGCTCTCTCTGCTCTCTTTCTCGCCCGAGAGCAGCCTCGGCGACGACGACGAAGAGAGAATGAGAGAGGGAAGGCACTGCGTTTCAGAACTGCTCAAGCGAAGCGAGGAGGACGAGGGACGAGAGGATGTACAAGCGAGGAGAGGGAGAGAGGGGGTTCAAGCGTCGAGGAAGAGGGGGTCCGTGCGTCGGCGACGATGAGGATGAGGGGAGGGGGAGGGGAGGGGGAGGGGAGCGCCTAGTAGGTGCGGCCGGCGGTGCCAGTGGTGCCCGTCGTCGTCGTCGAGTGGGCGTCGGCGGCGACCTTGCCCTCGTTGGCGCGGATCTGGCCCTCCTCGACCTTGGCCGGGTTCTTGGTGACCTTGCCGATGAGCGACTCGACGCCGCCGGCGACCTTGTCCATCGCCGAGGGCTTCTGGCCCGTCGCGGTGGTGGTCGTGGTCGAGTCGTGCGCGCCGTGGTGGCCGTGCGAGCCGTGAGCGCCGTGAGCACCGTGCGCACCGTGCGTGCCGTGGCCGTGCTGCGCCTCCTTGACCTCGGCCGCCGTGCCCGGGTGCGTCGGGTGCGTCGCAGCAGCGACCGGGTGGTGCGCAGCGGCGCCGGCCTCGTGGCCCGTCGTGCCCGAGTGCGTCGTCGACGAGCCGTAGGCGCCGCCGGTCGTCGCGCCCGAGCCGTAGCCGGTGCCCGTGGCCGAGCCCGTGTGCGGGCCCGTGTGCGAGTGCGAGTGCGGGCCCGAGCCGGGGAGGCCCGACGACGAGTGGCCCGTGGTGGTCGAGCCGTGCGTGTTGGTGCCGAACGCCTCCTTCTGCTCGGCGGCGGCGACGGGGTGCGAGGGGTGGGTGGCGGCAGCGATGGGGTGCTTGGCGGCGGCACCGACGCCCGTCGTGTTCGACGACGAGTTGTTGTACGGGTCGTTCGGGTTGTGCGAGCCGGCTGGGAGAGGCGGGGAGGAGCAAGTTGAGAAGGTCAGCTCGAGGGCCGGGTCGAGGAGCGGCGGGCTAGCCTCGTCGAGAGGGCAGAGGTGGGACGCACTGGTCGTGTTGTAGCCGTAGCCCGGCGTCGAGTCGTAGCCTGCACCCGTCGTGGTGGCGGTCGAGCCCGGCGCGCCTGTCGAGTAGGCGCCCGAGTTGGACGTGTTCGAGTTGTCGTAGGTGTTGGACTGCATGCTGGGAGAGGTGTGCTTGGTGTGGATGCGACGAGAGAGGAGCTTGGTGTGAAGAGAAGGAAGGAGAGAGAGAGCGCGAGAAGGAGCGGGACGAAGACGAGGTTCCGCCTCCGGCCTCCTCCCGCCCGCACCGCCGCCGCCTCCTGACCTCGTCAGAGCGTCACGCCGCAGCACTGTCCCGCGTCCTTTTCAGCGGACGCGCGTCCTGCAAGGCCCAAGCACTGCCTCCCTCGCTGCGCGTGACGCTCGTCTGCGCTTGCAGTGGGACCCCACTCGACCGTCGGCGAGCGGCCCGACCAACCCGAGGCGGTGAAGGACCGGCACACGAGGCTCGGGCGCGGCCCGCAGCACGATCCGCGACGATGCACCACGCTGAGCCCAGCAGCTGGGTGCCGGTGCCATCGCGTCGAGCCAGAGAGAGAGAGGCTCGAGAGCAGCAGCGCAGAGTGAGAGGGAGGGAGGAGAGCCGCGAATCTCACGAGAGCTCGACCTCGACCGACCCCTGCGTCGACCGCCAAGGGACTCGCGAGAAAGAGCGAAGCGCTGCACTCTGCGGTGCGTCGTTCGAGAGGCTCCGCCGATAAGAGGCTCAATCACCGCGAGCCAGGTGGGAGAAGAGCGATCCGTGCGGGGATTCCTCGCCGGCGCGACGGTCGCGCTCCGCCGCTCACGGGCAGCAAGCTGCGGCTCGAGCTTCTCACAAGCTCGAGACCCGTCTCGCTCGTCAAGTGCGAGCGGCCGACGCTCCGTCGGCTGTCGCCTCGGTCGATCCGGCTGCGCACGAAGACGACCGCTCTTGTCCAGCCCGGGCGTCAGCAGCCGCAGCTCGTACTTGCGCGTCACGAGGCGCACGCATAAAGGTCTGCTCATTTACGAGCAGCGAGCGCGAGGGCCATCGAGGCCTGCGCGCCGTTCCCGAGGGCGCTGCGCTCGCCCAGCTCGCTCGCCCGAGCTGTTGACGCCGCCATTGCATCACCGCAAGAGCAGCGTCCTTGCGCCGCTCCTGCTCTACTTATCTTGCCTCCGTTTGCCCCGCACCCTCACCTTTCGCTCACGCTCCTGCGCCCAAGGTGAGGCCGACTCGAGGGGAGAGAGAGGAGGTCAAAGCGTCGCTGACTGCGGGCTTCTTCTCGCGCGCAGCACCTCGCCCGGCTTCCTTTCCACAAGGACCTTATCATGCCTTTGACAACGCACGGACTGACGGGCAGCAAGGGCCACCCGACGGGAGGAGAAGGAGGACTGCGCTCTGCGGCAAGTGCGTCTCGCTCTCCCTTTTCGCTCCCCTCCTCGACGTGGCACGCGCTTTCCGGCTTCGTTGAGTCGTAAGCAGGCCTCTCCTGACGTTCTCGACTGCCTGCCGACGCAAGAGCCGCTCACAACGAGGCGCACGGCTCGCACCCGTCGCAGGAGAAGTCGTCCGCGACTGCTCAGTCCGGCGCGGTCTCTTCGGGCACGACCACTGGCTCGTCGACGGGCGGCAAAGTCAAGGACGCCGTGAACAAGGCCGTCGGGGGGAAGAACGCGTAGCGGGGCAGGACACCAGGAGAAGAGGGCGAGAGAGGGCCAAGCGCCTGAGGAGGAGGAGGTGGATTCTGGGGCGTCGCGCTTCGGCGGTGTACTTGTGACGAGCTCAAAAGTTAACGTACTGCCTGCGAACGAAAGGGAGCGACCAGCGCAAGCGAGCCGAATTTCGCTCGAGCCGGGTCACGTGCGCCCAAGAGGGACGACGAGGTCGAGATGAGAGGGGCGGAGCAAACACCCACCTCGCCCCTCACCTCGCGCTCGCCTGACCGCTCGAGCACCATGTCGTCGATGCGACGACCCGTACTGGGCACCACGGCCACCGCAAGGCGACCCACCGCCTCTCGCCACGCCCCGGCGCCGCTCGCAACCTCCACCGCCTCGTCGTCCACCAACTCGCTCACCTCGCCCCCGCTGTCGGGCACGCGTGGCTCGCGCGACACACAGGAGCTACGCACTAAGCGCGAGCCGAGCGACGGCAACATCCAGGTCGTCGTCAGGTGCCGGTGAGCTCTTCCCACCTCTCGCCCCGGTGGCTCCTCTTTCAACCCCGCCTCGTCCACCCTCCAAGCCAACATGCTGACCCTGCGATGACTATGCGCGCAGTGGTACCTCGTCTTCGGAGCACTTGCGCAGCATCGCGTCGGTCGCCGAGGTCAAGGCGACCCGCGGCACCGAGGTCACGCTCACCGACCCGAACCCGTCCATCCCCTCGTCGGCCAACCTCGGCACCGCCGCGCTGTCGACGCCCGCCGCGCAGACCAAGACGTGGGACTTTGGCGAGCACCCGCACGAGGCGGGCAAGGAGCCGCGCGGCACCGTGTACGGGCCCGACGCCGACCAGGGCATGCTCTACACCGACGTCGCCAAGCCCATCCTCCAGCAGGTCCTGCAGGGCTACAACTGCACCATCTTCGCCTACGGCCAGACTGGAACGGGCAAGACGTCCGTCCCTCTTTCCCCCTCTTCTCGTCGTCGTCGAGCGTGTGCCGAGGTCCGAGAAGCTGACCTTCTCCCTCTCTGTGCGGGTCAACAGCTACACGATGGAGGGCAACCTGTCGCCGTACCACGGCACGTTCCACCCGGACGCCGGCATCATCCCGCGCACGCTCTACTCGCTGTTCGACCGCCTCGTCGAGAGCAAGTGCGAGTACTCGGTGCGCTGCTCGTTCATCGAGCTCTACAACGAGGAGCTGCGCGACCTCAACTCGCCCGACTCTGCCGACCTGTCGCCTTCTTCATCATCGGCGCCGTCACCCGAGCCCGGCGCCAAGGCGGCGCAGCAGGCGCCGAGGGCGCTGCGCATCTACGAGGAGACCAAGAACGGCTCGACGGGCGTCGTCATCCAGGGCCTCGAGGAGACGTTCATCAACAGCGCCGAGGACGGTCTTCGAGTGCTTCGGCGCGGCAGCGAGCGGCGCCAGATCGCGGCGACCAACTGCAACGAGCGCTCGAGGTGCGCTTCCCCCTCCCCGCGCGCTCGGACCTCGTCTCGCGCGGCAACAGGCTGACGGTCTCTCTCCCGCCCGCAGTCGGTCGCACTCGATCTTCACCATCAACGTGCACATCAAGGACAACTCGAAGGAGGGCCAGGACGTGCTCAAGGTCGGCAAGCTTAACCTCGTCGACCTCGCCGGCTCCGAGAACGTCGGTCGCAGCGGCGCCGTACAAGGTCGCGCTCGCGAGGCCGGCATGATCAACGCGAGCCTGCTCGCCCTCGGACGCGTCATCAACCAGCTCGTCGACAAGACCGACTCGACCAAGAAGCAGCACATCGCTTACCGGTCCGTCTCGCTCTTCCTCGCGCCTCCTCGCCTCGATTCCCTCCATGACTGACCCTGACTGCACCACAGCGAGTCGAAGCTCACTCGCCTTCTGCAAGACTCGCTCGGCGGCCGCACCAAGACGACCATCATCGCGACCATCTCGCCCGTCAGCTACGAGGAGACGGCGTCGACCCTCTCGTACGCGCACCAGGCCAAGTCGATCCAGAACCGGCCCGAGGTCAACCAGCGCGTGTCGCGCAACGTCCTCCTCAACCAGTTCGCGACCGAGATCGAGCGCCTCAAGGCCGACCTGAACGTGCGTCCACAGCTCGCCCTCGCGGCTCGTCTCGACCGTCCCCTCGGCCCAGCTCTGACCCTCTCCTACCCTTTCCCCACAGGCTGCACGCGGCAACGAGGGCGTCTTTGTCTCGAAGGAGACCTGGGACGAGCTCGAGGACGGCCGGCGCAACTACGACGAGACCAAGCGCAAGCTCGAGATCGCCGAGTCGCAGCTCCAGACGACGCGCGACCAGTTCGAGCAGAACTTCCGCCTCCTGTCGACGCGCGAGGAGCAGCTGCGCAAGACGGCCGACGAGCTCGGCGCCGTCAAGGGCGAGCTCGGCACGACGAGGGCCGCGCTCGAGGAGACGAGCCTGCGGCTCGCGCAGCAGGAGGTGCTCCGCGACGCGTTCGAGACGAGTCGCGAGGGCTGGAAGGAGTCGGCGGCGGGCGCGCTCGACGACGTCGAGGGCTTGCGGGCAAAACTCGGTGCGCCGCTCGGACCCCTCCCGGCGCCTTGAGCCTCCGGACCAAAGCTGACGCTCGCCTCCTGCCCTCTCGCAGAGCGCAAGAGCAGCGTCGAGCGGTCCAACCTCGCCATGTTCAACGACGCTCGCTCGGCGATCGCGACGACGACGCGCGAGGTTGACGAGCGCACGTCGCAGCTCCGGTCGGCGCAGGACCAGTTCGTCAACCAGCTCGCCGAGCAGCTCGACGAGCTCACGCGACGTCAACAAGCTGTGCGTACTCGACCTGCCTGCGCCGCCATCACCCAGTCGCTGACCCTGTCGCTCCTCGCAGCACCTCGCGACCACGACCGACACGGTCGACTCGCACCTCGTCGCCTTTGCCACCTCGCTCGCCGAGCTCGCCTCCTCCACGTCGACCTCTTCCGCCGACTCGACCTCGTTCCGCCAGCTCATCGAGTCGACGTGCCGCACGCTGTCCCGCACCCTGAGCGAGCGGGCGTCCCTCGTCGAGGCCGAGCAGCACAAGCAGCGCCGAGGGCTCGAGAAGCGCATCCGGGCTCACGACAAGGCGGTGCGTCTCCCTCTCCTCCCCTTTAGCCTTGCGCCAGACGCTCGGTCGTCGCCGATGCTGACGACGTCCGCCTCGCACAGATCGGCACGCACATCGACGCGCTCCTCGCTCCTGTCCGGGTCACGCAGGCCAGCTGTGCGGCGGTCCTGAGCGATGATGCCCGTGCACTCGCTGCACTGCGGGAGGCGGACGCAGCTGCGCTCGCCGACGAGGTGCGTGCACGGGCCTCGTCCCCAATCCTCCCCCCTCTGCTCGACCTGACTCTCCCTCTCGCGCGCAGAACAACCGCCTCAAGCTCGTCATCGCGCGCCTGCAGGCGCACCTCGCCGACGAGGGGGCGCACCTGCGCTCGGAGGAGGACGCCATCATCGCGCGCGTCCGGGCCGAGCTCGCCGCTGCGAGCGAGCGGCGCCTGCGCGGGCTCGAGGCGGCGTACGGTGAGGCGGAGGAGGGCGTCGAGGCCGTCATGAGGAGTAAGGAGGGGGCGGTGCGCGAGAGGGACGAGGCGCTCGGCGGGCTCGTTGAGCGGAACGGGAGGCTCGAGCGCGAGTTGGGCGAGATGGCGGCCGGGTGCAGCAAGGCTGCGGCAGACGGGCAGCAGGTGCGCTCGCTCTTTCCTTCTCCTTCCGCGTGGTCGACAAGGCCAGAAGCTGATCCTCTTTGCGCACGCGCAGAGCCTCTCGACCTCGCTCGACCAGATCTCGACCGACTTTGCCCGCTTCGCCTCGTCCGCCTCGGGCGCTCGCCAAGAGCAGCTCGCACGCCTTCGCGGCGCAGCAAGCTACGTCCACGTCGGTGCTGCACGAGGTGCGTCGTGAACCTGTCCTCGCTCGAGCGTAAACCCTGACCCACCTTCCTCGTCCGCAGCCGACCTGCTCGCACGGCGCTCGCGAGCGACGACGCACAACTCGCTCGTCTCGGTCGTGTCGCTCGCCGGCGAGGCGTGTGCCTCGTGGCTCGACTCGGCACGCGCAGCCGAGCACGACTCGTACTCGACGGGCCTCGCAGCAGCAGACGGGGTCCGTGCCCTCGCTCCTCTCTCTCTCTCCTTCGCGGGCTAGACTGACAATGTGCTCTCCTTTTCTCTCCCGACAGCTCGACGGCTACGCCTCGCTCGCCGACCGCTGCCTGTCGGCCATCGCCTCGTCGACCTCGCGCCTGTCGACCGACCTCTCGCACGAGCTGTCGACCCGGGTGCGGCAGGACCTCGCGACGGGCACGACGCCCCGAGCGCGCGAGCGCCCGCAGGACAAGCTCATGCCGACGATCGACCTCGACAGCGACCGGCCGTCGGTCCTCGAGCGCCTGCTCGCCATCCGGGCCGCCGACGCCGCCGCAGCCGCCGAGCGCGAGGCGGCCGAGCGCGCGCTCCTCGGGCTCGAGGACCCGGCGGGCGGGTCTGCGGCGACGGCGGGCACGATGAGCGACGCGGCGAGCGCGCGCGTGACGCCGTCGCCGGTCGTCATGCGCGTGCCGCTGCCGGCGGCGGCGCGGCACTCGCTCGTGCACGCCGTGCCGGCGGGCAAAGAGCACCTGTTTGGAGGCGGGCGGAGGGTCAAGCCGCCTGCGCTCGGCGAGCGCGACCTGAACAACCCGGCGCGGCGGGTCGGCGGAGGAGCGACGGGTTCGGCGCCGCTCGGCGGGACGAGGAGGACGACGAGCAGCAGCAAGGGGTCGCTGTTTGGCGGTGGGGGGCTCAAGTGAGGGGTCTCGAGTGCGAGTCTGTGCCATGTAGACGTGCGTGTGTTGTATTGACGAGCATCTGCTTTGCGCGTGATCCTCTCCCCTTCTCGTCGTCGTCGTCCCTCTCGCCCGCGGAGTCCGGCTAGGGCGGCCCTCTTTCGCTCACTCTCGCTCGCCCCGCCCGAGCGGTGCATGTCGGCTCTCGCCCACACGCTCCTGTACCCTCTGCACCTCGCCGTCCTCGCCTCGCTCCACGCCGTCCTCGCCAGTTCGCGCTGCGTCAACCTCATCATCCGCCTCGCCCACCTCGTCCCCTCGCCCTCGCCTCGCCGCCGGGTCAAGCCTGCGCCCGCGTCCGACCTCGGAGGCGCTCGGTGGAGGAAGCTGCCCCGGCACCTCGCCGTTGCGCTCGTGCCTGGGCGGGGAGGGTGGGACGGCCAAGACGCGCTCCGGACCAAGGTCGACTGCGTGAGGAGGCTCGCAGGGTGGTGCACAGAGCTCGGGGTGCGCACTCTGAGCGTGTACGACGAAACTGGTGCGTTCCTCCTCGCCATCCCTGCGCGACAACACCCGCTGAACCCTCGAGCCTTCTGCAGGTCTGCTCGTCCGGCATGCGGCGAGCGTCGCCCGGGACCTCGACCTTGCTTTGGCGGGCACGGTGGAGGACATCGAGATGGAGGGTATGGCAACCATGACGGCGCGGATAGCCAAGAAGGAGCTCGAGGCCGGCGAGCCTGACCTTGGAGCTGGGCTACCGCACGCTGCGGCTGCGGTCGTGCTGCCCGACCTCGCGCAAGACGACGGTGCGCTGTACTGCCTCCTTCTGCGTCTTCTAGAGCGACCTTCCCTGACGACTTGCGCTGCGCAGCTTCCTCCTTCACCCTCGTCGACACCGCATCCCCACCTCGATCCTCCTCGCCCATTCCTCCCACCTCGCCCTCAGTCCCGACTCTGCACCTCCTCTCGCGCGCCGCTGGACGGCCACGACTCGCGAGGCTCGCGGCCCAGCTCGCGGCGCCGTGCACTGGCGAGAACGGCGGCGAGGGCGGCAAGGGCGAGCTCACGGCTGAGGAAGTCGCGGGCGCGATAGACGGTGCGTCGCCGCCTCGATCATCTTTCTATTCCGCCCATTGTGCACGCACATGTGAGACGAAGGAGCTGAGACCTCGTCCGCCTTGCACGCAGCCCTCCCACTCGGCGAGCCGGACCTTCTCCTAGTCCTCGGCGGGTCGTACTTGCGCCTCCTCGGCTTCCCGCCGTGGCAGCTACGGCTCACAGAGCTACAGTGCGTCCCTCTCGCTCTCCTCGCTGCCTCCTTCCTTCTCGGCCTCGTTTTCGACCTCCTCGCGTTGCGCACGAGCCCCTTCCTGACGCTCCCTCCTCTTTCTCTCGTTCCTCGCGCTCCTTCTCTGATCACCTCCGCCTCCCTCCTCCATCCTCCTCACTGCCCCTCGCTTGTCCTCCACGGCGCCACCATCAGCCACCACTCGCACCCGACGTGGCTCCCCGCCCTCCAGGTCCAGTACGCCCACCTGCGCGCCGCGCTCGACACGTACGGCCGCGCCGAGATGCGCCTCGGGCGCTAGGCGGGCGAGGGCTGACCTGGACGAGTCGGTCGGCGAGGCGCAGAGAGGACAGGAGCGAGGAGACTGTGCAATAGACGGTGCGGGCGTGCTGGTTCTCGTTTACCGCGCTCAGAGAGCGCGCTCGCGCTGGCGACGAGAGCGATGTCTCGAGTCCAGTCGAGCGCGTCGCCGACGAGCTACGACGGGTGGCAACGAGATCTTTGCGCGTTCGCGAGAGAGGGACTGCGCACGTTCCCCTCTTCGACGCTTGGACCCCTCTCTCCCTCTCCACGCCTGTAGAACCTCTCCTCTCACGTCCTCCTCGTACGGCTTGAGCACTTTTGTCACGCAGTGCCGTCCCTCGCTCTCCACGCCGCCGTCGTCGTCGTCGTCGAGGCTGCCCACGAGCGAAAGCGAAAAGACAGCGAGGTTCGTCGAAGCCCGGCGCTCTGCGCGGTCGCCAAAGGCATGCGCCGTCGACGCGACAGGTCGTCATCGAGACGTGGGAGCGGCCAGGCAAGGCGTGTCGAGCGAACCTAGCCGAGACGGTCAAGCGAGAGGAGCGAGACGAGGCGCGAGGCGAGAGCATTACAACTAGGATTACGTCCCCGCGCTTGACTTTTCGGTAATCCAGCTCGGTTCGAACCCAGCGCTGGTCCGCGAGTTTTCGCCGAGAAACAATGTCAATGACGGCAAAATCGGGCCCATGTCAGTGTTTCCGGGTCATCAGAGTCGGTCCCCAGAGCTTACTCGCCGTTGTTATCGCGCATTAGCTTTGCTCGTCGCACTCGCGGAACGAGCTTTGCGCGGCAGGCGGCTCTCGGCGTGCTTGCTCCCGTCCAAGGCACACTTTCGCAGACACCCAAAGAGCGCTCGAGCACGCACAGGGCCGGCGCGGTGAGCCTCAAGCGCTCGAGCCTCGCCCCTCGGCCGACTTGAGAAGGCGGACCGAATCAATGCAACTCGCCCGCTACAAGAGCTGCCGACCCGCAGACGCGCTCAAAAGCACCGCAGAGACGTCGCCGTTAGAGCCCGCCCATCGAGAAGTCGCCAACCCCGCTGGATCAAAAGTAGTCGGTTTTGACAGGGTGCGCAGCCTCCCCCTGTTTTTTGGGTGGTGAGCCGGCGCACAGTCGCGCCGGAGCGGCGGCGACCATGCTGAGCGGCTCAGCCAGTGCGCCCGCTGCTCGCAGGAGCACGCGAGGGGGGCGCGGCCTCGAAAACGCCCGTCCGCGACGGCTCGACTCGGTCGGCCGCCGGGACGAGAAGGGGACAACGAGACACGCTTTCCGGAGAGGGAGAACGCGCAGAACCGAGCCAGAGACGCCGCATGCATCGACCGGCGCCGTTTGCAGGCCGCCGGCGAGCCAGAAGACGAGCTTTCGAGACCCGAGAGACGAGGGAGCCATCGTGGGCTCGTCTAACCTGCGCGACGAGGGTCAGGGTGTCAGCGCTCGGCTCAGGGAGTAGCACAGGGTTATGTGTGACCTTGTAGGAAGGGCAGAGAGAGCGAGAGATGCGCACAAGGACCGGAAGGAGCCGCTCGAGGACGACCACCAGCTCCTGCACCGCCCGCCACGGCTCCCACGCCGTCCTGCTCGACCGCGCTTCCTGCGAGAGTCCCGAGTCAGCCCAGTGTCGCGTCGCTGCATAGTCGAGCTGGGCTGGCGAGGGCGAGGAGAGGACGGGGAGGGGGCACGAGGGGGAGGAGGTGGGGAGGAAGAGGACGCACCCGCTCTCTCACGCCTGCAAGGCACGACTGCCCAGCGCCGAGCGCGTCTTGTGCCGTCTTGGTCCTCGATGACGGGCATGCGCCGGACTGGGTGGCGTTGCCGGTGTCGAGAGAGGTCGATGGACGAGGCTTGCTGGATGACGACGCGGGGAAGGGGACGACCTCGACAGCCGCGCCTCGAGCTTGATCGTCGCCGCTCAGAGACGCTCAGGCGGGTCTAGTGTGCGGGTACGCGGTCGTGGCAGCTGACCGCACGGTGGCAGTGTCGAGTTGGGTCATCGGGTCGATGGAGGGCGAGGAGGCGATGGTGGCCTCGAGCTGGCGCGGGTCGGGGGCGCGCGGGGTTGCAGCAGTCTGCACGAAATCCTGCGAGCTCTGTCGAGGCCCAGGGAGGGCCGCAGAGGGGTGCGATGAGGTGAGAGAAGGCCGGGTCTTTGGTTTGAGAAACGTCCCGCAACTTCTCACGCCTCCCCTCGAGCTGCACTCGCCCCGCCGCTCTCGCTCGTCTCGACGTCGAGGACTCGCTCGCTGCTCTCGCGCTCTCATGGGCACAGACAGGTGGTTCAAGGGGCGTGTTACAGGAGTGCGAGGAGGCCGTACACCGTCTAGCGCAGGAGGAGCAACGTGCGAGCGACCGCCGCTCACGCCTGGCTGCGGCCGAGGAGACGCGCGAGCTCTGCAGACACGGAAGGCGGAGGGTCAGCAAGCTGTACAAGGCCTTCTAGCTCCGCAGATCTGTGCTCGAGAGCAGGACTGGCGGAGCAAGACGCGCGAGAGAGGAAGCCGGACGCACGCTCAATCTCGATGCGCTCGTGCGTCACCTGGGCCTTGGGCGCGTTGCTCTCGTTCTGCGGGATGCGCACCTCGGCGCCGTCGAGCTTCCAGCCCTGCGCCTGGACGGTCGCGTCGACGTCTGCGGGCGGGCGGGCGGGCGGGCGGGCGAGGGAGGGGTGCGAGGGTCAGCTCGCTCGAGCCGAGAAACGAGTGGAGGAAGGAGAGAGAGGGAGGGACGCACCCTCGGTGCCGAGGAAGGCGGCGAGCTGCTCGCGCTTCAAGCTCCTGAAGCACCGCTCGACCTCGCCCGCGATCTCCTGGCGGACGCGCTCGGCCCAGCCCTGGGCGCTCTCCTTGAGCCCGTCCATGAGCGCGTTGACCTCGGCCGCCTTGTCCTCGCCCTCCGTCGGCGGGCTCGCGATCAAGCTCCAGAACGCGCGGAACTTGCGCGCGGCGAGGAGCGCGCTCAGCTGCTTGAGGCGCTTGACGCACTCGTACTCGCCCTTGGGCTCGCGCGGCCCGCCGGTGGCCGGCGCGGGCGCGTCGTCGTCGTCGTCCGAGTCGTCCGAGTCCGGGTGGGGCGCGGCGAGGGGCGGGAGGGCGGCGCCGACGGCGAACGAGTCGCTAAGGAGCGAGAGCGAGAGGCTAAAGTCGGGGGCGAAGGGGGCGTTGGAGAGGGCGAGGAAGAGGGCCGAGAGGGACGCAGAGGGGGACAGGATGGCCGGGTTGAACTGGCTGCAGGCGGGTTCGCAGCGGCGGTGGTCAGCTCGAGCGAGCGAGGCGAGGCCAAGAGGAGGAGGAGAGAGAGAGAGGCCGCACTAGAGCTTGAGGAGGGCGAGGTTGGCGTGGAGGTCGTAGGTGCCAGTCGACAGCTGCTGCTGCAGGTAGTCCTCGAGCAGGTGGCAGTCTGCGCGCAGGGGCTTGTGTCAGTCCCGAGCGACGAGGGGAGATGAGGACGACGAGGAGAAGGAAGAGTGGCTCACTGCCCGGGTTGTAGCGGTCGACGCTCGAGATGAGCGTCTGGATGTGCGCAGGGCGGTCCACTTGAGGGCTCATGGCGGGCAACGAGCTGTGTAGGGAGCGAAGGCGGGAACAAGGGCAGGCGCGCCGCCAGAACTTCGCCGCGACGAGACGAGCACGACGAACTCGCCCGCTACGGCACAGACTGCTAGCCTGGCTCGGCCAACACGCTCGACAAGCTCTCTGAGAACGACCACCGAGCCGGCGCGGAACATAGATGCGATGCGATGACACCTCCTCTCTCCCTCGCTCGTCGTCCGACCCTAAAGCTACAACAGCCCGCCCAGCACGGCCCAGATCCTCCTCATGCTCAGTACGGTCGTCGCTGTACGCTCCACGATGTCAGTGACGCTCGCGGAGAGAAGGCAGTGAAGCGTGCGTGAAGAGAGAGAGGGGGAGAAGGACGCACAGGAGGTCCGCCAAACCCGCCGCCGCCGCCGCCGCCTCCTGGCGGTCCTCCAGGTCCTCCTCCGCCGCCAGCGTTCGGACAGCTGCGCGCGAGCGAGAGGGAGGAGGCACGAGTCGTCAGTGCGCGCCCCGCGAAGCAGCGGACCTGGCGCAAGGGCCCGCTCGCGAGGACGGGCTCGCCGAGCCGCCTCATTGGCGCGCGACGCCGGTCAAGCCAGAGAGGGGCCGAGGACGCACCTATTTGCAAAGTGGCCGGGTTGACCGCACTTGTAGCAGGTGATCTGGCTGCGCAGGGAGGAGAAGGGCCGAGCGTCAGTCACGCGCTCGAGCGACGACGAGAGAAGCCCGGCGCCGCCGCACCTCAGGTCCCTCCTCCCGCCGCCCATGCCCCCACCACCGCCGCCGAACCCGCCTCCGCCGGCGCCGCTGCGCCCGCTCGGGTCGGCGGCGTGCTCGAGCCAGTCCTTGCGGTACAGGCGGAAGGTGGCCTCGGGGAGGAAGCGCGCGCCGCTGACGTCGGGGATGCGGCTCGACGAGAGGGGCGGCTCGGGCTCGGGCTCGAACTTGGGGCTGCGGGCGAGGGAGAGGGGCGGGGCGGGGTGGGGCAGCGAGAGGGGGTCAGTGCGGGAGCGAGAGAGAGAGAGAGAGGCGGGACGCACTGGCCGAACGGGCAGTCCTTGCCCTTGGCGCAGAAGCCGACGAGATAGTCCTGGCAGATGACGCGCCGCACGTGCTTGAGCTCGCAGTCGGGACCTGTCGGCGCGAGAGCGAGAGAGGGCGTGTGAGTCAGCAAGGAGGGGGACGAGGTGGAGGGAGGAAGAGGGGGACAGAGACGCACCTCGCGGGCAGAAGCCCTTGCGGTACGAGGGGCACTCGCGGATGCGCATGTCCTCTGTGACGTGGAGGTACATGCACTCGTCGCCGTTGGAGCAGAAGCCGTACTTTGCGAAGAACCAGCACTCGGGCATCTTGCGCAGGTGGTACTCGTGCATGAACTCGCACTGGTGGCCCTTTTTGCACAGGCCGCGGAGCCAGTGCTTGCAGACGGTGCGGGCGTGCTGCGAGTGCGGGATGGGCGGCGTCGGCTGGAAGTTGAGGGGCGAGGGGGTGACGTGCCGGAGCGGGCACGCCGGGCCGCGCGGACATGGGGGCGAGTGGACGTGGTCGGGACAGAGCTGCTTGTCGGTGTCGAGGCGCAGCTGGAGGTCGTGCTTGAGGAAGGGCTCGATCGACAGGTCGGCGTGGAGGAACAGGCGGGCCGGGTCCGTCTCGACGACTGGGGCGGCCATGGCGGTGGGTGCGCCGTGTAGTGCACAAGCTCGCCGTCGAGTTGGCAGTCGCAGCTGGGCCCCTCGAGCGAGCAGAGGTAGAGGGGATGGCGAAGAGATGAGCGGCGACGTGAGCTCGAGGTCAGCCTCACCCGGCACGGCTCGACTCGCTTGCCAGAGCAGCGAGCAGCTTCAGCAGTACCGTACAGCGACCCTCGCCCCTCCTGTCCAGCCCGCAGCGAGATCCATCCAGCTCGTCACCTCCCCCTCCTCATCAGTCGGACCCGACCCCACCTCGCCGATCCTCCTCTCGCTCTCACACGATGCAGTGCCACGAGCAGTACCGCCTCTACACCGGCAACGACCACTACACCCTCGTCGCCCAGTCGCCCACCCACGCGCAGACGTTGACCGTCACCCGGGCCACCGGCCACCTCTCGCTCCAGCGTCAGCTCCCTCTCTCCTCTCTCACCCACTCCTGCTCCGAGTTGACTGACTCTAGACCCACCCACACAGCTGGCGCACACCCTCCCGCACGGTGCGAGAGCGACCTCGTCTGCTACGGCCTCTTTGGCCTCATCTCGCTCGTCCACTCGGACTACCTCGTCGTCATCACAAAGCGCACCAAGGTCGCCACCGTCCTCGACACGCCCATCTACACCGCAGCCGACTTTGGCGTCTACCCGCTCGAGCGCAAGTCGACCGCCGACCTCCTCGAGCTCCCCGACGAGGCCTACCTCCTCGGCCTCGTCAAGAGCCACCTGTACAGCGCCCCCTTCTACTTCACGTACGGCGGCTACAACGTCACGACCCGCCTCCAGGAGCAGCCCGACGCCCCGAGGTCCGACAAGCCCCTGTGGGAGACGGCCGACGACCGCTTCTTCTGGAACCGCTACCTCCAGCAGCGCTTGATCGACGCGACGACGGGCCCCGGCGAGGACGACGTGCGTCCCTCCTCTCTTCCACTCACTCACTCTCCAGGTGTTGTGCTGACGCTCTGCGCCCGTCCTCGAAGTACTCACGCTTCATCCTCCCCGTCCTCTTTGGCTGTGCGTCTCCCTCTCACGCTTCTCGCCCGTCGAGCCTCTCTCAAACATCGACGCAGCCCAACTGACTCGCACTCTCGCGCCCTCCCTACAGTCCTCGAGTTCAAGCAGACGTCGATCAACGGCCGCTCGTTCCTGTTCGGCCTCGTCTCACGCCGCAACCGGTACCGCGCCGGCACGCGCTACTTCTCGCGCGGCATCGACCAGAAGGGCAACGTCAGCAACTTCAACGAGACGGAACAGCTCGTCCTGCTCGACGCGCCGGGCGCGGCGGCGACGGCGGCGGCGGGCCGAGGCGGCGAGGGCGTGCGCGGCGACGTGCGGTTTTCGTTCGTCCAGACGAGGGGCAGCGTGCCCGTCTACTGGGCCGAGATCAACAACCTGCGGTACAAGCCCGACCTCAAGATCCTCGACCTGTCGTCGACCGTGCGTCGTGCCGCTCGCTCCTCTTCCGCATCGAGCCTCCTCTGACTCGCCCTCTCTCTCCTCCTCCCTCTTCTCCTTTGCCAGGCCGAGTCGCTCTCGCGCCACTTCACGCAGCAGATCTCGCTCTACGGCCCGCAGTACCTCGTCAACCTCGTCAACTCGCACGGGTACGAGCAGCCGGTCAAGGAGGCGTACGAGCGCGCGCTCGACGCCATGGCCAACCCGGACGTGCGCTACACGTACTTTGACTTTCACAAGGAGTGCAAGGGCCTCCGGTTTGACCGCGTCGGCGTCCTCATCGATGGCCTGCATGACGAGCTCGTCGAGCAAGGGTGCGTGCGCGCGCTTCGCCCTCTTCGTCCTCCCCTGGCTCGCTCGCTCGAGCTCGGGCTGACTTCATCGTGCGGGCGCGGCTACGCAGGTACTACTACCACGACTCGACGGCGTCGGGCCCCGAGGCGCAGCGCAAGCAGACGTCGGTCGTGCGCACCAACTGCATGGACTGGTGCGTCCCTCTCCTCCTCGTCCCTCTCTCACCGGCTCGTCAAACTGACTTACGTCGTCACGCACCCCCTCTCACCTCTCACCCTCTCGCCGCACCTCGACGCCGCCCCGAGCAGCCTCGACCGCACCAACGTCGTCCAGTCGGCGCTCGCCAAGTGGGTCCTCAACACGCAGCTGCGCCAGGTCGGCATCCTCAGCGTCAAGGAGTCGGTCGAGGAGCACGCGACGTTCCTCAACCTGTTCCGCAACGGTGCGTCGGCGCTGCGCGTGCTGTCGAGGCGAACGAGAAGGAGGACGAGGAGCTGACGCTCGGACCTCGTGCTGCGCAGTGTGGGCCGACAACGCCGACACGGTCAGCAGGGCTTACTCGGGCACTGGTGCGCTCAAGACCGACTACACGCGGTGCGTCGTCCCTCCCGCTCTCGAGCTACCTGGGCTCGGTCCCTCGAGGCTCTCTCGCTCGCCGCCGACGAACCCAAGCTGACCTCTCGCGCCGCACTCGCCCTCTCGCTCTCCCGCATCCGCAGCACGGGCAAGCGCTCCAAGGAGGGCGCGCTCCAGGACGGCATCAACTCGGCGATGCGGTACGTCAAGAACAACTTTCTCGACGGCCCGCGCCAGGACGCGTACGACCTCGTCACGGGGACGTGGGTCCCGCGCCGCGGCGAGAAGATCCTCGGCTTTGGCGCCGACAAGGAGGCCAAGAAGGTGGTCGTGCGCGCGGCGCCGTGGGTGCTCGTCGGCGCCGTGAGCATGCTCGCCGCCGCTGCGTTCGCGAGCAACTTTGTCTCGGGTGCGTCGCCGGCTCTCGCTCGCTCACTCTCCTCACTCACTCCTCTTACTCTCGAGCTGACCGTACGCCCACCCGCTCTCCCTCGCTCGTTCGCCCGCAGAGTACATCGCGCCGCCGTCGCGCGTCGCGCTCCTCGCGTTCGTCATGGGCGGCCTCTCTGCGCACTCGATCGCGCAGAACGGCATCGACTACGTCGCGCAGCCTCGGCTCGCGCGCGCGGCGCTCGACGAGGTGCTCTCGTACGAGGGCAAGGGGTTCGAGTCGGGGCGGCACGGGCGCGGCGTCAAGAGCGCGAGCAAGAGCAAGGCGGGCTCGGGCGGCGCGACGGCGGCGAGCAGCGGCGTCAAGATGGTGAGCGTCGAGGACAAGGCCAAGCGGACGCAGGCGCGCAAGGAGAGCCACGTCCTGCCGATGCTCGCAACGCCGGTTGCGACCAAGCAGGACTGAGCGCACCCTCCTCCTATTCTGTAGACGCGCTCCGCCTCCCTCTCTCTCTCGTTGACTGTATCACTGCTGCTGTGTCGTCCGTCTGCCTGTCTGCTAGCGAGAGCGAGAGCGAGAGACAGCGCTGTCGAGCCAAGTCTCCCGCCGTCTCACCTTGGTCGTCCACCTCCCCACACCCTCACACGCCGCCAGCACTCTCTCGGACTGTGCGTCCTGCATCGAGTACAGCCAGCACCGCTCCCCTCCACTCGGCATCAGCTCCGCCTCGCCCCGCACCTCTCTCGCCGAGCACGTCTCGCTCCTCCCCACTCGCCTCTCCCCCTCCGCTCGACCTCGACGGCGACCTACCCGCCCGGTCGCCTGCCTGCGATCGACAGCAGCACCAGCAGCAGCAGTAGCAGCACCCACCCTTTCCCGCCATGGGCAACCAGTCCTCCAAGGACAAGCGGGCCAAGCGCGCCGCGTCCGTCTCGTCCGCCCACAGCCAGGCCAGCGCCTCGGCCTCTACCGCCCCGCCCGCCGCCTCGTCGTCCGACCCGTCCCCGCCTCCTCCCGTCCAGGTCGGTGCAGCAGGAGATGGCGCGGCGGTTGGGGCGGGGCAGGGCGAGGCCGGCCGGCCAGACTACCGAGGAGGAGCTCCGGCGGGCACGACGGCCAGCAGCAGTGGCGCCGGCGCCGTTGACCTCGCGCCGAGTCGCAGCAGGTCCTCGACGACGACGGCGACGGCCCTGTCGCGCACCCCGACCACTGGGCCGGGCGACGGCGTCGGCACCTTGACGCCGAGCGCGAGCACGACGACGGACCAGGGCGTGCCCGGCGGCACCATCCTCTCGAACCCGATGACGCCCGCAGGAGGGAGCGCCGCGACGACCCCGACGACGGCGCTCCCGCCCTCGGCCTCGTCGTCGTCGTCGGCCGTCCCTCCCGCCGGCCTCCTGTCGACGTCGCCGACGGCGGCCCCGCGAGGCGGTGCGGCGGGCGCGAGCGGGCCGCAGCTCCTCGGCGGCACGTTCGACGTCGACGACATGATCTCGCGCCTGCTCGACGCGGGCTACTCGGGCAAGGTGACCAAGTCGGTGTGCCTCAAGAACGCCGAGATCACGGCCATCTGCCAGGCGGCGCGCGAGGTCTTTCTCTCGCAGCCGACCCTCGTCGAGCTGTCGCCGCCGGTCAAGATCGTCGGCGACGTCCACGGCCAGTACAGCGACCTCATCCGCCTGTTCGAGATGTGCGGCTTCCCGCCCAACGCCAACTACCTCTTCCTCGGCGACTACGTCGACCGCGGCAAGCAGAGCCTCGAGACGATCCTCCTCCTCCTGTGCTACAAGGTCAAGTACCCGGAGAACTTCTTCCTCCTGCGCGGCAACCACGAGTGCGCCAACGTGACCCGAGGTGCGTCGTCCTCCCCTCTCGAGCGTGCGCGTGAAGCTGACTCTCTCGCCTGCGACCCACAGTGTACGGCTTCTACGACGAGTGCAAGCGGCGGTGCAACATCAAGGTCTGGAAGACGTTCATCGACGTCTTCAACTGCCTCCCGATCGCGGCCGTCGTCGCGAGCAAGATCTTCTGCGTCCACGGCGGCCTGTCGCCCTCGCTCTCGTCGATGGACGACATCCGCCGCATCTCGCGCCCGACCGACGTGCCCGACTACGGCCTCCTGAACGACCTCCTGTGGAGCGACCCGAGCGACACGGCGCTCGACTGGGAGGACAACGAGCGCGGCGTCAGCTACTGCTTTGGCAAGACGGTCATCGGCACCTTCTTGGCGCGGTACGACTTTGACCTCATCTGCCGCGCGCACATGGTCGTCGAGGGTGCGTCTCGCTCTCTCTCTGCGCTCGAGCCGCCGGGGACCTGGTCGAGTCGCTCTCGCCGACTCGGCCGGTCCCTTTGCCGTACATTGACGCCTCAGAGCGCTGACGATGCTCTCCTCCCGCAGACGGCTACGAGTTCTGGTGCGACCGAGCGCTCGTCACCATCTTCTCGGCACCGTGCGTTCTCTCTCTCCATCTCGTCGCGCTCCTCATCGCGCACCCAGCTCACTCTCCCTCGAGCCGCTCGCAGGAACTACTGCGGCGAGTTCGACAACTTTGGCGCCGTCATGTCGGTCTCGCTCGACCTGCTGTGCTCGTTCGAGCTCCTCAAGGTGCGTTGGCGCTTGGACCCCTCCTTCGTCCCCTTCCTGCCCGAGTCTGGGCTCGTCGCTGACCCAGGTCCTGCCCATGCAGCCTCTCGACACGGCGCAGCTCAAGCGCGAGCTCGCAAAGACGCGGCGGCGGCTGTCGTCGAGCGCGTCGGCGGCGTCGGCGACCTGAGCGCTCTCGAGCCTCTCGCGGCCCTCGCTCGCCTCGCCCTCGGGCCGTCGTGCTCGGACGCGAGAAAAGTACAAGCCCCTACGGACGCTGCCTTAGTATGTGTGACCTTGCCCCCCTCTTGTACCACGAGCCCCTCGCTTCCCCTCTTCCTCCCTCGCCTCGCTCTTTGTGCATCCTGCCCCTTCCCCTCCTCGAGATCCGTCTTTCCTCCTCTCTCCCACACCCTTGTACAGACTGTCGAGCCTCGTCGCTGCAATGCTTCCGTGCACACGTTTCTCTCGTCGAGCGTCACTGTGCGGTTTCTGCACCGCCTCGTCCCGCTCGCTCGGCCGCAGCCCGACCCGCTCCTCTGGCTCTCGCTCCTCACCTCTCCACCTACCGTCAGGATGGACCCGAGCCCCGACTTTGTGCTCGTCTTCTCGCTCGACCCGCACTACAACTCGCCCGTGCGCGGCCTCCCGCAGGACAAGGGCGTCAAGGCCAAGCGGGCAGAGCAGCTCCGCAGCGAGCACTCGGCGCTCGTCACCCGCCTCAAGACGGCCAGGTTCGCCGTCCAGGGCCGCAGAGGTGCCCAGGGCACCAACTCGCTCCTCCTCTTTGTCAAGGCCGACGAGCACCGCGTGCGCCAGGAGGCGACGAGGGAGAGGTGCGTCTCATGACGTCGCCCCGCTTTCGGGCTCTACGGCCTCAGCACGGCAGCGAGCTGACCTGGCTGTGGGTCTGCGCGCAGGATGAGCGACTGGCTGCACGGCCTCGCGAGCCCCAAGCCCTCGCCGAGGGAGCCGAGGGACTTTGCGGCCGAGCCCATCGAGGAGAGCGAGCGCCTCAGGCTCGTCTACTCGATCCTCACCGTGCGTCCCTGCGCTCTCTCGAGCATCTCTGGGAGACGTGAGAGCTGACGAGGAACCGTGCGCGCCCGCAGTGCTCGATGCCGACTGGCGAGGCCGCCTCGATCCGCTCGTCCGCCTCGACCGGCCCCGTCTGCGGCCTCCCCCTCGTCACGCAGCTCCCGCCGAGCCCGGCCAACAAGGTCGAGTTCCCGCACCTCGTCGACATGTTCCCGCCGCACAACCCGGTCCTGAACCGCCTCTGGCTCAAGCGCTGGTCCAACCTCCCGACCAACTCGCCCTCGACGACCGGCAGCCGCAACCCGCTCGACATGCTCACGATCCCGCAGCACGAGCTCGACGACCTCAAGGCCCACCTCGGCGAGCGCGTCGCCATGTATTTCGCCTTCCTGTCGTACTACTTCCGGTCCCTCCTGTTCCCCTCGGTCCTCGGCCTCTCGTTCTGGGTCCTCGGCCTCCCCTTCCACCCGCTCCTCGCCGTCGGCTTCGTCGGGTGGTCCATCGTCTTTGTCGAGTCGTGGCGCCTGCGCGAGCGCGCCATCTCGGTCCAGTGGGGCACGCACGACCTCGAGCGCGTCGAGCAGGCGCGCCCCGGGTTCAAGGGCGAGGGCAAGACGGTCGACCCGGTCACGGGCGTCGAGAAGGAGCTGTGGAGCTTCAGGCGCACCCTGACGAGGGCCCTCGCCGGCGTGCCGGCCTACATGGCGTTCGTCGGCATCCTCGGCGCCGCCATCTCGGCCATCTACGTCGTCGAGACGCTCCTCGGCGAGGTCTACGACGGCCCGGGCAAGAAGTTCCTCGTGCGTAGCCGCGCCTTTGTCCTCCCTCGGCTGCTGCCTCGGCTGACCTCGTCATCTCGCGCGCACAGACCCTCATCCCGACCGTCCTCTTCGTCACGCTCGTCCCGCAAGTGACGACCATCTGGGGCTTCGTCGCCGGCAAGCTCACCAACTTTGAGAACCACCCTCGCCAACGCGACCACGAGGCCAGCTTGACGATCAAGACGTTCGCTTTGCAGTTCGTCGCGGCGTACGGCAACTTGCTCCTCACAAGCTACGTCTACGTGCGTCCTTGCTCTCTCTCTCGCCCGCCATCCTCCTCTCGAGGACGACGAGCTGAACAGTGCGGCGCTGTCGTGCAGATCCCGTTCGGCTCGTTCCTCGTGCCGCACATCCTCGGCCGCCTCCCGTCTCGCCACGCCGCCGCCCTCAGCAAATCGACCTCGTCGTCGCTCCAGTCGGGCTCGTTCAGCGTCAACGCGTCCAAGCTCCACACGCAGCTCGTCGCCTACTCGCTCACGGCCCAGATCACGGGCGCCTTCATCGAGATCGGCGTCCCCTACCTCAAGGCCAAGCTGCTGCCCAAGGTGCAGGAGAAGCTCCACCATGCGCCGGCGGTCAGCGAAAAGGAGAAGAAGGAGTCGATCGAGGAGCACGACGACGAGAAGGAGTTCCTCAAGCGCGTGCGCGAGGAGCAGCTCTTGCCGACGTGCGTCCTGCTCCAACGCTCCTCCTCGTCTCGCTCGCCCATCGCTGACGGTCCTTCCGCCGTGCCACAGGGCCGTCATCTTTGGCGAGTACGCTGAGATGGCTCAGCAGTTCGGGTACCTGGTCTTGTTCGGCGTCGTGTGGCCGGTCGCGCCCATCTGGAGCCTGATCAACAACTTTGTGCGTCGCTCGCCCTCTCGTGCTCGCACCCTCTCTCGCCCTTCTTCCTCCTCTCGATCGTGAGCTGACCCAGCATGTACCTTCTGCAGATCGAGATCCGCTCGGACGCGTTCAAGATCACGAGCCAGATGCGCCGGCCCATCCCGACTCGCGAGGCCAGCATCGGCCCTTGGCTCGAGGTCCTCGTGCGTCTCTCTCCTCGTCCCCTCCATGACCGTGAGGACCCTTCCTGACGCTCTGCGCGCCGCTGCAGGGCCTCATCTCGTACATCTCGGCCATCACGGCGTCGTCCCTCGTCTACCTGTACGAGCCTCGCGCGACCGTCCCCGGCACGGCGGCGCACTACCTCTCGAACCTCACGCACCACAACGTCACGCTTCCCGCCGACGGCTCGGTCCCCTTCTACACGACGCGCCTCTCGTCGGCCCAGTCGGCGTCGCTCCCGCCGCCCTCGGACGCTCCCCTGCTCATGGGCGCGCTCCCGCCCGCGCACGGCTCGTTCGTCGCCCTCGACGCCATCAAGTCGACGCTCCTCACGGCCGCCGTCATCGCCCTCGCGTCGTCGCACGCCTACCTCGTCCTGCGCGCCCTCGCGAGGTGGCTCCTGACGCGCCTCGCGTGGGACGGCAGCGTCGCGTCCGACCTCGTGCGCCGCCGCGAGCTCGAGCTCAAGCGTGCGTGGATGGACGAGCACAGCATGCGCCTCACGCCGAACGAGATGGCGCGTCGCGCGCTCGGCTGGGCCGAGGAGAGCGCCGACGAGGAGGACAAGCGCGAGGGCGAGGGCTTCAAGGTCGGGGCGGTCGGCGACCCGGCCGACGCGGCGGCCAACGTCGATGGCCTGCCCGAGTTCTGGAAGCGCGACGAGAACGGCGACGGCCTCGTGCAGGCCGTCGGCAAGGTCGAGTAGCCTTCTCCGCGTCGTCAAAGTCTCCTCTCCCTCTCCCGCTGTGCCTTGATTCCTCCCCCTATCTTCACCTCGTACATGCATTGCGCCTTTCTCCGTCTGCGCCGGGTCAGCTCTGCGAGCCGCACGTGAGAGAGTGCGAGGAGAGGTCGCCCTCAACTTGAGAAGGTCCCCGAATCGCTCTCGCTCTCTGTTCTCTCGCTCTTGCTCCTGCTCGGGTCGCACACGCAGCACGAGAGGCTGCACAGGAGGAGGCACGAGCTAAGTTGGCACAAGGAGGTCGACGAGGAGAGGAGGAAGAGGAGAAGTCGACGAGAGCAGGAGGAGGGGCCTGTGCGCTCAGAGCTGGCCCCGGCTCCAGTCGGCCGCGGTCGTTCCGTAGTGCCGCCGGGCGTCGTAGTCCGAGATCTGCGCGCTGTGCGCGAGCGAGCGCATGCGCTCGTGCGGCTTGGGCTCGGCCGACTGCGAGGATCGAGGGCCAAGGTCAGCGAGTGCGAGAGGAGGACGAGAGGCCGAGCGCACCTCGTTGCTCGTCGTCGCAAAGTCGGGCCACTCGACAGGGTCGAACTCGACGGTCGAGATGTTGTGGATCTGTCGGGAGCACGGCGACGAGCGTCAGCAAAGGGTGCGAGGCAGGCGAAAGGAGGCGCGAGGGGAAGGAGGAGGGGACGCACCACGGCATGGACGTCGGGCAGCCGGCTCTTGCTGTGGAGGTGGCGGCACACCTTGAGGATCTTGAACCGGGCCTGAGAGACGATGTGCGCCTGGTGCTCGGGGACGTGCGCCTTGAAGCGGTCGAACGCTGCGGGACTCGTCCACTCGGCGATCGCCTCGTCGAGGTGCTGAGCATCGTCGACCTTGCGCACGAGGGGCGCCGAGTTGAGAGTGTTGTGTGCCGTGTAGAGCCGAACGAGCGAAAGGAGGAGGTGGCGGTAGATGCCGAAGCGGTGCTCGGCCGACTGCGAGTAGACGGTGGCGAGGCGCATAAGCTTGTCGGCAGGCCACTGCGAGTACACAGACGACACGATCAGTCAGTGCTTGCGCTCAAGGAGACCGAGATCTGGAAGGAGGAGGGAAAGGGCGAGGCAGAGAGGAGGAGGAGGTCCGAGCGGCGCACGCACCATGAGCTCGTCGAGACGCTCCGAGTGCGTCGGGTCCTTGCGCACTTCCTCCTCAACGTGCACGAGCCTCCACCGGATAAAGTTGGTGGCTCGCTCGCCGAGGCGGGTGAGCTTGATGACGGTGAGGCCATGCGGCCCCAGGAGCTCGCTCTGCCACGCGGCGGCGTACTCGGCGTCGTGGTGACGAGCGTACTCGACGACGGCCATGCGCACCTTCGACGCGATGTAGTTGAAGTAGACGCCCGAGGTTCTGGCGACGTCGTACGGGTGCGCTTGCTGCGTGTGACCGTCCTGGAGGACGAGGTCGGGGATCAGGACGAAGCCGACCGACAGAGAGAGGAACGTGCGCACCGGGCCTCGGAGTCCGTCCCAGAAGCCTGAGTCAAAGCTGCGCTGGAAGTTCTCGAACGAGACCTGCAACGCGAAGCGGAAGAAGGTGAGCGGGCGTCGAGGAGCACGACCCTGGGCGAGGAAGACGACGACGACGTACCGCGTCAACGTTGGGGTGCCCGGTGCAGAGTCCCTCGGCCCAGGTTGCGATCAGGACGTCCGTGACCGTCTCGCGGTCGATAGGGCTCATGCTGAGCCAGCCGCCGACGATTTCTGCGGCCGAGTTGCGCACGCGAGGTCCGAGCCACTCGTACAGCTCGTCGACGTTCTTGCGCAACAGCTCCGAAGCTTGCCCGTCGAAGTGGGCCATGTCGAGTGCGTGCGAGGCGAGTACGAGAGCGGAAGAAGGACGCGAGCCGAGAAAGAGAAGCGCATCTTGGGAGGCGAGCGGAAAGTCCGCGGTCCAGCAGCTCGGCGCTCGAGCCCCGCTCTGTTGCCGGCGAACGGCTCGACGAGAGGAGAGCGAACTTGCCGGCAGAGCGCGGGACCGCGGAGCGGCTGCCGAGATGCGTACGTGCGTCGAGAACCGGACGAACCCTCTCGGAGCGGTCCGAGCGGCGCGCTGCGGGTCTCCCTCGCGCGACTCTCGACGAGCTCTCAAACTCGATTTTCTTTCTCGAAATAGGTTATTCAATGAGTTGCAGCTTGAGGCGAAAGTAAAGATGCGCTCGCCAGCGACGACGACCTCGGCGACACCGCGCACGACCCTCCTCGAGCCGAGCTCCCACCTCAGAGCGAGCGAGCCTGCCACGCCCTCGCCGTCGTGCCGTAGAACTTGCGCGCGTAGTAGTCAGACAGCCGAGGCGGGTCGGCATGGGCGTGAGCGCGCGCGAGCGACTGCAGCGTCGAGGCGTGCGCAGAGTGCTGCGCGCGAGAGAGCCACGCGGCGTCAGCAGAGAGCAAGGACGGCTCGAGCGCACCAGGGAGAGTCAGCGCACCTGAAGGCCGTGCGAGAGGGGGAGCCCGGTCGGGTCAGGGTGCGGCGCCGCAGGGTCGAAGAGCTGCTGAGCCTGCGCAGAGGGGCGAGGGCGGCTCAAACGGTCAGCGGACGAGCCGCACAGAGGCTCGGGAGAAGAGGGCGCACAAGGAGGGCTGCAGAGGGGGGCTCGGCCGTGCGATGCAGCATGTCGCACGAGTGCGCGACGCTCGCTCGCGTCGTGTCGACCGCCGTCTGCTGCTGCTCGGGGCTGAGCTGGTGGAACAGGCGCTGCGCAGCGTCGGTCGTCCTGCTCTGGATCGCCTCGTAGAGGATGGTGGCCTCGGCGTCCTTGTGCTGCGGCGAGACGTGATTCGACTTGTTGCTCTCCGAGTAGAGGAGGACGAGGTCGCCGAGAAGGCCGCTGTAAGTCGCGCAGCGCTGCTGAGCCGTCTCAGCCTGCAGGTACGCGTGGTGGAGCAGGAGGTCGGTCGAGGGCTGCGGACGGGCGGAGGCACGAGCGTCAGGAGCGCTCGAGGGGAGTGAGAGCAAGGAGAGGCTCGAGCGCACCAGCACATGCGCCGCCAGGAAGAGCGCCTCGTGCGCACGCTCCCTGCGCTTGAGGATCTGCTCGACGGCGCCGATGCGGTGCGCGATGTCGGAGGCGGCCCGGGGTCCCCAACGACGCAGCATGGCGAGCGGGAGGGCCGACGCGACCTGCATCTTCCACTCTTGAGCGGCTGGAACCTGCGACTGCCCCGGGGCGGCGCTGTACATGTCGCAGATGCTCTCGACGAGGCCGCCGATGCGATCGTAGGCGATGTGGATCAAGTGCTCGTGCTGCAGAGGGAGGTCGTGAAGCTCGTCAGCTGGAGCTCGAGCTACCTCTGTCGACGACGGACGGAGCAGGGACGCACCTCGGGCCGAGGGACGGCGCAGACGTCGCGAGCGAGTCGAGAATACATGATCTGCGGACCAGACGGTGAGCGCCAGCTCTCGGTTCTACGAGGAGATCGAGGAGAAGGAGGACGAGGGGGCTCACCTCGGCCGCCTTGAGGGTCCCGTCGACTGCCGAGCGACAGGCTGCTGCGAGTAGGCGGTCGCTGATAGCCTCAGCCTCGGGAGGCGAGAAAGTGGGCCACGTCGCGGCGAGCTGGTCCGCCGAGCTCTTGAGCGACTTCACGACCCGCAGGACGTCCTCGCGGTTGGCGTGAGGCGACTTCGTGGCGGCGGACTCGGCCAGGTCCCGGTAGACCCTCGCGACGTAGCTGAGGAGCAAGGAGTGGTCGTGCATGCTGAGGCGAGCCGTGGGAGGAAGCGCAGGAGCAAGCAGGAGTGAGGGAAAGAGGAGAGGCGCGATGGGGTCCGGCCGCGGATGCCTCGGTCGACGGCCCGGCTCAGCCCTCGGCGTGCTCATGCCGAAACCGGCGAGCGCGCTCGAGCGTTGTCCGTACGTACGCAGACGCCGCAGCGGAATCGCCGGCCGCGTCAGGAGAGGCGAGCGCGAGGAGCCCTGGGCGGGCGCGCTCGCGAGCTTGACGAGCGGGGGCGACAGCGGCAGGATGTCGTGCGTGCTCTGCAAGCTGGCCAGCTGGCTGTGCGGCAGGCGGGCGAGAGGTTGAGGAGGAGAGCGACTCGGAGGAGGGCGACCGCAACCCGGCTCTGCACCGCGCTCAGCAGCCCGCGCTTGCGTTTGAGCAGCAGTAGAGCATGTCTGCAGCACCGCTGATGCCTCTCCAGCCCAGCCGGAGCTCGCCGCGCTCGCCGCTCGCCTCCCCCTCCCCCTCGACCTTTCTCATCAGTTTCGCCTCTCACCTCGCCGCCCCCTCGCCGCGAGGCCGCTTGAAGACGCCCGAGCCCCTCCGATTTCTCTATCCGGCATCTGCGCCTTCGTAGCTGCGCCGCCGAGGTCGTCGCGATCCTGTCGCCGCCTCGTCGACGCTCGCGCGCCTTTCCTCGCATCGCTTGCCCGCTCCTCGCCCTGGACTGGCTTAGCTTCTCGCTGTACACACGCTGCACCTCACAATTGGCTGTGCTCGCACGCAGAGCCATGGCGTACGGCTGCGCGGGCGAGAAGGCCCCGTCGTCATCGTGCGCGCGGCCTTGCGCCCTCTCCCCCTCGCTCGCTCGAGGCGCCTGTGCTCTTTCGACGACGGCCAGACTGAGCTCGGCTGCACAGGCCCGACCGGCGAGCGCACGCGACGAGCGGTGCGGCGTCACGCTCTCTCGAGCGATGCGCTCCGCTCGCTCCCTCGCGCTCGTTCATCCAGCTCAGCTGGTCGCACGCTCAAGTTGGAGCTCGTGCCTGCACTCTCGACGACGCTGACGAAGCGCGGGCACGCACTGCGATGAGCTGGCGCCGACAGCTCGAGGAGAGACCGCGCACGAGCCGCTCCTCGTCCTGCTCGCCCACCTCGCTCTCACGGTCCCTCCTGCTTCTCGGCGGGATCTCGCTCTCAACCTCTCGAGAGCACCGAGAGAGAGAGAAAGAGACTGCTCGGAGATTACACACGGTGGCAAGGGAAACCCGCTCGCTCGCTCGCTCGCTCGTCGCGACCCACCCGACCTCGTTCGACCCGCTCCCGCCCTCGCGCGCTCGCGCCCGACGCCCCTCGCCGCTCTATGCGCGCGCCTCGTTGTGGCCCTTCTGGCTCTGGCCGTCGTCGCCATAGACGTTCTTGCCCGCCGTGCTGTCGCCCTTGTCGAACGCCTGCACGCAGTGGCCCATCGTCGTCGAGTTGCGCGACACGGCGTCGGTGCGGTAAAAGCTCTCGATCGGGTTCGTGAGCGGGCCCTCGAGTGCGCCGTGGACGGCGCCGGTGCGCTCGGCGGCGGCGCGCACGGCCGCGAGGCCGGCGAGGACCGACGAGGGGCGCTCGAGCTCGCCGTACCGGACGAGCGAGGGGCACACGTCCCACAGGCGGTCGCGCACCGCGCCCGTGTCGTCGTAGGGCAGCGTCGCGCCGACGACCTCGCTCAGGGCGCGCACAATCTTCCAGTCCTCGCGGGCGGCGCCCGGGGGCGGGACGGCGGCGCGCCCGAGCTGGGTCCGGCCCTCGGTGTTGACCCAGGTCGTGCTCTTCTCGGTGTAGGCGCACCCGGGGAGGACGACGTCGGCGTACTGGGCGCCGAGGTCGCCGTGGTGGCCCTGGTAGACGACGAACGCGTCGCGCGGGATCGACGACGGCGCAAAGTCGTCGGCGTTGAGCAGGTAGACAAACTTGGGCGACGCCTTGGACGCGGCGGCAGAGGGCACAAAGCCGACGTCGTAGGCGGCTGTCCGAGATGCGGCCTGCGAGCGAGCGAGAGGGTCAGGACCCTGAGCCGACGACGACGGGCGAGCGAGAGGAGGCGGGACGCACGCGCTGCAGGACGTTGTAGCCGACCCACTCGTCCGTGACAAACCTGGCCTTGTGCTTGTCGACAAACTTGGCCACCTCGGCGTACACCTGGGCGCCGTCCTTGTGCTCGGCGACGTGCGAGCCGACGATGATCATGGGCCGCTTGGCGCCCTCGAGCTGCTTGGCCCAGTCGCCCTTCTTGCCGTTCAGGACGTCGCGCACGGCGGCGACGTCGGTCCCGAGGTGGTCGTACCCGAACGTCGAGTCGAACTCCTCGCCGACGAGCGCGAGGTCCGTCTCGTTCCTGAGCCACGTCTTGCGCAGGCGCGCGTTGAGGACCGCAGCCTCGTGGCGCGGGTTGGTGCCGATCAGGAGGACGCGGTCGGCGTACTCGACGCCGGCGATCGACGAGCCGAACGTGTAGGCCGCGCGGTGGTCGACGCCGTGGGCGGGCGGGCGCGAGCTCGTGACGGCGCCCTCGACGACCGTGTTGTCGGACCCGAGGCGGTTGACGAGGTCCTTGAGGGCGACGAGCGACTCGGCGTCGGCGAGGGCGCCGCCGACGGCCTGGATCTCGTTGCCGTGGGCGCCCGACGCGGCGAGGCCGTCCTTGACGGCGGCGAGCGCCTCGGGCCACGTGACGGGCTGGAAGCGGTCGCCGACGCGCACGAGGGGCGTGTTGAGGCGCTGGGTGCGCAGGCCGTCGTAGGCGTAGCGCGTCTTGTCCGAGATCCACTCCTCGTTGATGTCGTCGTTCAAGCGGGGCTGGATGCGCATGACGACCTGGCCGCGCGAGTCGATGCGGATGTTGGACCCGAGCGCGTCCATGACGTCGACCGACTCGGTCTTCTTGAGCTCCCACGGGCGCGCCTCGAACGCGTACGGCTTGGACGTGAGGGCGCCGACCGGGCACAGGTCGACGACGTTGCCCGACATCTCCGAGTTGATCGTCTTCTCGATGTAGGTGCCGATCTGCATGTCGTTGCCGCGGCCCGAGGTGCCGAGGTCCTGGACGCCGGCGACCTCGTTGGCGAAGCGGACGCAGCGCGTGCAGTGGATGCAGCGGTTCATCGACGTCTTGATCAAGGGCCCAAAGTTCTTGTCCTCGGTGGCGCGCTTGCCCGTGATCTCGTGGAAGCGGGTGCGGTCCGAGCCGTAGCGCATCGACTGGTCCTGGAGGTCGCACTCGCCGCCCTGGTCGCAGATGGGGCAGTCGAGCGGGTGGTTGGCGAGGAGGAACTCCATGACGCCCTCGCGCGCCTTGTGGACCGTCGGCGTGTTGGTCTTGACCTTCTGGCCGGGCCTGCAGGGGGTAGGGCGGGTCAGCTGGTGCGTCTCGAGAGGGTGGGGAGGAGGAGGAGGAGACGGACATGGCGGGGAGCGCGCACGAGGCCTGAGGCTTGGGCGGACCGGGCGAGACCTCGACGAGGCACATGCTGCAGGTTACTCGGTGTCAGTGCAGGTGCGCAGGAGGGGCGGGCGAGGGCGAGGGAGCGGGTCGGGTGGCGGACCAGTCGAGAGGGGGGGGTGAGGTCGAGGGGCTCGAAGCAAGGGACGAGGACGGACCGGCAGTTGCCGGCAATGTTGAGGCGGTCATGGTAGCAGAATCGAGGGACCGAGACGCCTGTCGGGGATGGGCGAGCGAGGTCAGGACGAGGCGATGAGGGGGAGGAGGGGGAGACGAGGAGGAGGAGAGGGTCGAGGAGGAGAGCGAGGGGAGGGGAAGGGACGGACCGGCTTGCTCGCAGGCCTGGATGAGGGCGGTGCCCTGCTCTACGGTGACGGGGACGCCGTCGACCTCGAGGGTGATCTTGGCCGGGGTCGAGGTGGACGCCGAGAAGGAGCGGACGGCGGCGGCGGGCGAGGGTGCGGAGCGGAGAGCGCGGGCGACCTGGGCCGGTGCGGTGCGCATGCGCTGAGTCCTGAGCATGGCGGGGATGCTGCTGGGCGGGGTGGCGAGCCGGGTGGAGGGGAGCGACGGCCTCGTCCTCGCCCTCGTCGTCGTCGCGGGCCAACCACCTCTCGCCTCACTCGGCTCTCCTCTCTCACCTCGAGCCAGCTACCTCTGCACCCAGTGCACCTCGACAAGGTACCCACTCGCACCCTGTCCAACCCGCACCCCGTTCCACCCGCTCCTTGTCGAGTACTGACCCCCTTCCTCCTCCTCGATCTCGCTCCTCGCTCCACTCGTCAAGCACAGCCAAGCCACTCCGCTCGAGCACCCCGTCAAGCCACCCCTCAAGCACCCCTCAAGCCATGCTCGCTCTCGCCCGCGCTCCCCTCCGCGCACTCCGCACCCCGACCTCGACCCCCTCCCCGCTCGCCTCGTCCTCGCGCCACCTCTCGTCCATCGTCTCGCCCGCGTCCCACCCAGCCCGCTGCGCCTGCGCCCGCTGCGCCTCGCGCTCGGCCCCGACCAGCACCATCGTCCGCGCGCCAACCCACCCCTCCTCGTCCCCCTCCTCCCCCTCCTCCTCGGGCACCCTCTCGTCCTTCGCCTCGCCCCTCGGCGCAACCCGCCTCGCCTCGCGCCTCGCGCCGACCCACCCGCGCGCGTGCGGCTGTGCGGGGTGCGCACCGCGCGCGGCCCCCGCCGCTGCTGGGCTCGTCGGCGTGCCCGCGCGCCCTGGCTCGGGCTCGAGCGCGGCGACGGTTGCGGCTCGCCAGGCGGCGCTCGTCAACGGCGTGCGCACGATGAAGGTTAAAAGCAGTGTGAAAATCTATTGCTCGGGCTGCCAGTCGGTGAGGCGCAAGGGCACCGTCTTCATCCTGTGCTCGCTCAACCCGAAGCACAAGCAGGTGCGCTCCTCCTCTCCCTCTTGCGCCGCTCTGCGCGCTCGTCGACTCACTCCTTCCTTCTTCTCGTGCGCAGCGCCAGGGCTGAGGTGCCCGACGAGCCTGTCCTTGTACCCCTCGCCGTTTGTCCTTGACCCTCTGTAACCTCGATTCCCTCCCCCCGTGCCGGTCTCGAGAGCGAGAGTCTTCCGTGCAGTCCTCGTTGTGCACTAGCCATAAAGCCGAGCCTACTGCTGGAAGCCCTGCGCAACGACCGGTCGCACGAGCGACGACAAGTGCCCGCCCGCGCACCTCGACCTCGCTCCCCGCCGAGTCCGGCTCACGTCGTCCACCACGCTCCCGCTCTCGTACCAGCATGGCGCTCGACCCGCCCGCACCGAGCCTGGATGCCGTCACTCGGGCGTGCTACGCGCGCGGGCTCTCCAGCGAGACGGTGCGTCCCTCGCCGTCCTCATCAGCTCGTGAGCCCGGCTGACCCCCTCGCGCGAGCAACAGTGGCTCTCGCTGGTGCGCCAGGCGGCCGAGGCTGCGCAGCTAGACCGAGCAGAGCTCGAGCGCCAACTGAGCGGTGCGCCCCTGTCTCCCTCGCTACTCCCCTCCTCCCCGCTCACCTCGACCCCTCCCCCACAGCCGCCCTCGTCGCCCTCCTCATCTCGGGCACCGCCGCACCCACCGCGCCCGGACCGCCACTCGTCGCCGCCTACCTGTCCGCGGCGCTCGATGCGCGAATGTGCGGCCCCGCCGCCGTCGCCCGCGCTGCGTGCGCTCCCTCCCCCTCTTCGCCCTCGGGCACGCCGCCGCCCTCCCTCGCCGCGACCGAGTCCATCCTGCGCGCCGTCCTCCACTCGCTCGACGCGCCCTCCGCGCCCCCTCCTTCCTCCACCGCCGCACCCGCCCTCCTCGACCCCGCCGCACCCCTCTCGGCCTCCCTCCTCCCGCAGCTCGCCGCCCTCGTCCCGCTCGTCGTCGCGCACCCGCGCCGCGCACCCTGCACGGCGACGTACCTCGCGCGACTCGTGCGCGGCGCCGCTGCGTCGCCGCCGGCGGGCGCAGAGGCGCATGAGCGCGCCGCGGTGGGCGAGCAGCTGCGCCGCGCGCGTCTCGAGCTCGAGGGCCTGAGCGAGGCGCAGCGCGCGGCAGAGGGCGCGCACGAGCTGTGCTCTGCGCTGAGGGCGCTCGAGGAGCGGGTTGCGCCCCGCGCGGCGGGCGCGGGCGCGGCAGTGGGCGCGGCTGCGGGGGGTGGGCGGGCGAGGGTCGCGAGCGGGCGGGGCGGGGCGGCGATGGGTGCGGGAGGTGAGGGAGGGCGTGTGGGAGTGAGCGAGGAGGAGGAGGAGGAAGAGGAGGAGGCGGAGAGCGAGGGAGAGGCGCTCGCGAGGAGCGCGAGGACGTCGGGTGGGGACGTCGCGTTCCTCCTCTCGTCATTCGTGCGTCTTTCGCCTCCCCGCCGTATCATCGGCTTACTCAGTACACTCACGCACACCTCACACCGCAGCTCGCGGACCCGCACGCCCCGACCAACTCGCCCCGCCACCTGTCGTCCACCCTCTCGGCCCTCATCGCGCACCGCCTCGCGCAGGCTCGGCGGCGGCGGCGGCGGTGTCGCACGGGCGCAGGCGCACAAGGGCACGACGGCGAGCGCGCGGCGCTCGCAGAGGTGCTGGCCGAGGTGCTGGGCGGGGCGACGAGGCTCGTTGGCGGAGCGGCGGCCCGAGCGGCTGAGAGAGAGGGAGAGGGCGAGGGAGAGGGAGGACACGAGATGGTCATCCTCGAGGCGTGCCTGCTCGCCAAGGTGCGTGCTCTCTCTATCTCACATCTTGCCCCTCTCGCGAGAAGCGACGTAGCACTGACCTTGCGCACGGTCCTCGCCTCGCGCACACAGCTTCCGCACGCGCTCGAGGGCGCCCTCGATGGCTCGTCGCCGACGGTCGACGCGCAGGAGGCGCTTGCGCAGGCTCTGCGGGCGGTGCGAGACGCTGGACTGGGGGAGGCGGGCGGCGAGGGGATGGACGTCGACGGGTGCGTCCACGCTTTCGCCTCTTTTTTTTCTCGCTTCAGGGTGAGCACCATCCTGACGACTCTCTCTCGCACGCCTCACAGCGCCACCCCTTCGTCCTCGTCCTTGTCGCAGACGTTCGACTCGCTCATCGTCGCCTTGTGCCAGCGCGAGCTCCTCTCGCCCAACTCGGGCCCGAGCATTATCCCGCACGTCGATGCGAGCGAGCTACAGCCGGCCATGGTGCGGCCTTCTGCTCTTCTCGCACAACTTGTCCTTCTGCGGTACCGCAGCGGGACAGCGTGCTAATGACGTCGGGGTAACGCTCGCAGATCGCCGACTACTCGGATCGGCTCGCGGGCGCAGGTCAAGACGAGGTCAAGCAGCTCCTGGACGAGCTCGTCGAGTCGCACGTGTCGCAGCAGGCCATCTCGTCAGCTATCGCCGAGGTGAGCTCGAGCCTGTCCTCACCGTCGTCGTGCCCCTCGTCGTTCGCGAGCTGACTCCTCCTCCTCCCCCTTCCGCGCCCTCCCCGCCCTCGCCACAGGACCTCTCGACCAAGTCGACCTCGCACGACGTTGTCGGCCTCTCGACCGTGTGCGACGCCCTCGTCGAGCACCGCGACGCGCTCGCCGTCCTGCTCCTCCATGTCGAGGCGCGCGAGGTGCTCGGACCCGTTCGGGCAGTGCTGGACGAGATCGACACGTCGCAGGATGACTTTGGTGCGCGCTCGCTCCTTCTCTCTGGACGACGTCGAAGCCTGTGGGCGAGACGGCTGACCTGGTGGATCTTGTTGACGTGCAGGCGACGGCAACCCGATCGAGCGGTACGGCGGCCTCGTCCTCTTCGTACAGCTCGTCGCAAGTCGGTTCAAGGCGCGTCACCTACCTCTCCCGTCCATCCTCGTCGCGCACGTCCTGATTCAACCCTCTCGGCGCCCTCCCGCAGCTCCAATCGAACCTCGCGCACCACCTCGGGTCGGCGTCGAGCTTCTTCACGACCTGGCTCCCGTCGTGCTCGGCCGTCTATGCGCTCTCGACCCTGTCGGACGACGAGCGCAGCGTCGTCAGCGGGTGGATCGGCGCGCTGTTTGGCGAGGGAATCTCGGACGACTTGATGCAGTGCGTCCGCTTCGTCTTCTCCTTCTCCCTGTCCTTCTGCCCTCTCGTTCTGCTCTCCGCGATCACGTCGAGCCAGCACTGACTATCATTGTCGCCCGCCTGCAGCGCCACCAACCCGCGCACGCTCCTGCGCGTCGCGCCGACCATCCTCAAGCAGTCGCTCATGGCGCGCCAAGCCGGCGTCGTCGACCTCGACAGCCTGCGCGACGCCCTGTCGTACTTCCTGCAGGAGCTCCTGCGCTTCACGCTGCCCGGCGTGCTGCTGTGGCTCGTCGAGGAGGTCGAGCGGACCCCGTGCGTCGCCTTCCTTTCTCCTCGCAGGCCGCCTCGAACCTGCCGAGGCCGTCCCTCGTAGCAGCTCGAGGTGCTCGTACTGAATCTCTACCACCGTCTGCAGCGCCTCGCCGCAACAACTCGCCATGCTCGACATCCTCCAGACGCTCGTCCTCGCTCCTTCCCTTCCTCCCTCGATCACCGAGCTCGTCGCTCCTTCCCTCGTCCGCCTCCTTCTCGACCCCTCTATCAGCGCCCTGCCGTCCTCGGCCCTCGACCGCGTCAAACTCATCAAGCTCGTCAAGCCGTTCCGCCCGGCGTCCAAACGCGCTCTGCGCTTCGCGGCGCCGCAGGTCCCGGCCGACGAGCCGAGCAGCCGCTCGCCGCACGAGGCGCAGCTACGCACCGAGCTCATGGCGCTCGTGACGACGTCGACGAGCGAGAGCGGCGACGCGGCCGCGCACGGACCCCTTCCGCCGGCGCGCACGGACCTCGCCCGCTCGTTCGCCCGCGTGAGGGCGCACGGGCCTCGCAGCCACAGCGACGGCGCCTTCCTGCGCGTCGCCGTCCTACCTGCGCTCTTTGCCGCCGCCGACAGCGCGTCGTCGGCCTCGTCGGCCGTACACGCCGAGCGCGCCGTCGTCGCCCTCATCGGCTCGTCGAGCTCGTCGCTCGGCGCCGCGCCGGGCACGGCCGCGGCACTCCTGCCCGTGCTCGTCGGCGAGGTCGTCCTTCCCGACCTCGAGACGTGGGTACGCACGCCTGTCGCAGCAGGTGCCGGCGTTGGCGAGCACCCGCGCCCGCAGCGTCGCCGGCGGCGACAGGTCGAGCTCGTTGCAGACGTCGTCTGCGGCGCAGCTGTGTGGGAGCTTGAGCTCGAGAGGCGGTCGGCGAGCGACCGGGGAGAAGAGGGCGCGGCGCAGAGGACGAAGCGGACGCTGCAGCTGCTGAGCGACGGCGTCGCGCACGCGAGGCGCAGCGTCAAGCGAGCGACGGCGAGCACTGCGTCGGCGGGTGAGGCGACTACTCGTGGCGCGCGCGACGGAGACGAGGTCACGGTGCTGGACGTCTTTGTCGAGCGGCTCGCGAGCTGGCCCGACGTCGTCGAGGTCTGCCCGGCGCTCGCTGTTCTCGCTGCTGCTCACGAGCCGTAGCGCGCACATGGAACTTCGAGGCTGGTTTCATTGCGTCTACAGGTGCGAGAGAGGGAAGAAGAGAGAGCAACGAGAGGAGGAGAGGGAAGTGCTCGTCACGCGCCCCAGTCGGACCAGTCGAACGGCGGCGGCACGTCGGCGATGGGGCCAGTGCGCAGCTCGTCGTCGGCCGCCGCACCTCCACTCGGCGCACCCGCAGGCTCGACGCCCGCCGCCGCCGCCGCGACCGCCGCGTCGCCGCTCGTGTCGATCGCCTTGAAGACGGTCAACTCGAGCAGCTCCTCGTCGTCGCCCTTCTTCGTGTCGCGCATGAGGAGGATGCCACCGCCGCCGCCGACGGCGAGCGGCGCGAGCGGCTTGCCGCCTGCGCCCGAGGCCGAGGGCCCCGGGCCGGCGCCCGTCGAGGGCGCGGCGGGAGGCGCGACGGGCCGCACGGGGACGTAGCGCGCCGACGAGGGGAACGTGATGACCGAGAGCTGGGCCGACGTGACGCGCGAGAGGTTGGACAGGGTCGACGACGAGGGCTCGGGCGCCTTGCGCGCCTTGGCGCCGTCCTTCTTTGGTGCGTCGGTCGAGGTCGAGGTCGACGCGGCGGGAGCGGCGGCCGAGGTGCTGTCGTCCGTGTCCATCTTGGCGTCGTCGGTCGTCGGCTTGGTCTCCTCGGCGGGCTTGTCGTCCTGCGAGCGTGAGAGAAGAGGGAGAGGGAGGAAGTTGGTCAGATGAGGGGTCCGTGCGCGGGCAGCGGGAGGGCACATCGAGCGACGCACCGTCTCCATTTCGTCGACCTTGGCGCCACCGCTCTCGGCCTCCTCGGCTGCCTCCTTTGCCTTTGCGCGCGCCGTCGCCTTGGCCGTCGTCGAGAGGACGGCCGTCTTGACCTTCTCGACGGCCTCCTTGGTCGGCGGCTTGGTCGCCGGCTGGTACGCGAACAGCGAGGGCTTGGCGTTGCTGACAAACTCGAACTTGGGGAGCTGCGAGAGAAACGGGGCAGGGTCGTCGAGGAGAAAGAGGGCGAGAGGAAAGAGAGGGAGAGCGACGGGCAGGAGAGGTCAGTGCGCGCTCGCAGTCGACGACGGAGAGGGAGGGCGCAGCGACGCACGTTCAGGTCCTTGTTGACGCCGATGATGGCCGTCGGCGTGAACGCGAGCGAGAGGCAGTGCGCGAGCGGGAACCAGTACCAGAACTGGGCGAAGAGCGCCATGCCGACGATGGCGGGCATGTTGCCGCTGCCGCTCTTGTTCTGCATCGAGATGGTGACGTTGCGCCCGCCGGCGTCGATGATGCCCTGCGACAGGGCGGCGCCAAACTTGGCCATCGGGTCGGCGTGCTTGTCGGCGAGGATCGTCTTGTAGATGGCGCGCGTCGAGGCCACCTTGGGGTGGCTCGCCTCGTTCTGCTCGATGAGGATCATGGCGAGCGACATGCACGCGCCCTGGCGCACAAAGTCGACCGGGTCCTTGGTGAGGGGCTCGAGGAGCGCAATGGCGTCCTCGAGCCCGGTGCCGGCGCACGAGATGCCGAGCGCGAGCGCCGAGCCGTACCGCACGTGCGGGTTGTACGACTCGCTGAGGAGCTGCACGATGCGCGGCACCTGGGTCGGGTTGCGGAAGAGGAGGAACCCGAGCGCCGTGACGGCCGCGCGGCGCACGTCGTCGTTGACGTCCGACACCGCGACGTGGAGCACCTTGCGGATCGCCTGGTTGTTGCCCGTGCCGGCGTACGCGAGCGCGAGCGTGTACATGCCGCCGTACCGCAGGATGGCGTCGGCGTCGCCGACGAGCGTGTCGATGAGCTGGTCGGCCTCCTCCTCCTTGCCGTACATAAGGAACGCGAGGCCGAGCGCAAGGCCGCGGATGATCTTCTCGTGCTGCGTCTCGTGCGCGTACTGGAGCATCTCGTCGAGCGCCTTGTCCGACGCCGTGCCGAGCATGACGAGGCCCATGGCGTACCCGGCCGCCTCGCCGGCGACGGCCGAGTCGTTAAAGAGGACCGTGCGCAGCTCGTCGTACAGCTCTGCGCGCGAGAGGAGGGGGCGAGGGCGTCAGGATCCTGAGCGGGAGTGCGAAGGAAGAGAGGGAGGGAGGGAGGGAGGGAGAGACGCACCCTCGTTGCCGCTGCCCATGGCCGCCACGCCGAGACCGAGCGCCGCGCCGTGCTGGATCACCTCGTCCTGGCTATTCTTGAGCGTGTCGACGAGGTACCGCACCGTCTCGTCCTTGCCGTGGTTGGCGTTGACGAGGCCGAGCGCGTACAGGGACCCGCCCTCGGAGTAGACGCTGCCCGCCGCGCCGCGGTCGCCATTGGCGGCGGGCAGGTACGGCTCGAGGATGGCCTTGCCCTGGGCGAGGTTGCCCTTGTGGATGACGCCGAGCGCGGCCGTCGTCGTAAACTTGGACCAGTTGCTCGCCTTTGTGAGGAACTCGAGGTTCTCGCGCAGGAACTGGTCCGACGTCGTGCCGGCGTGCGCAAACGCGTTCATGAACGACACGGCCGAGTGGTAGATCGAGTTGCGCGGCTCGAGCGCGTCGAGCGTCGACTTGAGGATGAGCAGGTCGGCCTTGTTGTTGCGGTACAGGAACTCGAGGTACAGCTTGATGCTCTCCTCGCCGCTGAGGATCGTCACGACGCGCTCGCGCAGCAGCTCGGCGCCCTCCTTGGGCTGCGCCGCCGACGCAGGCGCCGGTGCGGCCGGCGTTGCGGCGTCGCCCTCGCCGCCGCTCGGTGCGGGTGCGGCGGGCGCCTCGACGGCGTCGGCGGGTGCGAGCGCGGTGCGCACGAACTGGAGGAACTCCTGCGTCGCCGTCTCGGCGAGGTCGAACGCGATCTGGTAGGCGGTGAGGATGGCGTCGTCGTCGGGCGTCTCGGTCGGCGTGTCGAGCTTGAGGAGGGACGAGAGGAGGGAAGAGGCGAGGGACGGGTCGTTGAGGTAGACGAAGCACTGGGTGATGGAGAAGTAGTCGGGCGAGGGAAGCGACTCGAACAGCTTGATGAGGAGCTGGAGGATCTGTGGTCGGCACGGGGGAGGGAGGACCTGAATCAGCTTCCGCCTCTCGAGGCTGACGTCGCACGGTACGAGTTGGGGACAGAGACGCACCTCGCTCTTGTAGCTCTTGCTCTGACCGCCAACAGCGATGCCCTCGCGCACGACAATGTGCAGGATCCACTCGAGCAGGCTCGCGTCCTTGGTCTGGTCGAAGATGCGCTGCACGACGTCGAGTCGTCGGGACGAGAGAGCGATGCCGAGAGCCTGCGAGGAGGAGGGAGGCAGCGTCAGCTCCTGCGAGGCCTGGTGGGGGCGAGGGGTGCGCGAGGGGGCGGCAGCGCACCTGCTTGTACTCGCCGTCGCGCTCGCACCGCTCAAACATGCGCTCGACGATCGTCTCGAGGCGCTTGTCGACGCTGCCGCCGACTCGTGCCGGGTCGACTGCGTCGGCTGAAGGTGCAGAGGCCGAGCGGGACGAGGTGTACGAGTCGATCGCCTTGGCTGTGGGTGGGCGGGCGAGGGAGAGAGCGAGGTCAGCATCCTGCTCGGCCCCGGGGCGAGCAGAGGGTGGGAGAGAGGGGAAGCGCACAAATGATGGTCTCGACATACTGGGCCTCTTGCGGCGGGACGTCGCCCGCGAGCTCGACGTCGAACAGCTTGCCGGCGCCGAGGGCGAACGAGAGGGCCTCGTCGAGGTTGCCGAGGTGGAAGTAGACCTTGGACGCAACGAGGGAAGCGAGGTCGCGGCTCTGGAACCCGGTCGACTCGGAGAGGGCCTCGCTGCGAGAGGGCGGGAGCAAGTTGGTGCGAGAGACGTCGTCAGCGGGGGAGGGGGAGGAGGCGAGGGTCGCTCGTCGAGGCGGGGGAGCTCGAGGGGTGGGACAAAGGTGTCGAGACGCACATCTTGACGACATCGTCTGCGACCTCTGCCCAGAACGAGTCGATGCGGGCGTTGATGGCCTGGAGAGCGTGAGCCTGGAGAGCGGGCTCTGGCTCGTCGAGGAGCGCGAGCAGACCTGCGGTCGAGCGTGTGGGTGGTCAGTAGGGATGTACAGACAGAGTGGGCTAGGTGCGAGCTCACCCTGAGCGGATTGAACCATGGTGGCCGTGTGTGGAGGAGGACGAGAGCCGGACGACGACGACGACGACGACACGGCTCTCGCCTCGTCACCTCGTCGCTCTGCAGGGCTAGTCACTCTGGCTGTGCTCTCCTAGCCTGCCTTAGCAGCCGCGCCACCCCTGCCCTGCTCCCGCCACCCGCGTCGCCTCTCTCGTCGTCCTCCTCGAGGTTGCTGACGCGGTGCTCGTCCTCACACTCCCCGCGCCTTGCGAGGCCGCCTGGGCCTGCTCCCGAGGTGCACGACCAGTCCTGCCAGCTCCCCTGTCCTGCCAGCTCGCTCAAATTCCCCACACCAAGACCAACCTCGCCCGCTCGCCTCCTCGTCGACGTCCTCGCCGATCCCGCCGTCGTGCGCACACCTCACAACGGCTGGCGGGCCACCTAGCCGCCGCCGAACTCTCCTTGGACCTGCACCGAGCGCGCCGAAGCCGTGTGCTCGTCACGGGCATTCGCAGGTCCCGCTCGGCGACGTCGTCCGGTGCAGACGCTCGTTCGGCGGCGCTCGTCGTCGACCGCTTGGCGTCGTCCAGGCTCTGTTTCCGCTCTGCTTCCCTCAGAGCTCAGTCTCGACGATGGGTCGCCCCAGTAACCCGAGCGAGGCGCTCCTCGGCCAGCTGCAGTCGCTGTACAGCTGGGTGCAGGACCCGAGCGTGCGGCACCTCACCAAGAACCGCCGCGAGGAGGAGCAGGCCAAGGGCCGGCTCGACCAGAAGGTCAACCGCAACCTGAGCGCCGCCAGGACCAAGTTCGTCCAAGAGTGGCACACGCTGTTGCCGTGGGAGCGCGAGCGCGCGGTCGACCGGCTCCTCGCCGCCTTCTGTCACTCGCGCGCTTCCCGGCTCACCTATCCAGACTACCACAAGGTGAGCCCCTTCTCTTCTCTTCGCTCGAGCCTCGCGTCCTGCAGCGTGCTGACGAGCCGGTGGCCAGCTCAACTACAGGAGCCTGTGCGGTGCGATCGGTCAGCTCGTCGAGCCGCAGGAGGCAGAGCTGGTGCGTCTCCCGCTCTCGCTCCCACACTACTACGAGCACCTCCTCTCACCGTGCGACGTCGCCAGGCAGCCGAGGAGACCGACCAGTCGCCCTACGTCCAGGTCGACAAGCTCGTTCGCGCGATCGGCGTCGCCTGCACGAGCTCGAGCTCGCGCGCCGCGCTCGAGTCGGCACAACGATGGGCAAGAGAGTTCATGAGCGCTTCGGGCCTCACGAGGGTCAAGCTCGAGCGGCTCGAGCCGGCTGCGCGGCGCGACCTGGTTCACGAGGTGCAGGCCATCCTCGCCGGCGTCAAGGAGTCGCTTCACGCCGGTTGGTCGCTCGACAACGTACTCGTGAGTCGCGGATCCTCTGCACGATCGACTCGTCGCGTTCGCCGAGCGGACCGGACCTGACTCTCCCCGCCCTCCCTCTCGCAGCTCTCCGCCGACGCCATCCTTTCCCGCGCGCACGACTCGACCCAGCCGCCCTCCTCCCGGTTCAACAAGCTCGTCAACGTCCTGCACAGCCTCATCGCCCTGTACCACGCCGCGCCGGACACGGAGCGCGACGTCGAGCAGCTGGAGGAGGCCCGTGCGCTCCTCGGCCGCAGGATGGACGTCGGCGCGCACCCGGTCGTCCTCACGCGGCGCGTCGCCGAGGTGCACTTTGGCGAGCTCTCGCTCGAGCAGCAGGTCGCCGCTGTCGAGAACGGGCGCACCCTCCTGTTCGACCTGTGCCGCGCGTACCACGAGCAGAAGCGCTTGCCCGACGCTCGAGAGCCCGTGCGTCCTGTCCCTCGCCCTCTCGACTCGTCGTAAAGTACCGCCGCTCACGGTCCTACCTCCTGCGACAGCTCGACCGATTCTTCAAGGAGCTGCAGCACCCAGAGCTCCGCCGCCTTACCCGCCCTCCTCAGCCTGCTCGGTCCCTGGTATGCCGCGCTCCTCTTCTCCTCTTCCTCCCTCTCGCTCCTTCTCCTCCTGCGGCTCTCCCTGCGCTGTGAGCTGACGCTCACCGCACTGTCGCAGCGCCAAGCCTCGGTCGACCGTCCGCCACCTCTCCTCGACCCGACCTGGCCCGCTTCCCTCGCGTACGGACGCACAGATTGGCGCATCGCGACGCGCAGCACATCCTCACGCTTCTCGTAGACCCCTAGAGCTGCGAGGGTACGATTGTGAGCCGTGCTGCTCGTTCCGCCGTTTGAGAAGGTCAGCGCGAGGCCCGAGCGGCCTCCCTTCGCGTCCTCGCCTCGAGCGGCCTTTCTGCCCCTCACGTAGCTACTCTGTCGCTGCTCTCGCAGCCTTGAGTAGCGCTGCACGACCGCAGCTCTCTACCCACCAGCTTCGGAGGCTCGCTGCCAGAGCGGGGCTCGCGCTTTGGCCTCCTCGAAAGCTTCGCCTTGTCGAGTCGGCCGAGCTATCGCGGTTGCTCGGCATCTCCGCGGAACTTTGACGACGACATGAGACGCGGCGTACGCGGACGGACGATCGTCGGGGCGCAGACGGGCTCCGGTCAAGGCGGAACCGTCGTGGTCAAGCCGTTCGCCCCTTGGCTCTCTGCCGGCCCTCGCTCGACGCAAGCATGTCCAACGCTTCTCTCCTTCCTCTTTTCGCACCCTCTCGACCTCCTTCGACCTGCGTCAATCATGGACGTCGCGCTCAACCCGGTCGCCGACCTCCTCCTCCACCGCCTCAAGTCGCTCTACTACTGGCTGCAGCAGCGCCCGCACCGCGCCAACGCGCTCAGCGACCCCTCTCGTTCTCGCGACCACTCGATCAACACCTCGCTCGGCGGCGCGAGCTACCGCTTTGGCGAGAACTGGCACGCGCTGCTGCCCTCGGAGCGCGAGCTGGTCGTCGACCGTCTTCTCGCAGCGTACTGCATCACGAGGACGCCTCAAGAGGATTTCCTGTGGGACAAGGTGCGCTCCCTCTCCCTCCTGGACCCCTGTCGAAGCTTGTGCTGACGCTCGGACCCCCCGCAGCTCAACTACAAGCGGCTCTGCCTCGCCGTTCAGTCCAAGGACCCACCCAAGGAGAGCGCTCTCGTGCGTCAGACTGCCTCTCTCGTCGATTCGCACGTGTGCTGACCCTTACCGACGAGCGCAGGCCGTCATGGACACGCAGGCGTCGCCGTACATCCAGATCTCGAACCTCGTCCGCACGATCCGCAACCTCTGCATCGACTCGCGCCGCACCGACGCGCTCAACTCGTGCACGACGTGGGAGACAGCGTTTCTCGGTCGGGCCGGCATCATGCGGGGCAAGCTGTACCGGCTCGAGCCGACGGTACATCGCCGGGTCGTCGAGGAGGTCCGTGCGGTCCTCGCCCAGGTCAGCGAGCGCCTGCGTACGGGCCATGCGATCGACGACGTCCTCGTGCGCCGCCTCTCGTTCCCTCTCGCCTCTGAGGTCAGAGGAATAACGTCGCCGCCGTCTCGCAGCTGTCCGCCGACGCCGTCTTCTCTCGAGCACACAACTCTTTCGAGCCCGCCTCGACTCGGTTCTCGACCTTCATCGGCTCACTCGACAGCCTTATCGTACTGTACACCTCGACCTCGTGGCACGATGCCGACGTCGCAGCACTGCAAGTCGTGCGCAAGTCGTTCGAGGAGCGCATCACGATCGCCGAGGTCCCGACCGTCGTCACGCAGCGGACGGCCGAGGTGCACTTCTCGCTGCTCTCAATCGAGCAGCAGGTCCAGGCGGTCGCGAGGGCCCGAGCGCTGCTGTACCACGCCTGCGGCCAGGCGCACGCACGGCGTGAGCTCCCCACCGCTCACCTAGTCGTGCGTCGCGCTTCCCTCTCTCTCTCTCTTCTCGACCTGCGCTCGTCGCACCGACATGAGCTGACGCTCTGCCTCTTGAGCAGCGAGCCGAGCTCCTCAACGCCATCGAGCACCCGCAGCTGATGCAGCTCGTCCGCGACGCTCGGGCCGCTCACAGCAACGTGCGTCCTCCCTGCTCCCACCTCTCCTTGCTCTCTCTCCTGCGCACCTTTCTCTTCTCCTCGACTGACTCTCGAGGCTTTCGCTGCCCGCAGGTACCGCACTGAGGGCTGTCGACGCCTTCCTCGATTCGAGCTCGCCCTTCTCCCTCGCGGATGGGTGCGCACGACGGCAGGTCACCGCGAGGACGGAGCATGATTCCCTAGATGAGGTCGTAGACACTTAGACGAGTCGAGCATGCCCGCTCTGCTGCACTGTAGAGCCTGAGCCGGCCTCTTTTCGACTTGAGAAGGTCGACGAGGGCCCGATGCTTGCGCTTTGGCCTCCTCGAGAGCTCCAGGCCGTCAAAGTCGGCCGAGCTGCCGTGATCGCTCGGCATCTCCGCGGAGGGCGTCTTGTCCTCAAGAGGCGTCAAAGCGGACGGACGGCCGCTCATCCGCGGGCGGACCGTGCCCGGTCAGAGCGGTCGTCGTCAAGCCGAGCGTCGTTTCCCTCGCTTCCGGCTCTCGCTCGCCTCCTCCGCCATGCTCGGGAGCTTCTTTCGTCCGCTCCTTCCACTCGCTCAACCTGCGCCGACCTGCCTCGACCATGAACTTTGCGCTCGACCCGGCCGCGGCGCTCCTCCTCCACCGCCTCAAAATGCTCTACGACTGGCTGCAGGTGCGGCCGCGGCACGGCGCCTCTCAACACAACGAGGGCTTGATCAACGTGTCGCTCGGCACCGCCAGCTCGCGCTTCGTCAAGTACTGGCACGACGTCTTGCCGTGGGAGCGCGAGCTCGCGGTCGACCGCCTCCTCGCGGCGTACTGCGTCACGAGGACGCCTCACGACGACTTTGTGTGGAAGAAGGTGCGCGCTCTCTCTCAGTCGTCGTTCCGGAGAAGCCCGAGCTGACGAGCGCCGTGCTTGCAGCTCAACTACAAGCCGCTTCGCCTCGCCGTCGGCTTCAAGGACACCCCGGACGAGAAGTCCCTCGTGCGCCGACTTAGCTTCTCGTCAATCAAAAGAGATGCTGACCCTTCTCGAGGTCCGCAGACCCTCATGGACACCCGCTCGGCGCCCTATTTCCAGGTGTTTGACCTCGTCCGCACGATCCACAACCTCTGCATCGAGTCGCGCCGCACCGACGCGCTCAACTCGTGCACCAGCTGGGGGACGAGCTTCCTGAGTCGAGCAGGCGTCACGCGGGGCAAGCTCTTCCGGCTCGAGCCCGCCGTGCAGCAGCAGGTCGTCCACGAGGTCCGTGCGGTGGTCAACCAGGTGAGCGAGCGCCTGCGCACGGGCTCTGCCATCGACGACGTCCTCGTGAGCTGCCTCTCTTCATGCGCTCGTCAGCATGTGCACGAGCTGATGTCGACGCTCGGACCGCAGCCGTCCGCCGACACCGTCTTCTCGAGCGCGCACGACTCGAAGCTGCACGCCGCGACTCGGTTCGCCACGTTCGCCGCCTCTCTCGACAGCCTCGTCTTGCTGTATGCCTCGTCACCGTCGTCGCCGTCGGACGAGGCCGGCGCCGCTTTGCTGCGAGACGTCCGCCGCTCGTTCGAGAAGCGGATGACGGTCGTCGAGGTGCCGTCGGTCGTCGAGCTGAGGACCGCCGAGGTGCACTTCACGATGCTCTCACTAGCTCAGCAGGTGCAAGCGGTCGCCACAGGCCGAGCCATCCTCTTCCAGGCCTGCGGGCAGCGCTACACCCTGCGGGACCTGCCCGACGCTCACCAGGTCGTGCGTCCCCCGTCATCCTCCTCCTCACCGCGACGTTCTCGCACCGAGCCTGAGCTGACGCTCTGCTTCTCGAGCAGCGAGCCGAGCTCCTCGGCGCACTCGAGCACCAGCAGCTGATGCGCCTCGCTCGCGACGCTCAGGCCGCCCGCAGCCAGGTGCGCCTCCTCCTCCCTTTTCTTCCCTCCCGTTCCTCCTGCACGCCTCTCCTTTCTCTCCCGCTGACGCTCTCTGGCGATCCTGGGCCCGCAGGTTCCGCACTGAGGGCCGTCGACCCCTCCCCTTGCCCGAGCTCGCCCTTCTCCTTGGCGGGCGGGTGTGCAGGCCGGCAGGTCACCGCGAGGTTGGAGCACGATCCTGTAGACGAGCTCGTAGACACCTAGACGACTCGCGCATGCCCGCTTTGCTGCACTGTAGAGGCCGAGCCGGCCTTCTTTCAACTTGAGAAGGTCGACGAGCTCTCGAACCTCCTTTCTCCGCTACGTCGCGCAGCTTCCTCAGCTCTCGTCCGCTTAGCAACGCAGCCAGACCCTGTTGCAGTAAGCGAGCTACGAAGGTGCTCCTCGTGACGGTCGTGAGCGAGTCGAGTCGACCAGCGAGATCTGCTTCCCCGCTCGGACCTCGCCCTCTGCGGGCAGCGCCCAGAGAGCTTTCGCTCGCCCCAGCCTCTACAGCATCATCTAGAAAGGCTCACGGACATGGGAGAGAGCGTCAAACCTCAAGGTCAGCAGCGCTGAAGCCGTGAGCAGCTCTCGAGCTCTCGACAACGCTCAGGCCCTCGCATCTCGCTCTTGCTCTCGCTCTCGCTCTTGCTCTTGCAGGCTCACGGCTGCCGCACAGGTTCCTCGGCACGCATAGGCATTGTCAGGGTCCAGACGAGCGTCGCAGGAGAAGGGCCAGGCAGCCAAATGAATGGCTCCGACCCGCCCGAGCGCTGACGTCCTCCTCGCGCCGAGGGGCTTTGTCTATCTGGGAGGGGCACAACGAGAGGAGGGAGGGGTACAGAGAGAGGTACGAAGGACGGGAGAGAGAGAGAGAGTCGAGAGGGAGAGGCGCACGGCGCGACGAGCGAGCTCAGTGAAGAGGTCGTCGGCCGGGGGAGGGGAGTAGGACAAGGGGGGACAGACACAGGCGCAGGCGGAGAGGGCCGTTGTTCTTGCGTTGATCGGGCGGCGAGGCGTAGGCGAGGCGAGTACAGGCGACGAGGTCGACAGGCACAAAGACGAGGGGAGCTGGTGGTGGAGGAGGGGTGCCGGGCCCGCCGTGGCTTGACGGGGATGACATCGTCGCCGCACGTGTAGTCGGTGCCGCTCGTGTAGGTGGCGGCGGCGGCGGCGGTGGCGGTGGTGGACGAGCGGCGGCGTGTAGAGGAAGGACGCCTCGTCGCCCTCGTCCTCGCCCGCTCAGGCCTCCTCCACCCTGCGCCTCTTGCCCCTCCCCTCGCCCCTGACCTCCTCGAGCTCGCGCTCGAGCCCCTCGCCCCACACCCTGAGCCGCTCATTCTCCTCCTCGAGCTCGCCGACGCGCCTCCTGAGCCCGTCGAGCTCGTCCTTCTTCTTCTGCCGGCTCACGCGCGCCGCAAGCGTGTTGGCCCGCCTGCGCCGGTCCGCCTCGCTGACGAGCTTCTGCTCGTCGTCGACCTGCGCCCCAGCGCCCTCGCCGCCCGCCTCGCTCTCAGCGGGCACCTCGCCCTCGTCGCTGCGCGACCCCGAGCCCGAGGCGGACCCGCCGCGCTGCCGCTTGCGCTGCCGCAGCAGCTTGACGGGGACCGCCTTGCGCGACGTGCGGCTCTCGACGGCATAGGTGCGCGCGCGCGTCGGGGCGTCGAGCGCGACGCGCGGCGCCGAGGGGTCGTACGGCGCGCTGGCGCCCGCGCTCGCGCTCGGGGCCTCGCTCGAAGCCGGGCTCGCGCTCGAGCTCGCGGCGGCGACGGCAGCGGTGATGGCGGTGCGCGGCGGGCTCGGCGTCGGGACGTAGGCAGCGCTCGCGGCGGGCTGGCGCGTCGCGCGCTGAGGGCGTGTGCGCACGGGCGTGGGCGCGGGCGGGGCAAAGGCGAGCGGGGCGGGCGCTGCGGGGGACGACGTCGAGGTGGAGGTCGACGTCGAGCGGCGCGAGCGGGTCGAGCGCGCGACGGGCTCGTCGGCGGGGATGATGGGCGAGGTGGTGGTGGTGGTGGGAAGAGGTGGAGGAGCCGGCGGGGCGAACGCGAGGACGGCGTGCTCGTGCTCGGCGGTCGGCGGGAGGGGAGGGAGGGCGTCGAGCGGCGGGAGAGGCGCGGAGGGCGACATGGCGAGGTCGGCGACCTGGGTCGGCGCGAGGACGGGCGAGTACGAGTCGGCCGGCGCCTGCGCCTCCTGCTCCTGCTGCTGCTCGCGGTCCGCCTGCACCATGGCCTCCATCTCGCGCGCCTCGACGCTGAGCTGGCCAAAGAGCCTGAGCCCGCGCGTCTCCGCCGCACCCGCCTCGTCGTCGTCGTCGTCGCCGCGCGGGCCCCACACCGGGTCCACGGCCGTCATGGCCGGGCTGCCGTCCCACGCGCTCGGGGCGTAGGCGTCGTCGTCGGGCGAGTACTGGGGCGACACGAGTGCGCCGTCGTCGTCGTCGTAGTCGAGGAGGGGCGACCCGAGCGCGGCGTCGAACGCGGCGTGGCGGTCCTGGACGCGGTCGAACGAGAGCGGGAGGTACGGCACCGAGTCGGGCGCGTTGAGGTCGGGGAACGACAGCGGCGTCGAGGTCGTCGAGGGCCAGGTCGAGGTGCGAGGGCGCGAGGCGAGCGGGATGAGCGGCGGCGGCGGCGGCGGTTGGTGCGGGTGCGGCTGCTCGAGGGCGACGGCGTGCGGGTTGAGGATGACCGACTTGTTGCTCGACGACTGGCTCGTGCCGAACAGGTCCTCGACGAGGTACTGGTTGAAGTCGTCTGGAACGAGGAGCGCGAGAGGCGAGTCAGCGCTCGAGGTCCGCGCGAGGAGGAGCTCGTCGGGCCAGCCTGCGCCGCCGAGGCTGACGGCGCAGTCGCCGAGGGCGAACAGCTCGAGGAGCGAGGGCTCACCTGGTCCGCACGACAGCTGCTCGTGGACTTGCGGCGGCGGCGGCGGTGCTTGGTGGGGGTGGAAGGCGGCGGTGCTGAACAAGGGGGACGGCTCGCGGTAGAAGGACATCGAGGGGCCGCCGGGGATGTGCTGGATCGACTGGTGGCCGTAGACGCGCTCTTGCTCCTGCACGGTGCCGGGCTGGCGGGTCGAGGGCGGCGTGACTCGGGTCGAGGGATCCGCCTCGGAGGGAGCCACGGGGGCCACGCGGGCGCTGCAGGGGTGGACGAGGGACATGGTGAGCGGGTGTGTGCAGGGTGTGGAGCTAGGTGCAGGCTCACACGGTGCGAGTGTGGCGAGTTGTCGAGCAGGCGGGTCGAGCGACGAGGGGAGCGTGGGGCGGGAGGAGGGGGGTGCCGAGGGTGGGACGAGGTGCTGGCTGGGGGGTTGCTCGACTGGCTGTGCGAGGACCGTGGCAGCTGGGCTCTCGTCGAGGCGGCGGGCGACGAGACGACAGAGGTCAAGCCGTGGTCGAGACCGCGGACCGGCCCAAGTCGCTCACGCTCGCTCGCTTCTCTCCCGGCCGACAACCTCGAGCATCGTCCTGCTCGCTACTCTCGCACAGTGCGAACGAGCGAGAGCTCTCGCCGAGAGAGCCCGACAACCTGGTCGTTACACAGCCCGACCGCTCACAGCTCGTCCTTCCCGACCTTCTCCTCCGCCCCGCCCGCCGTCACGCCCACCTTGACCCGCTCCTTGGCCTCGGGCACGCCCTGCGCCTGCGCCTGCGCCTTGGCGAGCTGCTCGGCCGTGCGCTCCTCGGGCGAGGGCACGAGCGCGACCACGGCCGTCTTGACCGACGAGAGCGTGCGCCGGCACGCCATGGTCCACACTGACACGGCGACGGCACCTGCGGGCGGGATAACAGGCGCGCAGAGTCAGCGTGCATGCTCTGCTGACTTCCGCCTACTTGAGGGACGGCAGCGCAGCCGTCGCAGGGCCGAGAAGGGCCCGGCGAGGACTGCGCATGCGCAAATGCGGCGGCCGAGGAGAGCGAGAGAGCGAGGGACGCACCGGCAGGGGCACTCGGGAAGCTCAACCACCACCCGAGCGGGCCGAACCAGCCCGTCGGGAGCCAGAAGACGGGGCTCTTGCGGTGGTAGCTCGACACGACGAACGGCGCGACGGTCGTGACGACCCAGAGGGCGCTCTTGAACTGCTTGTTGAAGTGCTTGCGGTGCTGGCTCGAGTCGGCCGTGGTGGCCTCGAGGTCCTGGACGGCCTTGTCGAGCTTGCGGCGGATGCGGGCCCACTTGCTGAACTCGTCCTGGGACGAGGTCGCGGCGAGGTCGGCGCGCAGCTGAAGGATGTCGGCCTTTTTGGCGCGGGTCGAGGTGCCGGCGGGGGCAAAGGGCGTGTAGAACTGTTGCGGGAGGGCAGTTAGCTGGGCCGAGGGAGGGGGAGGAGGGGGAGGACGCACGAGGGAGGCGAGGGCGTCCGAGCCGATCCAGTCGATGAGGGTGACGGCGAGTGCAGACAGGAAGAAGAGGAGTGCGAGCTCCATCGCGGCCTCTGAGCGAGTGTGAGCGGCGAGAGGGAGCGAGCCGACTTCATCTCGTCGTCGCTCCTCCTCCCGGCTGTCGCTTGCTCTCCGCCCGCTCTGCTCGCTCTCCGAGTCGCTCAGTTCCGCCACTCGCTCTTGCTCTCCCGACCGCGCCCAGCTCGGCCATGCAGCAGGCGTTCGCGCTCAAGGTCGACCCAGACGCCCCGACCAAGGAGGACCAGTTCCGCCAGGACCTCAACGTCCGCCTCGAGTGCCCAGACTGCAGGGACCAGGGCAACATCCAGGAAGAGTTCTCGTCGGGCGACCTCGTGTGCGGCAACTGCGGTCCGTCTCCTCCTCGTCCTCTTCGTCCCCACCTCGCTCTCCTCGCTGACTGATGCCCGCCACCCTCGCCGCGCAGGTCTCGTCCTCGGTGACAAGATCGTCGACACACGCTCAGAGTGTGAGCCTGCGTCCCCTTCTCGGTCCTGGGCGCGACGGCAGGGGCGCGCGCTCGGCGGCGAGTCGACGTCTCAAGGACCTCTCGCTCGCTCGCTCGCCGCGCGTCGCCTCGCCGCCCCGCCCTCGCCCTCGTACCACTCGCCCGTCGATCCTGTATTGAACACGCCGCTCTTCCTTCTCGTGTCCCTCGTCCTCAGGGCGCTCGTTCGCCGACTCGGAGGGCGACGACCCGTCTCGAGTGGGAGGGCCGGCCGACCCGCTCCTCGACGCGTCCGACCAGCTGAGCACCGTCATCTCGTTCAAGGACAACAACACGGGCGTCGCGCGCGCGCTCCAGATGGCCGCCTCGCGCGTCGCCAAGGACGCCCAGGGCGGCACCGGCCGCGACCTCCAGGGCGCGTTCCGCGAGATTGCCACCATGTGCGAGGCCATCTCGCTCCCCAAGAGCATCATCGACACGAGCAAGATGCTCTTCAAGCGCGTCGACGAGGAAAAGGTCCTGCGCGGCAAGAGCGAGGCCGCCATCATCGCGGCGTGCATCTTCATCGCCTGCCGCCAAGGCCGCGTCGCGAGGACGTTCAAGGAAATTGTCGCCCTCACCAACGTCTCGAAGAAGGTGCGCCTCTCTCTCTCTCTGTGGGCCTCCGCGACCGGCTGCGCGGCGACGAGCTGACCCTCTCGCTCGGACCCCCCTCCCTCCCTCCTCTTCCTCCCCTCTCGCGCCCGCCCGCAGGAGATCGCCGGCGCGTTCAAGATGATCGACAAGCTGTTCGACACGCACTCGCCCCACGGCGCCGCCTCGACCGACCTCGACAGCCTCATCTCGCGCCTGTGCAACCACCTCGCGCTGTCGGTGCCCCTGCAGCGCGCGTGCGCCGCGGCGGGCCAGCGCGCCGTCGACGACGGCGTCCTCGCCGGCCGCAACCCGATCACGATCGCGAGCTCGTGCATCCTGTTCGTCAGCGCGCTGTGGGGCCAGCGGGTCGACCCGAAGCGGATCGCAGAGGTCGGCGGCGTGCAGGACTCGACGATCCGCACGGGCTACCGGTGCGCCCCCTCTCTCCCTCTCTCTCGCCCTGCACGTTCTTGAGCTGACGTGCGCGCGCGCAGGCTCCTCCTCACGGTCAAGGAGCGTATCGCCGACGCCAAGTGGTTCGAGGAGGGTCGACCGCCCGAGCAGCGCGCCGACTGGAGCCGGGTCGCGCCTGCGCCCAAGTCGGCCAACGGCGCCGCCGCCGTCACGCTCGACTGAGTCCCTCTCTCCCTTGTACCCCCGCACGCCCTCGCAATGCATGTTGTAGCTCGTTCGAGCGGGTCCGAGAGCGTGCGAGAAGCATCTAGACTCTGCGGCGGCGCAGAGGCTGAGCCTTTTTTCGGCGGGCTCTAGCCTTTGTCAAGTCTAGCTGAGTGTGATCTGTCGAGCTGTGCGAAATTCGAGGCGAGGTGGTCGAGAACGGGGCGAGAGAAGGTCGTCGACGTCGTGAGGAGGCGACTCGGCCGCTTCCCGCCGGCTCTGCTCCTCCTCCTTCCCCTCCCTCCTCGCTCTTGCTCCCTCGGCACACCTCGCCTCGATACCTACCACCTCCACCACCACAGCAAGCTTCCCGACCGATGGCGCGCGACTACTACCAGACGCTCGGCGTCCCCAAGGACGCAACCGAGGACGCGATCAAGAAGGCCTACAAGAAGTGCGTCCGCGCCCCGCTGTGCCCCCTCTCCGTGCTCGTGCAGCTTTCCCGTCGAGCACAGGCGTGCGCACGAGCTCCCTGCGCTCCTCGTCGAGGTGGGCGACAGCTCGAGGCGGCGGGCCGACCCCCACACGACCTCGCCGTCTCTCGAGCTCGCCCTCGAGAGCGTCAGGACTGTGCACGACCTGCACGACATGCCTCGAGCAGCCTGCACGAGCGGGCACAACCTGCATGACCCGGTGCATTGTCGCTGACCCTTTGCCTCCCTCCTCCTCGGTCCTTCCCTCGCCTTCCCCGACTCGCCCTCCTCTCCCTCACCTGCAGAGGAGCCTTGAAGCACCACCCGGACCGCAACAACAATAGCGAGGAGGCGGCCAAGAAGTTCAAGGAGGTCAGCGAGGCGTACGAGGTCCTCATCGTGCGTCGCGCGCTCGTCCCCCTCCCCGGCACCTCACCTCGCTCGTGCATGATCCTGAGCTGACTGTTCTTCCTCCCCCGCTCGGCAGGACAAGGACAAACGCGCGATCTACGACCAGTTCGGCGAGGAGGGCCTCAAGGGCGGCTTTGGCGGCGGCGCCGGCGGCGCACAAGGAGCCGGCATGGGCGGCGGCTTCAACCCGTTCGCGGGCGGCGCAGGCGGCTTCCCCGGCGGCGGCGGCACGACCTTCTCGTTCGGCGGCATGCCCGGCGCAGGAGGGCGCGGCGGCGGCGGCGGCTTCACGCCCTCGGACCCGAACGACATCTTCTCGGCCCTGTTCGGCTCGATGGGCGGCGGCGGCATGGGCGGCGGCGGCGGGGCGGGCGGACGTCGCGCGCGCGGCGCAGGGGCGGGCAACCCGTTCGCGGGTATGGGCGGCATGGGCGGCATGGGCGGCGGTGGTGGGTTCCCCGGCGGGTTCGGGATGGACATCGACTCGGACGAGGACATGGGCGGCGCAAAGCGGCCGCCACCGCCGCCCGAGGCCGTCAAGCCGCTGCCGATCTCGCTCGAGGATTTGTACAAGGGTACGACCAAGAAGCTGCGCGTTACCAAGAAGCGCCTCAACGGCCAGGAGGAGGCCAACGTCCTCGAGGGTGCGTCCTCTCTCGCTCTCTCCCTCTCCTCGTCTCGGCCTCAGGAAGCTGACCTCGTTCTCCTCCTTCCTCGTCCGCAGTCGCCATCAAGCCCGGCTACAAGCCCGGGACCAAGATCCGGTTCGCCAAGGCGGGCAACGAGATGGCCGGCGGCGCGCAGGACATCGTCTTCGTCATCGAGGAGAAGCCGCACGCGACCTTCAAGCGCGAGGGCGACGACCTCGTCTACTCGCTCAAGGTGCCCCTCGTCGACGCCCTGTCGGGTCCCGCAGGCGGCGGCAACGCGACCCGCACCGTCACGCACCTCGACGGCCGCACCGTCTCGGTCAACGTCCCCTTCCCGCGCGGCGGCGGCCCGCCGCTCAAGCCCGGGCAGGAGATCCGCGTCGCAGGCGAGGGCATGCCCATCTCGCGCAAGTCGAGCACAAAGCCCAAGGGCGACCTCGTCGTCCGGATCGAGGTCGTCTTCCCCGACCGCGTCTCGGCGTCGCAGGCCGAGGGCATCCGCAAGGTGCTCGGCTAGACGCCCCGCCTCGCCTTCCTCTCCTTCTCGTCCCTCCCCATCTCGCCCATGTACACAGTCGCACGCATCCGTCTCCCTCCCCCTCCCCGCCTTCCTCACCTCGCGCGGTCCGAGCGGGACGCCGCATCTCGTAGTTCCGAGCAGTTGAAAGTCTAGCAGTCTCCTCCTTCTTCGTCGCTTCCTCGTCGTGGGCTAGCTGGCCGTGTGCGCGCAGGAGAGCGCGAGCAGTCGAGAGGAGAGCGCGCGAGAACAGCGAGCGAGGGGCCCGTGCGACCTCGCAGGCAGCGCTCGCTCGCTCTGCCTGCGCGCTCTTCTCGTGGACCAGTACATCATCTGCTCGCAGGCTCACCCACACGAGAGGAAGCCGCAGCTCTCGCCGACATTTGCTCGACCCCTCCCCACCGAGCCTCGCGCCTCTCGTTCCTCCACCTCTCTCGGCTCTCGACTGCCGCGATGAGCACGCGCTCGCGCTCTGCTCGGAAGAGCGCAGCGACCGACTTCAGCTACGCCGAGCCGGCCTCCAGCGGCGACGAGGGCGAGGGCGGCGCGTTGGACGACGACGGTCGCGGGGGAGGAGCGAGCAGGAGCAATACTAAGGGTGCGTGGGCCTGTGCGCCTCCCTTGAGGCGCTCCAGCTGACCTGTCTCGCCCCCCTGCAGCCCCGACCAAGCGCCGCAAGAGCAAGGTTAAGGCCGTCGAGGTCGACTCGGGCGACGAGGGCGATGAGGACGACAAGCCGCGCAAGAAGTCTCGTGGGTCGGCCAAGGGCAAGCAGAGCAAGCAGAGCAAGCAGAAGAAGGGCACGAGCAAGCTCGAGGTCCTCAAGAAGCTCCCCGTCGAGATGATCACCGAGGTGCGCTCCCTCTCCTCCTCGCCTCCTCGCCCGCCAGCTCGAAAGCTGACCTCGCCCGCCGCGCGCCCAGATCTGCTCGCACCTCGACCCGGACGGCCTTCTCGCGCTCAGCATGGTCAACAAGCAGTACCGCTCGCTCCTCCTCGCCAAGTCGTCGGCCCGCCTGTGGAAGTCGGCGCGCGCTCGCTTCGACCTGCCCGACTCGACCGCCGGCGGCTTCACCGAGTGGCAGTACGCCCAGCTCATGTTTGGCAAGACGTGCCAGGTGCGCTCTCCGCCTCTTCCTCGTCGAGAGCGGCGAGAGCTGACGTCGTTCACGAGTGCAGGAGTGTGGGGTCGGCAAGGTCGCTCGCGCCGACTTTGGCGTCCGCAAAAGGCTCTGCAAAGCTTGTCGCACGTCCTCGTACGCTCTATCCCGCCTCTCCTTCCTTGAGCAGGACGGCTGAGCTGACCCTTGTCAACGTGCAGCATGGTCCGCTTCGGCACCAAGGACTTCCGCCGTCTCGACTTCCACCCGCTCGCCAAGGACTGCGTCATCCGTCCTCTTCGTGCGCTCGGCCTCTCTCTCTGTCCTGTCCATCTCCGACGCATCACTCTGACGCCCTCGCCGCGCAGACTCGCCCGCGCTGCTCAAGTGGATGAGCACCGCACGTGCGTCTCCTCGCTCCGCTCCGGTCAGAGGAGCAAAGCTGACGCCTAGATTCTGCAGAGTACGGCTTCGTCAACGACCTCGAGTACTACAGCGACAGTCTCTGGGAGCTCGAGCGCGCCGTCAACCTCGAGCAGCACGAGCGGCGCGGTTTCAGCACCGGCGCGTCGAACCATCGTCGCCAAGCGCACGCTCTCGGCGCGGCGTCGTACAAGGAGACGTCCGACGACGAGGGTACCGCCCACAGCCCTGGGCCCGGTGCCAAGGACTTTGTCGCCGCTCGTCAGCCTCTCCTCGATCAGCTCAGGAAGGTCCGCCCGGCTCGCCCTCGCCTCCTCTGCGACAGGTCGACGTACTCACTCTGCACCTGCACGTACTTCTGCAGGAGGGGATCACCATGTTCAAAGCTGCCAGGAACCTGCGCGAGAAGCTCCGCGCTCGTCAAGTGCAGCAGCTCTCGTTCGCCGACCGCATGAAGCAGATGGACCGCGCCGACCAGTGCGTCGCAGTCTCTCCGTCTCTCGTCCACCGCTATCCAGATGCAGTCACTGACAGCGCTCGCGACGAGCACCTGCAGGATCGCCGAGAAGGTGCTCGAGCTGGACCCGACCTTCGGCGACTGCGTGTGCGCTCGAGCTTCCCCGTCACCTCCTCGACGCTCTTCTGACCGTCGCGCTCCGTCTCGCCCCTGGTCACAGGTACTCCTCAATGTTCAGCAGCAACAAGATCGTCAAGCGCGAGGAGCCGCTCACGGACGACGGTGCGTCCTCTCGCTCTCGCTCCCCCCCTCGCGCACGCTCGAGGCCTGACTCCTCCCGATCCACCGCAGAGTGGGAGCGCATCAAGCCCGCCATCCTCAAGCTCGTCGTGCGCATCAAGAAGAAGCAGGACCGCGACGCGATGAACCTGCGGCTCCAGGACCGCCAGCGCTCGCTCCGCCCTCGCTACGACAAGCTCAAGGACGCCCTCCCGCCGAGCGCTCGGCCGTTCGTCCCCCTCTTCATCGACTTCCTCGCCCTCTCGTCGGTCAAGGCGCTGTGGCAAGACGAGACCGTCAAGCTCGACGACGCGACGTGGTCCGAGCACCTCGACGACGTCAAGGAGGAGCTCGACCAGTACCGCCTCGACCTCGCCATGCACGCGCGCGAGCTCATCGCCGCCGCCGCTCACGACCCGGACGAGCCGTCGTCGTCGTCGGCGGCGCCGGACGAGGACGAGTTCGACCTGAGCGACGACTTCTTCAAGCTCGCGTCGTCCCTCGTCAGCTGCGGCGTCCCCGACTGCCACCTGAGCGCGTCGAGGACCGGCGCCGGGCCCGCTCCTGTCGCTCGGTCGGCCCAGCAGTCCGCCGAGGACGAGGACGAGCGAGCTATGCCTGTCGGCTCTCTCGAGAACGTCCTGCGCCACCTGCACAAAGAGCACAACGGCGCGACCTTCATCACGACGGCCAAGCACTTTGGCGACGAGCCGCGTCTGCCTTTGTCGCTCCCGCTCGAGGTTTCGTGCGCCGTGAGCGCCCTCCTCGACCTCGCCAAGCTCGACCCGGCGACGGCTACGTTCGACGACCTCGGCGCCTTCACCGCGATCGTCCGGGAGTACAAGTGGGAGAACTCACCGAAGCACCGGTGGTTCTCGGCTTGGCGTGATCCGGAGAAGCCGTGGCTCGACCTTGTCCGTCCTCTTCCTCCTCTTGCGCTGCTGCCTCTCGCGCCGCAACTCCTGACTCGCCGTTCGTCCCGCAGCTATGCGTCGTCAAGATCGAAGCCGACCGCGCCGCCAAGCTCTCGCCGCCTCAGTCGCTCGACCCGCCCATCATCGCCTGCACGCTGCGCGACCCTCGCGACTGGCAACGCCTCCCGATCCGCCCTGCCACGCCCACCACCACCGCCGCCAAGAAGGTCAAGGCCAAGGTCAAGAACATGCTCAAGCCCAAGCGCGAGCGCATGGACGACGACTCGTCCGACTTCTCGATGGACGACGACGACGACGACGAGCGAGAGCGCGTTTCGCAGGTGGAGGTGGACGAGGAAGAGCTGGCGAGCGAGGGCGCGGCCGACGACTCGTCGTGAGGCGAGGGATGAGGGAGGAGGACGCTTGCGCTTGATGTAGAGCACGCTTTGTCTGCTGGAACGCTTGAGCCGCTTTGCCTTCCTGTGCTTCGGCGGGGCAGAGCGAGGATCTCGAGCTGCGTACGCTCTCTCTCTCATCGTGCAAGGTCCCTCCCGTGCCTCAGCATCGAGCGCCGTCGTCGTCGTCCGCAAAAGAGCGCGAGGGGAGGTGCGCACGGACCTCGGGTCCTCGCGCTTCCGGCTCGTACAGGCGCTCCTTCGCTCTGCTCTCTCTACTACATTGCGAGCGTGCGTCAGCCTTGATCGAGAGCGAGAGAAGCCAAGGCGGGCAGAGGGCGTCGAGCGAGAGCCCTTCGTTCGCCTCCTCCTTCCCAGCGTCAACTCGTGTAAGGACCGGCGGGTCTATCGCCGAGAGGGCCTCGGCGTCGAGTACACGTCTCGTATCGTCGATCGAGCTCTGCTTCGAGCTGCGAGAAGCAGAACTGCGAGCTCAAGAGCGACTTGCTCCTCCTCTTCCTCCTTCTCAACTCGAGCTCGCGCGGTAGACTCTGTCAGCTCGTACCCGAGAGGGTCCTCTCCTCGAGCACACGTCCTCGAAGCGTAGATCGAGAGCTTTACGGGCCCGCAGAGCGTCGAGCTGCGAGCTGTGGAAGCGCCGACCGCGTCCTCGTTTCGCTTGTGACGCGGCGTCGTGCGTGCACACTCTTGTTTCGTACGGCCGCACGGCCTCAGCATCTAGCAGACGTCTCGATGTATTGATCGAGAGCCACCTGGCACAGCAAGGAGGAGGTGTGCCGGCGAGAGCGCGAGACGGACGACCCGAGAGCTCGAGGGGACGGCAGCCGCGCTCGAGCCTCTCTCTCCCCCCTCCTCCTCAACCAGCTTGGTCCTGCCCGCCGGTCACTCGGCGATGGAAATCTCGGCGGTGAGGACCCTCCTTCGCCGAAGACGAGGCCCGGTCGCGCCGTTGTCTTCGCCCGTCCGAGAGAGCGCCAAAGGAAGTGCGCACGGACCTCGGATTCTCGCGCGCTCGGCTCGCGCAGACCCAGCGGCGCTCTGCTCTCTCTACTGCATTTCGAGCGTGTGTGAGCCTCGATGGAGAGCCAGACACGCAGCCCGCAGCTCGAATACAACACGCCGAACCTGCCCCTCCTCTCGTCCTCCTCGTCCTCCTCTCGACCGCGAACCGCCATCAGCCGCACCGAGCTCCGGCTCTCGCTCACAGCTTCTCCTTGACGAACTCCTCGCCCTCGCGCATCGCCTCCTCGAGCTCCTGCCGCGGGCCCATGCTCCCCGCCGAGACACCGCCCAACCGCCCGAGCTTCTCGCCCTCGATGCGCCGCTCCTTCCCCTTCTCGCTCTCGCTCGCGGCAGCGTCGCCCGCGCCGAGCGCCGTGAGCGACGATACGGAGCGGTCGACGAGCTCGAACGACGAGCCGCTGCTGCTCGTGGTCGAGACGGCGGGCGAGGACGCCTCGGGCTCGATGGGCTCGGCGGCGGTGGGCGAGGCGGCTGTGGGCGTGTCGAGGGGCGAAGATCGTGCTGGAGGTGAGGAGGTGGAGACGGAAGGGCGAGGTGGCGGCGCAGGGAGGGAGGCGTGCTCGCCGATGAACGAGGCGATGTAGTGGAAGTACTGCGGCTGGACGCAGGTGTCGTCTGCGCGCAGGTGAGCGAGTCAGCGCCAGCGCGAGTCACCCGAGCGCACGAGCTGAGCGAGGTAGGAGGAAGAGAGGGCTCACTGTGCGTGCCGTACTGGAACTCAATCCACCGCTTGGACCTGCTCCGGCACAGCTCCCACAGGCCCTTCATCTGGCCGGGCTCGACGAGCTCGTCTCGACTGCCGGCGAGGAACAGCACGGGAAAGTCGTCGGGGAGGGTCTTGATGTACTGCTCGGAAGGCCAGATCTGGTGCAGGAGGAAGGGGACGAAGGGCCGCAGGAAGGGGAGGATGTGGGGGACGAGCTTGGGCTGCGAGGGCGCAAAGAGGTCAGCACTCGCGCTCGGGACGTAAGAATGAGAAGCACGCACGAGCGAGAGGAAGGTGTTCTCGATGATGAGGCCCTTGACCTGCGAGGGAGAGAGGGAAGGAGGGCAAGTCAGCGACGAGCTCGCGCACGAGGTCCAGGCAGTGACCGACGCACCCGCTGCACGTTCTGGCTCGCGAGGAAGATGGCGACGGCACCACCAATGCTCTGGCCGTAGAGGAAGATCTGCGTCTTGTCGAGGTCCGGGTGCGAGAGGATGTAGTCGAGCGCCGTCTGCGCGTCGAGCTTGATACCGCGCTCGGACGGGCTGCACCGGCGGCGAGTCAGTGCAAGGCTCCAGAGATTGGGCCGGGCAAGGAGACGCACGAGCCCTCGCTGTGTCCGTATCTGCAGCGGGGAGAGAGGTCAGCTTGACCGGGAGAGGAGGAGACAGCTCGCGAGGGACGCACCCTCGGTACGAGAGAGCGACCACGTTGCAGCGCATGCGCTCCCAGAAGACCTTGGCGATCGGCAGGCGATGACCCTGTTTGACGGGCAGGAGGAGGGAGGAAGCCGGGTCAGCGGTTGCGAGCCAGGTGGGTCAGGAGATGGCGCCACCGCTGCTGCGCCTCGAGCATGCCGCTCTGTGCGGCTCCGCCGGCTCCATCCTGCTCGAACCTCATCTCAAGTCCCGCCGAAGGTCCACAAGCTCGACAGCCGTCGAGAGCGGCCGAGTCGGACCACCGGGAGCTGAAGTGGGGGAGCGGGGGAGGAGGAGGAGGAGAAGGGGAAGAGCAAGCGCACCACATTGCCCGCGTTGGCGTGCAGGAGCAGGACCGTCGGCCTCTCGCTCGGCTTGACGCCGTCTCGCGCGTAAGGGATGACAAAGGCGCGGACCTTGACGCCGTCCGGGGTGATGAGCTCGACATCGTCAAAAGGGCCCATGGCGAACTCGTCTGGTCGCGGGACGATGGTGCGAGAGCCACTGGGCATGTTGGCCGGGTAGATGAGGCGGCATTGGCCCAGGTAGAGGGCGAGGCCGCCGGCCGTGAGCGACGCGGCGAGGGTGCCGGCGAGGAACTTGACGAGGCCGGCGAGCGACGGCAGGTGCGCCGAGAGGGGCGACATGGTGTGCTGCGGTGTGCGGATGTGCTGGCGTGCTTCTCGGGCGGGACGAGGGTGACGATGGGAGCGAGGAGGAGGAGCCGGTCGCCGCGGCGAAGAGCCGAGTCGTCGTCGAGCCTCGCTCCTGCGTTAGGAGGCGCGCTTAAAGCGCCCGTCCGAGTACTTGGTACGCTACCAGAAGGCCTACCGAGCTCTCCCGCAGGCGGTCGGCGAGAGTGACCTCACCTCGCCGCTTGCCGCTCGCCCTCGAGCCTCTTTGCGTTCCTCGCTGCAGCTCTCCTCCCTCTCGCTCTGCGCTGTTCTCCTTCACTCACGATGACCCGCACAAGGAGAGACGAGGTCGAGGCACTGCGCGCTGCACGTTTCCCGCCGTCTCGTCGCCCTCGCCCGCTCGCGCTCAGACCTCTCTACGCCCCTCGCCCAGCGTCTCGCGCCGCCCACGCCGCCGCCGTCGTACCGTAGTACCGCCGGCAGTAGTGATCCGAGATGCGAGGTCGATGGTCGACGGCGTGCGCGAGCGAATGCATCTGCGGGCGAGGCGCAGGACGAGTCGAGGGCGAGTCAGCGATCCCGACGACGCGAGCTCGACGCAGGATGAGGAGCATGGCGTACCGACGGGTGGTCCTGCATTGAGAACTGCGACTGAAGCTGCTCTGTCGCTGCGAGGTGTGCACCGGCGATGGTGAAGAGCGGCCGGAGCAGAGCGCCAAACTGCGAGTCGACGGCGAGAGCGTCAGCCTGCGTCGTCGGGGCAGCGAGAAGGCGACAAAGAGGGAGAGAGGGGACGCACGAAATGGTCGGCTGGCGGCAGAGGGTTGTACAGACGAGCCTTGACGGCGTCGACGTACGTGCGGCAAGCCTGCACGAGGGCCGCTCGCACCCGCATGACAAAGGCGTGCTCCTGGTCCCTCAGCAGGGCAAAGTGCTGCCTCGCGACGGGCTTGTGCGTCTCGAACGCCGTGTGGCGGGCGCAGAGCAGGTCGGTGCCGCCCTTGGTCTCGTACAGGCGGGCAAAGGCGCCGAGGAGGCGCTGATAGGTGTCGAAGCGCGCGCCGACCGTCTGCGTGTCGTACTGGGCGTCGGCGAGGCAGTCGTCCGCATTAGGCTGCGGGCGCGGTGGAAGGAGGGAGGAGAAAGTCAGCTTCGACCGGGCGGGAGAGGCTCGAGCGGCACGCACGAAGCGGGCGAGTTCGACAGGCACCGACTCGGGCCGAGCGCGCATCCACAGCCCTTGTGTGCGCTTCTCGAGGCACTGCACGAGGACGCCCTGGGCGTGTTCGTCAAGTCGCCGCAGCTTGTCGGGCGAGACGGCGGCCTTGAACTCGCGCCTCCAGCCGGTGATCTGGCTCTTGTACGGCCTCGTGAGCTCTGTCAGCTTGTCCGAGATGTGGCGCCAAACGTGCGGGTAGTTGCGGTTGAGCTGCAGGAGCGATGGGCTGTCAGCTCGTGCTCGGCTGGCCGGGCAGGGTGAGGAGGAAGGCCTCGACGACGAGGGGAACGCACTTCTTCTGCCGGCAACGCGACGCCTACCGAGGTTCAAAGCGACGCAGACGATGTCTGATGGAGGTGAAGGAGTCAGGGGCGGGTACTCGAGAGGGAGAGAGGCTGAGAAAGGACCCACCGACGAGACGATGTCGAGCGAGCCGCGTGCGCACGTCTCGCACAGCAGCGCGAGAAGGTTGTCGACGACGGCGTCTCGCTCGAGAGGCAGGTAGTCCCTCCAAGCCGAGTCGAACGTGAGGAGCAGGCTGTTAAGCCATGACTGCGTCTCGAGGTCGGACAGCGAGGCGAAGCTGCGGAGGTCCTCGACGAGCGGGCGGACTTGAGGCAGGAAGGCTTGCTGCGCCTGGCTCACGGTGCTCATCAGCGTCGAGCACTGGTGCTACGTGTCGACGAGCTGGTCCTCGAGCTGGTGGCGAGCACGACGAGGAGCTGGAGGAGGGCGGCAGCGGGGGCCGGGGCCGCGCCGGAATCGCCGCGGACCCGTGCGCCGAGCGCCTCGGTCCTGCTGCGGCGTGCACGGACGGACGCTGGCGAGCCCCTGTCCGCCGGCGGACGAGCGCCGATATCCGACTCGCGTGGCTGTGCCGGGCGGGGGAGGAGCGCGGGCTCAGGTGGACGCGCTCGCGAGACGAGTACATAGCACCGCAGGCTGCACAGCAGCAGTGCATGAGAGCCGAGCAGCAGTGAGTGCAGGAGGTGAGCAGCTCGGCGTGGACAGAGAGCGCGAGGAGAGGGGAGCTCGAGGGGAGGCGACGGAGACACCGCGAGCCGGCCCGCACGTTCCTCTCAGGCGACAGCAGCTCTTCAGGCTCTCGCAAAGACGAGCGAAATCGACAGCGACGTCTACATTTCACGAGCTTGAGGAGATCTATGTTGAGCTACAACCCGTGACGACCTGGCCCTCCTCCCCTCGCTCGCCTCTGCTCCTTGTCCCGCCTGCGCTCGCCGTTGCTCGACGCTCGCGCCCGAGTTGCGGCCTTTGTCGGAGGCGAAGGAGTGCACAGGTCGATCTGCGCTCGCGCAAGAGGCGCATGGTCAGTCGTTAGCGAGGAGGACCGCGAGAGGAGCCGAGGCTCGAGCGCAGGCTGAGCGAGTCGCTCGAGAGGCGAGAAGAGACGCACCACCTCGTGCTCGCTTGTCGGCGTTCGGTGCGACTCCTCGGTACTTTGACGGCGCAGGGACGGGGCGTTGGCCTCGAGGAGGGGTTGCAGGAGCCTGCCGAGCTGCGGCGGGAAGAGCCAGAGTCAGCTGCGCACGGACGACGACGACAACGGACATAGGAGAGGCGCACCAAGGCTCGCGACGGCGGCAGGTAGCCGCCCATGCGGTGGGACTCCTCGCACGTGAGGTACAGCTCGTTGCGCACGCTCGTCAGGAACTGCGGCTGTCGCGGCCCGAGCGCGACAAAGTGCTGCAGGGCGGCAGACGTGCGGGCGAGTCGTGCGGCTCGCTCGACCTCGTCGGCGTCGGGGCCGCCCTTGGTCTTGTAGAGTGTCGAGAAGCAGGCGAGGAGGTCGGCGTAGGCGGCGAAGCGCTCGGCGGGAGGCTGGACGGCGCTCTGAGCTCGCGCGAGCGCGTCGTCGGCGGTGGGCTGCGCGAGAGAGAAGACGAGAGGTGCGAGGGACGAGGACGACAAAGTCAGTGTGCGGCGAGGCGAGGATGAGGAGGAGGAAGGCGCACGAGGCTTGAGCGTGCGATTGGCGGAAGGTCGTGCTCCACCTTGCGCAGCGCGTCGCGCCGGCCTTCGAGGTCCTCGTACAGCGACTCGAAGGCGGCCGAGCTCAGTCGACGCACCGTGCTCTCCCTGAGCGCCGCCGAGAACGCCTTCTTCCACGCTCGGACCTTGCGCGAGTCCTTGTACAGCTCGACGATGTCCCACACGAGCGTGTCGAGCTTGACCCAGTCGGGTAGACGGAGCCGAGTGCGGGGGACGCACGGATCCTGCGCGGACGAAGGAGAGGAGCCCGTTGTCAGCGAGCCCTTGCGAGTGCTGCACGAGCAGCGAGGCGGGCGAGGCTCACCTCTGACGGCGGGGCGAACATCGTGAGGTGATGCTTGAACGAGCGGAAGGTAGGCTGCAGGTCGTCGGCGTCAGCACCGGCACACCTGGTCGAGCTCGAGAGGGCAGAGAGGAGGAAGACGAGCGCACCGAGTCGAGCTCCAATCGGTCGGCGGCGCACGAGTCGCAGTACACGGCGACGAGCTCGTCGGAGAGGGCGTCGCGCTCGAGCGGCAGGTAGTCCATCCAGTGCTCGTCCATCGTGAGCCGCATCGAGCGCAGCTCGTCCTCGTCAGCGGCGGTGACGCCGGGCAGCTCGCCGAGCCAGGTGAGCAGGTCTCGGGTCTGCGAGACGAACGCTCGCTGGTCCTCGGCCATGGCGGCGAGTCGGCGCGGGCGAGACGACGAGAGCGAGAGGTGAGGAGAGGAAGCGAGGTCGAGCTGCTCGAGCTCGCGAGCGGGGGGACCGAGCGTCGGCGTGCTCGTGACCGTCGCCGAGGAGCTCCTGTCCGTCTCCGGCCCGGGTGCGGGCTCGAGCGCTCGAGCCGACGGAGATGCCGAAGAAGAAGGCCCAGGCGGCGAGCAAGGCAGAGGGATAATGCGGCTCGTGATACAGGCGGTCGAAGATGCGCAGCTCCTACTTGCGCTGCTTCTTGGCGGGGCGCTTCTTCTCCTCGTCGTCGTCGAGGTCGATCTCCTTCTTCGGGTCCTCGTCCTCGGACTCGTCCTCAAACTCGCTGTCGAACCCGAACTCGGCGCCCGACTCGTCGTCGTCGTCCTCGTGCGCGGTGAGGCCGGCGGCGTACCTGTGCGGTGCAGCGCGCGAGTCAGCACGCGCTCGAGCACGAGGGAGGGCAGAGCGAGGGAGGGAGGAGAGACGCACTCGGTCGCGTGGGCCCACCACTCGAGGAGGTTCTCGCCGAGGCTCGTGCGGTCCTCGCCGACCTCGCCGAACCAGTTGAAGAACGAGCCGGCGCCGTCAAACTCGTCAAACTCCTCCTTGTCGTCGGCATGTGCCCGGGGCGCCTTCTTGGTCAGGTCGTGGTCGGGCGAGATCCAGTCAATCTTGACCTTGTCGGCGAGGAAGACGGGCGCGTCGAGGTCGAACGGCTTGGGCGTGTCGGCCTTGTCGGCGAGGTCGGCCGGCGGGGTGAGCGTGAGCTTCTTGACGAGCGTCGAGTTCTTGAAGAACGGGTTCTTGCCGAACGTGAACCGGATCTCGTACTCGCGCACGTCCGACGTCGAGTGCTCGATCCAGACGTCCTTGAGCGCCTTGAGCGCCTCCTCGTCGACAGCGTCGATGAACTGCGACGTCGTGCCGCAGTTCTGAAGCGCCGTGAACCAAAAGTCCTTGACCTTGGCGGCGAGCTCGGCGCGCTTCTTGTAGACGGGCTTCTGCTGCTCGATCTTGAACTTGTCTGTCGGGCGAGAAGGGCGGGTCAGCGGTGCTCCTAGGCTGTGCAGTGCATGCGGATGTGTCTGCGAGCGTCGAAAGGCGTGTAACGACCCTGCGGCACGCTCTCGCCGACGAGGACGAGCACGTGGGGAAGACTGTACCGCGACACAGGCCGCCGGTCCAGCTGAAAAGTACCCCGACGTGCCCGCACATGCCCACGGACCGCACTCTGCGTCCCTCCTGCCGTCCATCGCGCCGTCCTCGCGCTGCCCGACTTCATCGCGGGGAAGAAACTCGACCTCGTCTCCCTCCTCGTCTCTCCCACTGACCGAGCCGGAGACCGAGAGAAAAGACTCACAGGCCTCGAAGTGTGCGGCAGAAGCTGCAGGGAGGGCGCGCAAGGTCGTGGTCAGCTGTGCAGGCTCGAGGTGGAGCTCGAGAGCAAGGAGACGAGGGCGCACCGTCGTCGAGGTTCTGGTCGAACTGGCTGGCGACGTCCTTGCCGAAAGCAACCGAGAGGAAGTCGATCCGAGTGGCGACGCGGTCTTCAGACATGGTTGAGCGTTGTGGGTGAGGGAGCGAGGCGAGCGAGGGTGGAGCGGCCTGCAGAGCTTGGCGACGGCAGCCTCTCACCGCTCGCCGGTCGGACCTGAGCCTCGCAGGGTACTCGGGAATGGTCTGCAGAGAGACCTGCCGCTCACGAGTCGCTCGTGCGGGCGTGAGACGAGGCAGCTTGCCCGGTCGCGCTGGCAGCTCGGCCGCGAGAGCTCGACACCCGCCTTCTGCGTGGGCTTGGAAGAGCTCGACCAGCTGTGATACTACCAGAGAGCCTGCACACGCAAGGAAGGATTCACAAGGCGAGGCTGGGAGCGAGACGGTCGCATCGACGTCGCTCGTTGAACCTCGAGCTGCTCTCTGCCTCCCACCCCTCACGCCCCGGCCCAAAGGACGAGATGGTCGCCATTGCCTCGTTCCCACCACTACTCGGCTTCGTACCCCGCGAGCACCTCGCCTCGGGCGGCCAATCCGCCGTCTACCGCGCCCTCAACCCCTCGACCGACCAGCTCGCCGCCATCAAGGTCGTCCCCCTGCGCGTCCCGCCCGGTGCAGCAACAGGCGGTGGCACCTCCGCCATGGACCCGGCCACCGCCGCCAAGGCCAAGCAGCTCGTCCGCGAGATGCGCATCCACGAGACGCTCCACCACCGCAACATCCTGCGCCTCTTCGGCGGCGAGACGCGCGACGAGTGCACCGTGCGCGCGACTGCAGGCGGCGAGACGACCTGGCCGAGCGGGCTCTACATGGTCCTCGACCTCGGTGCGCTCTCCCTCACCCTTGCGCCTCCTCGTCCTCGTCCGAGGAGGCGGTGCACGCCTCCCTCGAGCCGAGCAGCGCTGACCTCCCTCCTTGTTCCGCAGCTGACGGCGGCGACCTGTTCGACAAGATCAGTGAGTCGCTTCCGATCGCGACGACGCGCGAGGAGTTTGCGCTGACCTCCTCCCCTGCTCCTCCTCGTCCCCCGCCTCGCAGCGCCCGACGTCGGCGTCGACAGCGACATCGCGCACCTCTACTTCCGTCAGCTCATCTCCGGCTTGGTCCGTCTAGTCTCTCGCTGCTGTACACGGCGAGCGCCGGACCGTGCACGGCTTCTCCAAGCCGAGCCGGCGCCGGCTCGCTGCGCGTCTTTAGCTTCGAGCGCGACGAGCTGACTCCCGTCTCCCACAGAAATACCTCAACCAGCACGGCATCTGCCACCGCGACGTCAAACCCGAGAACTGCCTGCTAGACGGGCATGGTGCGTACTCCCTCCTCGCGTCTCGACGCCGTCCGCTCGAGCCCCCTCATGGTTACCTTCAGCCCCCCGGGGGCGGGCTCGTGCTGACCCATTGTCGTCCCACAGGCAACCTCAAGGTGTCGGACTTTGGCCTCGCGACGGTCTTCAAGTACAAGGGACAGGAGCGCCTGCTCAAAGACCGCTGTGGGAGCCCGCCGTACGGTGCGTCGGCGCTCCCTCTCGCAGCGTGTCGTCCTTGGGCCTCGCTCGAACAGTCGTCACGTACAGGTGAGGGATCGCGTCTGACGCACCCCTTGTGCCCGCAGCTGCGCCAGAACTCGCTCGCCCTCAACCTTACGCTGCCGAGCCGATCGACGTCTGGAGCGCCGGCGTCCTCCTCTTTGCCCTCCTCTTCGGCAGTGCGTGTCGAGCCCCGGCTTCTTGGTGCTCCCCAAGCTGACCTCGCCGCCCCGTCCCCGCCCTCGACCCCTCCTCGCCCCTCCTCGACCTCGCTCGTCCGCCCGCAGACACGCCCTGGGACGAGCCGACGCCCAACTCGCCCGAGTTTGCCGCCTTCCTCTCGGGACAGATCTTCACGCAGGAGCCTTGGCGACGACTCGGCTCGGCGAGCGAGAGCGGCGTCGCACAGCTGCTCCTCGCCATGCTCACGGTCGACCCGACAAAGCGGCCGAAGCTCAAGGACATCGAGCGCATGGACTGGTACTGCCAGTGAGTCGACGATGGCCTTCCTCTGGCATCCACACGTGCTGCGAGGCGCCCTCGATGACTGTCGCGATGGCGAGGCGGTCGGCTCACCCTTCTTCTCCTTCTGCAGGTCGAACCCGCTCCTCGACCTCTCGACCGGCCTCGTCTCGGACCCGCACGAGCTTCTTCGCCGTCTCCTCGCCACCCTGCACGCGCACGAGTATCTCGGTCCGCCTGCCGACGAGTTTTCCGAGCTGTGAGTCGTCGCCGTCCTCGCCGGCTCTGCCGCCTCTCGCCAAGAGGCACGAGCTGATTGTGCGACGTCACCTTCTTCACAGCATGATGGCGTCGCAGGGCCCGTCGCAGCAGCAGCTGCCGGCGCTCAGCCAGAAGATGAGCCAGCGCGGGCTCGACCCGAACCAGAGCTTCCGCAGCTCGCTCCAGCTCTACGTGCGTCGCCCGTGCTCGCTGGCTGTCGAGCAGGTCGCTCGACCTGCTCGCTAATCTCGAGGTTAGCCTCGGCTTTGCGCTGACACCTTGCTCGCCCTGCCGCAGTCGCGCCTCTCGATGGCCCCGACCCAGCGCACGAACCCCAACCTCACGCGCTTCTTCACGACCCAGCCCCTGCCCGTCCTCCTCTCGTGCCTCACCCGAGCCCTCACCGCCCTCGCCCTCACCCCCTCGTCCGCCTCGTCGCCCGCGTTCGAGCTCCTCTACTCGTCCCCCTCCGGCACGGGCGAGTCGCCCACGGCCCCCTCGGTCGAGCACGTCTCGTCCGCCGCGCTCGGGACGCTCCTCTCGCGCGTGCGCATCCGCACGAGGGACCGCCGCAGCCAGAAGCTGTGGCTCGCCATCCTCGTGTCCAAGTCGGTCCTGCCGCCGGACCCGATGCAGCAGAGCCAGGGCGGCGCGCTCGGCGGCATGGACGTCGATGGCGGCGGGGAGCAGGAGGGCCTCGACGTCGTGTGCTGGAAGCGCGAGGCCGACCCGCTCGAGATGAAGCGGCTGTGGAGGAGCGTCGTCGAGCGGCTGCCCGAGGGCGTCGTCGTCGCTATGTGAGGGCGAGGGCGGGGGCGCTCCCTCTTTCCAACCTCGAGGCCTCACTTTTGTTGTACTGTTTATGCATGGCCGTTCTCTGCGATCATCGAGCGTCTCGAGAGGCAGAGAGAGGGCAAGTCGGGCGGCCTTCTCAAGCTCGACCTCGCCTCTCGCTCCTCGCTCAGACGCTCGTGCTCGGTCGCCCTCTCAGTCTCAGGACGGTCTAGAGAGGCATAGAGCTCTGCATTGCGGCGGGAAGTACAAGGGGATAAAGGCTGAGGAGGATGCGGTGCGAGGGTCGGGCGAGGTCCGTGCGAGCAGAATGGCGCGAGCGAGAGGCGGCGTGTACTGCTCTGCTTGCGCCGCTCTGTTCTCCACGGCGGCTCTCAGTCGCCGAGGGAACGACGACGACGTCGAGAGAGCGTCTAGAGCGTGACGTTGATAGCGAACTGCGCGCGGACAAGGAGGAAGGTCAGCTCGCGCTCGCTCATCTCATCCTTGGAGCGGTAGCGGGAGCATGACGCACGTTGCTCGCCGGGTACTGTGAGCACGAAGAGGAGGAGAGAGAGGAGAGCGTCAGCTTCAGTCGGGCAGACGTGCGAGGAAAGGGGAAGGAGGGGCGTTCGACGCACGACGTTGCCCTGCGAATCCGTCGAGGAGGGTCAGCGAGCTACACTTGGTAAGTCCACGACGAGGGAAGGTACGCACAGGAGGGTCGTACTCGCAGACAAGGAACTGCAGGGGCAAGGAAACCGAGGCAAGGAGACGTCAGGTTCGTCGAGAGAGTTTCGGGGGCGACGACGACGACGCACGCTGTTGACGCCGTAGCGAGCGTCGAAGATCGAGCCCGCCGGACACGAAGCCTGGTAGCAGCCGAGCTGCTTGCTGGCCTTCCACACCATCTGAGTGAAGTGCGAGTAGTTGGGCGTCGCCGGGGTGTAGTCGGGCGCCTCGGCCTCCCACGCCTTGATGCCGCTCAGCGCCGTCTGGACCGTCACACCGCTCCCAGCAGACGCAGCGAGGTTCTCGCCGTAGCGACTGTAGAAGCGCAGAGAGGAGCAGGGAGGACGAAGGAAGCGTCAGTCGGAGGTCCGTGCACGCAGATTTGAATCCGGGCTGGACGCACCCGAGCGCGCCCTGGCTGTGCTGGAACACACACTTGTTGGCCCACGACGCCGCCTTGTCGGCGAGCGTCTGGTTCCAGACGAGCGCCGGCGCCGAATGCAGGGCGCGGAACGTGTTGTGCTCGTTGAGGACGGCCGAGCGAATGTCGGAGCCGAGCGTCGACGACGGCCCGGCGGCGGCGAGAGCAGTCGTCGACGCCTTCGAGACGGTCGAGGAGGTCGTAGGCTTGCTCGAGGCGACGGCGGCGGCGCTGCGAGGCACAGGGCGGGAGAGGGAGGGACCGAAGCGCGTTTGAGAAGGTCAGCTTCTCCCCGCTCGGCACGACGACGACGAGAGCGCTTGACGCACGTCGAGGTGGCGTTCGCGTAGACGACCGTGCGAGTGATGCCCATGGGCTTCCAGGTCGCGCGGTTGTTGTACGTCGTGGTCGTGGCCCGCTCGACGAGGTCGCGCTTGGCGAAGAACTCCTTCTCGGGCTGATCGCCAACCTTGAGGACGGTGCCGGCGTCGGCGGGAGCGGCCGACGACAAGGTCGAGAGGAGCCCGGCTAGGAGTGCGAACGAGGCGGTGCGCATCGTGGTCGAGGTGAAGAGGGAGGGGGAGAAGGAAGGGGAGGGAGAAGAGGACGAGAGGGCGTCGACGGCTCCAGGGCGAACGGTGGCGGCTAGGAACACTGCGTGAGCGCACGACTGGAATCAGCGTAACTGCACGATGCCCAAAAGAAGTCTGTGAGCGTGGCGAAGCTGCGTTCGCGACCGGGGACTGGACCGGCCCACGACGGCCAAGCGAATCGCTTAGCGCGCGCGCGCAATCCTGGGAACAGCGTTCCGAATGACCGGCTCGTACGTCGGTAAGAGCGGCGCCACTCGCTCACCTTTTGCAGCAGCTCGTCGTCTCGAGCGAGGAGGGAGAAGGGGAGAGAGAGAGGCGAGAAGCCGAGGGACCAAGCTGTCGCTCAACTGAACGAGAAGATGGCTGAGCGCGACCGCAGCAACGGGCAGCGCGATGCCCGCAGCGGCGCCATGCCTGATGGAGCCGTTGGAGGAGAAGCGAGAGGCCGACCCGGAACGGGAAGGCGCGAGCGGCAAGAGGTCAAATCGCGCCCAGGGCCAGCTGGGCAAGCCCGTCGCCCTTGTCCGAGCAAGGTCAAAGAGCAAGTGCTCGCGCTCCCAGCGATGAGGAGGCGCGAGGCGGCGTCGTCGAGCGCCGAGGTCCGTGCACGGACCCCGCAGCCGACGGCCCTTCCGCAGTGGCGGTGCTGGTCGGCTCGCCGGCTTTCTTTGACGGCCGGCGTGTCGTCGTGAGTCCAAAGCTGCGGCTGAGTCGGGAGCGGAGCATGGCTCGTGCAGAAGGACGACGGCGCGGACGTGCGCAGCCGCAGCTCGTCCGCTTGGACACATGGGCCGCGAGTTGGGCGCCGCTGCGCCCTGTTCTACAGCATACTGCGCACCTGCATTTCTTGCTACGAGCAGGCATGAAGCGGGAGACATGCGCAGCTCGGGAGAGGCGCGAGCGGGCGAGCGCAAGTTGACCTTCCCAAGTTGACAGTCCTCGGTGCTCGTCCTCGGGAACCTCGCTCACCGGCCGCCAATGACGGTCGATGCTCGGGACGGCTCACCTCACGAGTTCGAGGCTGAAAGGCGGGCCTTGTACGCACGACCAGCTCGACTCGAGGCTGCGGAATGGCGACAGCGAGCACGCGATCCGACCTCGGCGACGAGAGGCGATCTCGACTTGTCGCCCCGCGCTTTTCTCCTGATTCCATCATTCTTCGAGCCGTTCGCCCTCGACGCCGCGCACACCACAACTCGAGCCGCTCGAGCCTCGCCGCCGCCCCTCCTCCTCGTCGTCGTTCGACCTCGTCTTTGGTTACCCCGCGTCTCCGCGCGGAACGCTCCAAGTCGAGGCCCCGGCTCCGGACCGGATCTCGCTCGACGGCTGGCCGTGGAATTCACCAACACTCGTCCGTCTCGTCGTCGCCGTCTCCTGAACGACGAGCACGCCGCGCGGTTCCGTTCTCGACGCCGACACACGCCGGTTCGCCTTCGACCCAGCGCAGCCCCCGAGCTCAGCCTCGTCGTTCTCGCCTTGCGCCCTCGCTATCTCGCGAGCCGCCCCACCCTGCGACGCTCCACGCGACACCTCGCCCTCGCCCTCGCCCCCCTCCTCCCCCTCCTCTCGTAGCCGCCCCACCAGCATGTCGGCCACCACCACCCTCCTCCAGCCGACCCCTGTCGTCGCGTCACCGCGCAAGCTCGCCCTGGCCGCGAGCGACGCCGGGCCCGCCGCCTCGCACCTCCCGGCCTCGCCGCCCCCGACCGCACCCGGCTCGCCTGCGCCCTCGCACCGAGCGACGTCGCGCACTCGCCGAGAGCGCTATGCGCCGCCGTCGACCTCGTACCTCGAGGCGCACAAGCGCGAGCAGCTCACGCCCGCGATTGGGCTCCGCTTCGAGCGCGAGTTCCAGCTCAAGGACGTCCTCGCCCTCCCCGAGCGCGACGAGCGTAGGCAGGCGACCCTCAAGGAGCTGGCCTACCTGAGTGCGTCCACCTCAAGCCGAATTCAGGACGAGCGCGAGCGGTGTGCTGACCTCCTCCTCCTTGTTCCCCCTCCCTCCCCTCTTGCAGTCTCGCTCCACGGCGTCTGCGCCTTCCCGGCTCAAGACCTGTCGCCCGAGGACCTCGAGCAGCTCGCCTACGCGCTCGGGCGGGCGAGCGGCGCGCCGGCCGACTCGGACCTCCACATCCACCCGACCGCCGCGCTCGGCGAGGACGGCCGCCCTAAGGTCGGCAACATCTCGAACAAGGCCGACGAGGGCGGGCGCCAGATCAACTTCAAGGACGAGCGCTCCGAGCTGGCGAGCCAGGGCATCCACACCGACATCTCGTGCGTCGCCGCTCCCCTCGTCACGCCCGTGCGAGCTCTCGAGCTGACTCTCTCGCTTCCCTCGCAGGTTCGAGCGTCGCCCGGCGCGGTACTCGATGCTCCGCATGCACACGCTCCCTCCCACCGGCGGCGACACGCTCTTCTACTCGTCCTACTCGCACTACGACAAGCTGTCGGCGCCGATGAAGGCCATGCTCTCGGGCCTCTCGGCGCGCCACTCGGGTGCCATGTTCCGCCACCAGGCGCAGCGCCACGGCTTCGACCTGCACCTCGGTCCGCGTGGTGCGCCCGAGAACGTCGACGACTCGTTCGAGGCCTCGCGTGCGTCTCTCCTCCCTCCGCTCGAGCCCCTCCCTGCTCTTCTCGAGTCTGATCCCTCGCTCTTCCTCATGCAGACCCGATCATCCGCACCAACGCCGTCACGGGCTACAACGCGCTCTTCGTCAACCAGTGCTTCACGGACCGCATCGAGGGCGTCACGTTCGACGAGTCGCGCGCGCTCCTCGAGTACCTGTTCCGGCTCCAGGCGCAGGCGCACGACGCCCAGGTGCGGTACCGCTGGTCCGAGGGCGACCTGTGCATCTGGGACAACTCGGCGGCGCTGCACTGCGCCACGTTCGACTACGACGAGGAGCGCAGCGGCGACCGCACCGTGTTCGTCGGCGAGACGCCCGTCTTTGACGCCGAGCACGGCAAGAGCCGCAAGGAGGCGCTCAAGATGCTCGTCTAGGCGCACATGCACACCCTCTTCCCCCCTTCGAGAGCTTAACCTCTCCTCGCCGTCGTCCCTCGTCATCGCCGCAGAACGTCCTTGGTCCCTCTTTTCCCTCCCCCTCCCTTCTTCGTTTATTCCCCCCAAGCAGTACCACACCCTCTCTCTTCTTCTCTCTCGCTCGTTGTTGTTCTTTCCCACTTAGCAAAACGTCTCTGCAGTGCAACCTCGACCCCGTTCAACCCGGTCTCCCTCCCTCCCTCGCTGCCTGCGCCTCGTCCCGCTCGCTCACGCCGAGAGCCGCCTCGCGAGCTCGTCGAGGACGCGCTTGGCGTCGGCCGTGCCCTTTGTGCGCTTCATGGCGGCGCCGACGAGGCGCTGCAGGACCTTTGTGTGCCCCGCACGGACCTTGGCCACCTCGGCCGGGTGCGACTCGATGAGCGCGTCGATGAGGGCGGCAAAGGCGGCGTCGGGGCCTGCTGCGCCGTCCCCTGACGAGGATGCCAATGCTGAAGAGGACGAGGAGGAGGATCCGGGCGCAGGGCGCGAGGCGAGCAGCTCGTCGAGCTTGGCCGTGAACGACCCGCTCGGGCCGCCGACGTACTCGCCGAGGAACGTCTTGGCCTCGGTCGTCGTCATGCGCTTGAGCGCGACGGCATCGAGGAGGGCGCCGAGCTGTGCGGGCTCGAGGGGCGAGCGGGCGAGCGAGAGCGAGGCGCGCGACAGGAGGCCGAGGTAGGTGTGGATGAGCCTGTGCGGGCGTCGAGGAGAGGTGCGGGGAGGGGGCGAGTCAGTGAGTGCGCGAGGAGGCGAGGCGAGAGGGCGAGAGGCGAGGGGGAAGAAGGAGAGGAGGAGAAGAGGGAGAGAGCGAGAGAGCGAGAGGAGGCGGCACGACGCACCAGTTGGCGGCGAGCTTGGGATCCCTCCCCTCTGCGAGCATCTCGAACCACCTGACGCCGAGCCCGGGGCTCGCCTCGTCCTGCTGCGCGGCCGCGCCCGCCGCACCCGCCGCCGCCGCCCGCGCACGGACCTCGCCCTCGCCCTCTGCCTCGTCCGGCACCTCCCCGAGCGCAACCAGCACGCCCGCCTCCCTCTGTCCCAGCCCATACCGCGCCCTCAGCCTCGCCCTCGCCGCCTCGGGCAGCTCGGGCATCGCCTCGCGCAGCGCGTCGAGCGCGCGGGGGTCGAGCACGAGCGCGCCGAGCTCCGGGTCGGGCACGTAGCGGTAGTCGGGCGAGTTCTCCTTGGAGCGCAGGTGGAAGGTCGAGCTCGTGAGGGCGTCAAAGCCCCGGGTCGACTGCGGGACGGGCGCGCCCGACGAGAGGAGCGCGATCTGGCGCGAGATCTCGGATTCTGCGGGCGCGGGCGCGGCGCGAGCGGGGTGGGCGGGTCAGCGGCGGGAGCGAGAGGAGTGATGCGAGTGAGCGAGAGGGGCGCACCGATGGCCGAGGCGATGAAGCGCACGCCGTTGAGGTTCTTGACCTCGCACCGCGTGCCGCGCTCGACGGCCTCGCCCTCGGCGCCGACGCGCGCGACCGACACGTTGACGTCGCAGCGCAGCTCGCCCTGCACGCGCACATGAACGAGCGAGTGAGCGTGCCGAGTCGCACGAGGGGGGGAGGCGGGGCAAACGAGAGCGCACCTTGTCCATGTTGGCGCCGCTCGCGCCGACGTGGCGCAGCACGGCCTGGAGCGTCTTGACGAACGCGGCCGCCTCCTCGGGCGAGTGCATGTCGGGGCGCGTGACGATCTCGACGAGGGCGGCGCCGGCGCGGTTCAGGTCGACGAGGGTGCCGCCCGCGGGCTCGAGGCTCGGGTCGTGGAACGACTTGGCCGTGTCCTGCGGGGCGGGGCGGAGCGGGAGAGGCCGAGGTCAGCGCGAGAGTGGGGAGAGAGGAGGAGGAAGGGGGAGGGACGCACCTGCTCGAGCTGGATCTGTTCGAGGCGGACAGAAAAGTACTGGTCGGCGTCGTGCGCCTTGCCCTTGCCCTTTGCGCCCTTGACCGGCGGTCTCGGCACCTTGACGACGCCATCCTTTGCGAGCGGGTCTGCGAGTAGAAGGAGCGGGCGTGAGCTGCAGCTGGCTCGAGCAGGAAGGAGGGGAGCGAGCGACGGACCGTAGCGCTGCGTGACCTGCCAGCCGGTGGTGAGGTCCGGGTAGAAGTAGTGCTTGCGGTCAAAAGTGCTCCTCGGGTTGATGTCGGCGTCGAACGCGAGACAGGCGAGGAGGGCGAGGCGGACGGCGCGAGGTTGAAGGACCTGCGCACGCGAGGGGGAGGTCAGCGAGCGGATCGAGGGACGGGGAGAGAGGAAGGGGCGCACGGGCAGGGCTCCAGGAAGGGCGGCGTCGAAGGGCGCGACGTGGGTGTTGGGCGAGTCGTCGTAGACGGCGTGTTGAGCTGCGGGCGAGGAGGAGGTCAGGCTCGAGGAGGACGGCGACGAGGCGAAGGGAGAGGGTTGCGCACGCGACAAGAGTTTTGGGTTGCCCTTGAGCTGGACGTGGAGCTCGAGGCCGATTGTCGGGATCCAGCCTGGCCAGCGAGAGTCTTGGGCGGCGGCTGATGATGCGAGGCGGTGCTCGAGTCGAGGTGGTCGAGGACGAGGCGAGAGCGAGGGCGGGGCAAGCCAGGGCTGGACGGCGAGGCGGGTGCGCAGTCGAGGCATTGCACTGCGAGTGGCTGGACCAGCCGTGCTCCTTGGTCGAAAGCGAGGCCGAGTCGATGGTCGTCGTCGTCGTCCGGGGAAAGCGATGAAGTCGACCTTCTCGCTCTCTCGACCGCCCAGAGCACCATTCTCCCCTCGAGCGTGCTCAGGAAAGCCCTCGCCATGGCCTACAAGCTGCCCCAGCAGGCCCTGTACGCCTTCCAGCTGCCCGCCGACCTCCTCCTAGCCCTCCAGCCCCGACAACTCGTCATCCCCGACTCGCACCCGCTCCACCCGCTCAACCGCCTCCAGGACACACCTACCGAGCCCGATCCAGCACCCCCACTCGCCACCACCCGCACCCCGGGCAACAACTACACCTGCGCCCTCACCGGCGCATCCTTCCCGACCCTCGACGGCCTCAAGCACCACTACCGCACAGACTGGTACCGCTACAACGTCAAACTCCGCCTCGAGGGCAAAAAGACGCCCGTCTCCGAGGACGACTTTAACCGCCTCGTCGAGAGTGCGTCCCCGTCCCTCTCTCCCCCTCTCGCCGCCCGCCCTCGACCTGACCCTGACCCTCTCGCGCAACACAGACCTCACCGCCTCGATCTCGGGCTCGGACGCCTCGTCCGCCTCGTCCTCCGACTCGGACTTTTCCGCCTCGGACGACGACCGCGCCGCAACGGGCGCCGCCGAGTCGGGCTCGAACCTGTCGCGCGTCCTGCGCAAGACGCACCTCTCGCGCGCCGCCGACGGCACCAACAACGACGGCGACGGCGACGGCGACGATGTCCTCGCCGGCCCGAGGACGGCCCTCCAGTGGTTCGAGGCGCCGGCCGTCGCCGACGAGACGCAGTACGGCGTCGCGCGCGCGGCGCTCCCGCTCGCGGGCGCCCGCCGGCGCGCCCTCCCCGGCGCAGACGAGGGCCGCGCCGTCCTCGACGAGCTGCGCGCGCTCCAGCTCGCGCCCGAGGCGGCGTCGGCGGCGGCGGGCGCGGCGGGCGTGGAGGGCGGCGCCGAGCGCAAGTGGACGCTGCTCATGTTTGGCGGCGGGCACTTTGCGGGCATGGTCGTGCAGCTGCGGCCCAAGCTCGTCAGCAGGGGCAAGGGCAAGGACAAGGAGCGCGAGGTCGTCGTCGTCGCCAAGAAGACGTTTCACCGCTACACGAGTGCGTCGTCCGCCGTTTCCGGGCTCGTCTGCGCCGCCCCCTGGCTCTCCGGGGAGCGTGCTGACGTCGGCTTCTACGTCGTCGAACGCAGCTCGCCGCAAGCAGGGAGGAGCGCAGAGCGCCAACGACTCGGGCAAGGGCAAGGCAAAGTCGGCCGGCGCCATGATCCGCAGGCACAACGAGGCGGCCCTCACCGATGTGCGGCGCGCGCTCTCTTCTCTCCCGCTTCCCCGCCTGGATGGACCCGCCCCAAGGTGATCGTGCTGACGCTTCCCTCTCCGCTCGCCCGCAGGAAGTGCGTGAGCTCCTCGGCTCGTGGGCGTCCGAGATCCGCTCGTCCGAGCTCGTCTTCCTGCGCTGCTCCAAGAACAACTACCGCACCTTCTTCGGCTACGACGACGACGCGCCGCTGCAGAAGGGCGACCCGCGCATCCGAGGGTTCGGCTTCCCGACCAAGCGGCCCGTGCGTCGGCTCTCTCTCTCTCGTCCATCCCCCTCTCGCCCATCGAGCTGCGCTCGAGCTGACCCTGCTCAACTCCTGCAGACGATCAACGAGCTGATGCGGTCTTTCCTCGAGCTCACGCGCGTCAAGACGTCGCACCTGTCCGCCTCGGCCCTCGCCGCCCTCGACGCCTCGTACCTCTCGTCGATCGCGCCCAAGCCCGCGCCGGCCGCCTCTGCGCCCGCCTCGGCCTCGACCAAGAAGGAGCCGGCCAAGCCCGCCGAGCCGCAGCTGACCAAGGCCGAGGAGCTCGAGCGTGACCGGTGGACCCGCCTCGTCGACATGGTGCGCAAGGGCCGCGTCGATGCGCTGCGCGCCTTCCTCGACAAGTACGGGCCCGAGCTCGAGACGGGCCACGAGGACGGGCCTGCCGACTCGTCGTCGTCGGCTGCGCCGCGCACGACGCGCGGCGAGCTCCCCTCGTGGTGGGACGCGCGCGAGCGCGAGCGCACCCCGACGCTCCTGCACTGCGCCGCGTCGGCCGACCAGCCCCTCGTCGTGCGCTTCCTCCTCGACTCGCCCGCGTCGCCCTCGCCCGACCCGACTTACCTCTCGCCGCTCGGCCGCACGCCCTACGAGCTGTGCGGCTCGCGCGCGTCGCGCAACCAGTTCCGGTTCGTCGCGTTTGCCGACCCGGGCAGGTGCGACTGGGTGGGCGCGGCGCGCGTCCCGAGCGGGCTCGACGAGATGGTCGAGCGCGAGAAGGAGCGGCGCGAGGAGGAGCGCAGGGCCAAGGCGCGCGAGCGCGACGAGCTGCGCGAGCGCGAGCGCGCGGCCGAGCTCGCTACTGCGCGCGACAAGGAGGAGCAGCGCGTGCGGGACGCGCAGGCGCGCGCGCCGAGCTTGAAGGCGGGCGTGAACCGGCTCGGAGGGGGTCCGCCCGCCGTGATCCAGGACCGGCAGCGGTCGGGCCTGAGCGAGGAGCAGAAGCGGCGCGTCGAGCGCGAGGAGCGCGCGAGGGCGGCCGAGGCGAGGCTCAAGAGGCTCGGCGGCGGTGCGTGACGAGCGGCGGCGCGGTGGAATAGAACAGCTTGAGCAGCAGCGAGCGTCGTCCTGAGCGAGAGAGGAACCAGGTCTCTCGCCTCGCAGGGCCTCCTCGCCGATCCAAGGCCATGCACAGATAGTTCTACTTGCTCTACGGCCCGCCTCGCTCGCTCCTGCCTCGCTCGGCCCGCTCGCCCGAGCCTCACCGGCGCTCCGGGTGCGCCTCGTCGACGTGCGCGAGCACATGCGCCCGCAGCTCTGCGCTGGAGGGCAGCACGGCCGTGCAGAACCTCCACCGGCACGCGTGCGCGGCGTCGCTCGTGGTCGTCGTAGTCGGGGCGAGAGCGGGTGGTGCGGGGACGGGGAGCGAGGAGGAGGAGGTCGAGAGGGGGACCGTCGAGGATGGTGTGCTGCAGTGCGAGATGGTCAGTGAGTGCTCTCGTGGAGTGGGAAAACAGACTGACGCCATGGAGAGCCGCGAGCCGAGTCCGAAGAGCGAGAGGGAGGAGGAGGACGAGAGGTCCGGCTGGAGCCTCGTCAGACGCTCTGCTCTTGAGGCTGAGCCTCGGCATGGCTGCTGTGAGCTCCACTGAGCACGGCTGTCCAGCTTCCGCACTCGCGCCGTTCTCCTCAAGGCCGACTCGCCTCGTCCTCCTCGCTTCGACCCGATTAGCCAACTCGACCACGGCGCCTCGCGGGCAGCTGCGCATCCACTAGAGCATGCAGGAGCACGACCAGAGTACTGCACAGAGGTGGCGAGGGCTCTCGAGCTGTCCTCGTCAAGTTGATGGGCCCGCCGCCTCTGTCGCGCCGCGTCGTTCATGCGCTTCTGCGGCAGCCACCGGGTCGAGGCCGAGTCTCTCGCAGCACAGCAGCCATGAGGACGTTCCTGCCGAGTCGCACTGACTCGCTCTTGCTCCCCTGCAGCCCCTCAACGCGCCTCGACGACGCCTTTCTCCCGACCTTCTCGATCCTCGCTCACCTCGCCGCCAGCGTTGTTCGACCTGAGCGCGCATCCCTCTCTCCCTCACGTCAACTACGACCTCGTGCAGATGCGAGACGGGCCCCTCGACCAGGCGTGCCTCGCCTCGGCCGCGCCTTCCTGCTCCTCCTCGCCTCGACCGCCGTCGACTCGCGCCTCTCCGCGCCCTCGTCTGCGGCGCGGCATGCTCGCGTACCTCAATACCGTCACCGACGCAGCTCGAGCTCGGCTGCGCTCAGGGAGAGAGGCAGCGAGGCGAGGGCGGCGTGGTGGTCGAGCTGGCGAGCGCCGGCTCGGGCGAGGGGGAGGACAATCTGCGCGGGTGCGGCGCATGGCGTGCGAGGCCGGCAGTCGGGTCAACGTACTCAATGCTGCTGCATGCAACCCGACGCGTGTTGTCCGAGCAGGCCGCCGCACCGTCGAGCGAGGAGAGCTGAGGAGAGCATGCTCGAGTCCGTGAGAGGCTCGAGCGCCGTCGAGAGCGGGCTCGTGCTGCGCCACTGCGCTCACCGCGAGCTCATGAGCTGCTAAGGAACTCTCTGCGATGGCTCGCAAGCGGCCTGGTCGAGAAGAAGACCGCCCCGACGCACGAGCCTCGTCCTCGAGCCGACCCGGCTGCGCCGAGTGCCTCTCGCGCACGACGACCCTGCTCTCACGCGCTCTCTCTCGCTCGCTCGACCTCGCTCACTGTGCATGGAGCTCTCGAGGAGAAGAAGGAGAGGCTGCGAGGCAAACCGCGCAGTGCATTGCGCTGGGCACGGACGGAGAAAGACTACAAATGCGAGAACTGGCGCCGGACCTCCTGCACCGCCCGTCCGTAGCACCGCCACCTCATGGTCGACTGCAAGCTGGCTCCTCAGGTCGAGGAGACCTAGGCGAGGTGGGTGCTCTCGGCGGCGTGCGGGCGGCGAGTGCGGACGAGGAGCTTGTCCTTCCTTGCACGACCTCGCTCTCTCGTCGACGAACGCGATCCGCTCGCTCGCACAGGTACGACGGACGAGGAACGGCTGCTATTACATAGAGAGCTCGGAAGGAGATCGAGAAGAAGAAGGAGAGACGCAGAGGAGCGCATTCAGGCGCAGTGCGACCAGACAAAGCGCTCCTCGGGCGTCTCGCGCGTCTGGCGCAGGAACTCGGGCTGGCTCCAAGGAACTGCGTGCGACGGCGAGAGCGTCAGTCACGGTACGAGAAGGACGGAGAGAGAAGAAGGAGAGAGAAGGGCACGCACAGAGGGTCGTGCACTTGCCGATGCTCGGGTCGACGTACCACGACTGCGGGCGCGGGAGAGCGGCCAGATCAGCTTGGGACGGTCGGGAAAGACGGAGAGAGAGGCACGCACGATCCCGCCGTCCATCTCCCACACCATCTTGGCCATCTGGGCGCGCATCCGGTCGTACCACTCGTCCTCGGCCTGCTGCGTCACCTCGACGCTCGGTGCCGGGCCGTCGCGCTCCTCGCCGCCGCTCGAGCGCGCCTTGAGCTGCTTGACGACGGGCTTGAGCAGGTGCGCCATCATGTCGACCGTGCACTCGGTGTTGAACAAGGCCGACGAGTGGCCCGTGAGTGCGCCCGGGCCGAGCAACAACCAAAAGTTGGGGAACGAGGCGACCATCGAGGCTGCGGATGAGCTCCTGCATCAGCGAGTGCGCTCGCAAGCGAGAGGGAGAGAGGGGGAGCGCACTGAGGTAGGTCTTGACGCCGTTGCCCTTGAGCCGCTCGACGAGGCTCTCGCCCTCGCTGTTGAAGACGGACAGCGGGTGCAGGTACTCGGTGACCTTGAAGCCTGTCGAGAGCACGATGACGTCGGCGGGCACCTCGACGCCCTTCTCGGTCGTGACGGTGCGGCCCTGGGCCGAGACGATCGTGTCGGGGAGGAGGAGGTTGAACTTGGGGCTGTGCAGCGACGGGCAGTAGCCCGAGAAGTCGATGATGCGGCGCTACGAGCGAGGACGAGGAGGCGTGGGAGGGAGGTGAGGAGGAGGAAGAGGGAGGAGGGCGAGACGAGGTCGTCAGCGCACGGTCCTCGTGCACAACGACGACGATGGTGAGCGAGCGAGCGCACCTTCTGGCCGAACTCGAAGTCGTACACGAGCTGGTCGCGGTACTTGGCCGGTGCCGTCTTCTCGATGCTGCGTGCGAGAGGCGGGCGAAAGTCAGCGACGTCGTCGAGGTGAGGGGCTCGAGCGCAGGACGCACTACTTGGTGCTCGTCTCGTGGATCTGCTTGCGGCCCTCGGCGCCGCTCTCCTTGTCGGCGAGGTAGAAGTAGCTCTCGCAGATGCTGTACACCGCCCACCGGAAGAAGGTGAAGAGCTGCGAGGAGGGAGGAGGAGGACGGGGTCAGGACCGCTCTCTCTGTGCTCGATGGCCGAGAGACAGACGGGACGCACACCTGGGACCCAGCGGTAGAGCCCGTTCGTGAACGCGTTGTCGACGATGGCGTTGGGCGGCACGATGGCGTGCTTGGCGCGCGCGATCTGCGTGAGCGACTTGACCTCGGGCAGGATGGCCGGCACGAGCTGCGCCGCCGAGCAGCCGTTGCCGAGCACGACGACGTCCTTGTCCTTGAGCGAGACGCTCTTGTCCCACCGTGCGCTGTGCATGACGGCGCCGTCGAACTTGGTCGTGTCGAACGGCGCGTCGGCCGGGGTCGACAGGGCGCCGACGGCCGAGACGAGGATGTTGCACGTCTTGGTGCGCGTCTCGCCCGTGACGACGTTGCGCAGCTGAACGGTCCACAGGCCCGTTGCGCGCGAGAAGCGCGCCTCGTCGACGACGGTGTGGAAGACGATCTGGGGCCGGACGCGGTACTTGTCCACGACGCGACTGTAGTAGCGGCAGATGCCCTCGGCGCCGGGCCACTGGGTCGAGAACTCGGTCGCGGGCTCGAACGAGAACGAGTAGAAGGCGATCGGGATCTGTGCGGTCGGTCGAGGAGGGTCAACGAGCCGCTCGAGGATGGACTGGTTGACGACGAGGAGAGGCTGACGCACGTCGCACGATGCTCCAGGGTATCGGTTCGCGGCCCACGTGCCGCCAATCTCGCCGTCCTTGTCGCTGTGCACGGAGAAAGACGAGGTCAGCCTCCGCTGAGTGGCGAGGAGGCGAGGCGGATGAGGACGCACTAGCAGACGACGTCCTCGAGCTTGAGCAGCCGCTTGAACTGGATGAGCGCATCGAGGCCCGACACTCCTGCTCCTACGATCACGCTGCGAGAGTGCAGAGAGGTCAGCGTCCGTCGTCGTGGCGCGGCCCAGGTGGAGGTCGGGGAGGCGGGGGAGGGAGGAGCGACTCACGCCGACGTGTGGCTCGCCGCGTCCAGCGCAGTCTTGTCCGAGCTCGTAGCAGCAGGCATGTCGGTCGTAGCTGGCTCAGCGAGGGAGGAGGAGGGAAGAAAGAGGCGGCGTCGTCCTCATCTCCCGGGCGGACCAGTCGACCGTCGCCGGCGGGAGGAGCGTGCGCGCGGGGCTCGACGCCGAGGCTGCGCTAAGGAGCGATCGTGGTGCGGAGGCCGGCGTCTCCTGAGCGGCGACAGCCCGTGTGCGGCGTGAGGTCTGAGGGGAAACGGCGAGCGAACGCCAGACGAGCGGGGAAGCAGCTGTCGCCGCACCTCGAGTCGCCTCTGGCTCGTGCACTTCTCACCGAGCGCGCTTTCTCACCCTCCCGAGCTCACAAGTAGCAGCGTCGCGACGAGGCTAATCGAGAAGAACCTCCTTGCAGCCAAAATCTCTCCCCCTCCGACCCACCTCGTGCAGGAACCCAGCCTTCCGCAGCGAAACGCCTACTCGACGGCGATGTTGACCTGCACAGGAGAGGTCGACGGTCAGTCCCAGTCGACAGCGAGGCGAAGAGGGCGGCGAGAGCTGACGCACGTGAGGGTTGAAGAACGGCGTGTTCGGGCCCCACGCTGCGAGCGGTCAAAGGCGAGTCAGCACCTAGCGCTCGTGCGCACCGACAGAAAGAGAGAGACGACGAACGGAAGTCTGCAGTGAAAGGAAACGAGGTCGAGGGCAAGAGAGGGTGGGCGAGGTGGTCAGCCCCAGGTTCTCGGACGGGTGCCGCCGGCGCGCGTGAGCGCGCGCAGTCATCAAGACACCCTCGACTCACCCTTGTCGCGCTTGTTGAAGTCTTGATGAGCGGGAGAGCGGGTTGACGAGGCGGTCGTAGAGGAGGTGCAGGAGGCAGTAGAGGGTCAGCAAGGGCATCCGCGAGCGCCGAGGACCTCTTGAACGCCGAGAAGGGGTGTCCAAAGGAGACACACAGGGCTGCGCACGGCGAGAGCGTCAGCAGCTGCCCACGAGGACGAGAACGGGAGAGAAAGAGAGAGCAGGACGCACGTAGACGATGCGCTCGGGGAGCTCGCCGCCGTTGTCCTCCTTGATGTGCTCGAGGTGCTTCTCGTGCTCGTCAGCGAGGGCCTTGGCGTTGAGGAGGCCGATGATGACTGCACGACGGGAGAGAGGGGAGTGGAAGGAACAACGTCAGCCTGTGGGCGCAACGGAGAGGGCAGCTCGAGCCGGCGCAGGCGGGTCGCCCCACCCGCCCTCGACTCGAGCCGTCTGCGAAGGAGGACGCACTCGACGGGAAGGCGACGTAGTAGCTGTTGCGTACGGGAGAGGCGGCGCATCCAGAGAGTCAGCGTCCGTCGACAAAGAAGGGCTGGGAAGTGCGAGTGCGAGGAGGCGGCGCAGAGATCCGCGAGGACGCCGCGCAGCCGGCGCGCCAGCGGATGCAGAGTAGCTCGCTCGAGCAGCTGCTGCGCTGCCTGCCCCCCTGCTCGCTCGGGCTGCCCTGCGCGAGCGAGCGAGTCGTCCCGCCCTCGACGACCCCGCGCCGTCCCACCTCGCCCGCCTCGCCTCGCCTGCCGGCTCTGTTGACCTGCACAGACTGCAAGCAGAGCAGAGAGGACGCCTCGACGCACGTGATCTTGCGCCAGAGCTCTGCCGAGTGCTTGGCGTGGTCGGCGATGGCCTGGCGGCCGGCCTCGAACTCGTTGGCGCTGGCGCCGGCCGGGGCGGCGGTCGAGTAGGCGCGGCGGGCGGCGCGAGAGGCGGTGGCGAACGCGCGGAACATGGCTGCGAGCAAGTGGTGGGCGGGAGAGAGGAGGAGCCGAGCGGAGGAGGCGCGCGCCGTGGTTGGCTACAGACGAGACGAGCGGAGGGAGAGCAAAGCTAATCTAGATTACAAGGGCGCAAAGGTAAGGCAAAGGTAAGGCCCGCTCGATCACTTGTCGCTCGCGCTCGCTCGGCCTCGTCCTCAGCTCCCGACTCGCTCACGCTCGAGGTGCGCATGGCTGCGTACATGCGAGTAGAGCAGAAGGACGACCTCGCAGAACTAGGCGAACTCGGCGGCCCTCCACGGCGCACCTCGCTCCAGCCTCTCCTCCAACCTCTCGCCCGCGCCGTCGCCGGCCCTGCGCACGCCGCGGCGCGCTCGCTCAACTGGGCCTACGCCGGCTGGATCGTCGCGCTCGTCCTCCTGGCTCACTCGGTGAGTCCTGCCTCTCCTCGTCGAGACGCGAGACGGGCGAGCTGACCCCTCCCCCACCGCCCACAGGCCTGGAAGAGCAACTCGACCTCGAGCACCGCCAACGATGACTGCTTTGACCCGTTCACCTCGCTCGGATGTGCGTACGACCTTCTCTCCGTCCGCCCTACGAAGTGGGAGGCTGACCCTCCCTCGCGCAGACGTGCACCGACCCTCGAACCTCTCGCTCCGCCACTTCGCCTACCCTCCTTCGGCCTCGCTCGACGACCTCACGACCCCGACTGCGATAGACGCCTCGCTCGACCCTCCAGCAGCCGCCCTGAGCCTGGCTGCACCGGCGTACGGCGACATGCTGAACGAGAAGGTCAAGCCGCACGACCTCGCTTTCGCTCGCGACAAGAGCGTCTGGTTCATCGGCGACTCGTGCGTTTCGACTGCCGTTCCCTAAGCGTGCAGAAACTGATGACGAGCTTCCCCAGGCACGACCGCATGAACCTCGAGGTGTTCTGCCAGCAGCACGAGGCGGGAGGAGCCGTTCTCGACGTCCCGCACTGGCACATCAAGGCCAACTGCCGCTTCCCCGTCCATCGCTGCCTCTCTCTCTTCTCAAGCTCGACCTGACCTACGGCTCGCGCGCTCGCAGGACCTCAACCTCACGTTCGCGTCGTTCTTCCACTATGGCCTCTCGCCCGAGTCCGAGTCGAGCGAGCCCGACCCTTGGAACATCCCTCAGATCGAGACGTCCCACGAGAACGAGAACCCGGGCCCGTACTCGGTCGAGGGGCGCCTCAAGCAGTACTGGCTGCCCGCCGTCGCCGAGGTCGGCCGTCCGAGCCTCATCGTCCTCAACTCGTTCTTCTGGGTCCGTCTCGCTCTCTGTCTCCTTCTCCTCGCCTCAGCTCGTCGTACTGACCCGATCGTCTCGTCAGGATCTGCGCTACTTTGCCCACCACGCCCGCCACTTTGACCGTGGCACCTTCCTCCGCCAAGACGAGCGCCCGCTCACCTACTCCGAGCTCGCGTGGCACCGCTCCCGCGCTCGCGCCTTCATCGAGGCCGTCCGCGAGGCGTTCCCCGGCACGCCCGTCATGTTCCGCCTCGGGCAGGAGCACCAGACGAACCGCAACGAGGGCAACGTCGCCGTGTACCAGCTCAACCAGAGCCTGCGCGCCGTGCTCGCCAAGATGCGCGTGCCCGTCTTCGAGTGGGCGTCGCTCCTCACTGGCGAGCGGCGGTACGGTGCGTCGCGGCGCTCTCTTCTCTCTCCCTCGCCCTCGCACGAGACCTCGAGCCTGACCCTCCTTCCTCTTCTCGCAGCCGACGACCAGCACTTTGCGGCCGGCGCTCCCGCCCGCTTGTACTCCGACATGGCCATGTACTACCTCTGGCGCGCCGTCCAGGGCTGGGACCGCTGCGAGCCCTGGCCGAGCATGGCGCGGCCGCCTCCTCCGCCTCGATGAGCGCACGGACCCCCTCTCGCTCTCGCTCTCGCTGTAGCACAGACACTCGCTTTGCGCGCACCGTTGTATCTAGACGTGCTTCTGTTCCAGCTCGAGCGTGTACGAGGAGCGAGGCAGGAGCGAGGGAGAGCTCTACTCGTCGGCGTCGTCGTTGGCCACGCGGTCGCCCTTCTCCTCGCGGAACCGGTTCAGGTGCGCCGTCGTCGGGTCGTACGCCCAGCGCGCGAGAACGGGCAGGTCAGCTTGTGCGTCGAGACCGAGGGAGAGAGCGTGAGTGGGAGGGAAAGAGGCGCACCAGTGGTTGAGCGTCTGCCGGATCCCGGGCGAGACGAGCTCCTCGTCCGGCTCAACGAAGTCTGAGGCCGGAGTCAACTGGGCATCAGCAAGCGACTCGAGTGCACGTCGAGTCGAAGCCGAAGCCCAGAGAGATGCTCGACGCACGGACGCCCCTGTCCCGGTACTTGCCGAGCAGCATCCTCTTGAACCTGCCCGAGTTGCCCGCGACGCCCGCCCACCGCTGCACCTGCCGCGCGTCGTCGTCGCACCGGCGCCCGAGGTAGAAGCGGTAGTACCACGAGAACCAGCCGCGCGCGTCGTGCTCGGGGCGCAGCCAACCGTTTTTCTCCCACGCCTCGAACGGCTGACCCATGCGCGGCTGCCACTTGTTAACGGACGTGTCGCCCGGATCGGGGCGCGTGAGGTACTGCGAGCGAGGGAGGAGGAGCGCAGGAGGGAGGAGGCGTCAGCTGTAGGGCAGAGCCGGCGAGGAGGAGAGAGTAAGGCGCACGAGCGAGACGTCGAGGCCGTCGTACCACTCTGCGAGCGTGCGGAACAGGATCAGCCTCGGCATGAGCGCACGCCGCAGCTGAACAAGACGAGCGGGACGCAACCTTGGGGAAGTCGGACCAGTCCTCGTGCAGCTCTCGGCCCGACTTCTGGCTCTGCGCGCACGGACCGTCCTTGGTCAGCTCTCGCTCCTCGCGCAGTCGCCGACGAAGGATGCTCACCTTGACGGGCCGGAAGAAGCCGCCGTCGAACGAGCCCTGCCGGATGATCTCCCTGTGGAACGAGCGAGAGAGGGTCACCGGCGATTCGACAACCGAGAGCGAGGGGAGGAGGAGCGCACTCGGGCGACATGTTGGGCCGAAAGTCGGGGTAGTCGTCGAAGTGGAACTCGCGCGTCTTGCTGTCGCGCCAAGGAAGCGGGCAGGCTGCGAGGGGGCGAGTCAGCACCTCGTCCAGTGGGTTCGAGGAGGAGGTGAGGGGAGAGGGCGCACTCATGGTGTAGTCCTGCTGCCCGTCGCCGAGCGTGACCTTCCTCCCAACTCTGCTGAGCCGCTCCGCCTCGTCGTCCTGCCCGTCCTGCGCCGCCTGACCGCCCCTGCGCCGCTGCACCGCCTCCGAGCCCGCCTCGTCGCGGTCGCGGTCGCCGCCGACCTCGATGGCCGAGAGGCGCACCTTCTTGCGTGCACCGATGCGCTCAGCCTTGGGCTCGACTGGTCGCTTCTTGCGCCTCGGGCTGGAGAGGGACGCGAGAGGGGGAGATGGTGACGTCGCGGTGGGCGGGGCGGGGTCGACGACGGTGGGCTCGACAGGCGGGTCGAGGACTGCGGCGGGCGAGTGGTTGCGTGCTGATCGAGTGCGAGCCATCGCAGCAGACGCGAGGTGATGTGGGAGGAGGGGGAGAACCCGATCGAGGTCGGCCGTCGACGAGGAGCTGATGAGCTCCTCGCCTCCTCACTCATTGTTCTGGTCTCCCTGCAGCACGGAGAGGAGTCTGTACACTCACGAGGCAGGCAGGCGCGGAAGAAGCGGTCGATCGCAACCTCACTCGCCCTCTTCTCCTCGTCTTCCGCTCTCCTCGTCCGCTCACGCCGGCTACATCCCTCGCAGAGCAGCCGGCATAGGCTCGACAGAGAGCCACGCTTGACCCCTCTGCGACACGAGTGCAGGGAAAGGAGCGCGAGAGCTGTGGAACGACGGAATCTACTTGCAACACGGCTCGACGACGTTTATAGACTGCGGGACGAGCGAGAGTCAGCGGACGTCGGCCTGAGAGAGAGCAAAAGGGTCGAAGACGCACCATAAGACCCAGCGACGTAGCCCTCCTCACTGCCCTGCCCCTGTGCCGCCCTCCTGCGCCTCCTGACCCTCGAGCTCCGCCCGCTTGGCCTCGAGACGGACGCCATTGCGCTTGCCGAGGACGCGCAGGATACGCGCACGCTCGGACGGGATCATCTCGCTCCAGTTGGCGATGCGCGAGAGGGTCTGTGAGGTAGGAAAAGCGGGGAGAGGTCAGCTGCACCGCCTCGGGAGGTCGACAGGGAGGAGAGCACGAGGCTACGCAGGGAAGGGAGGACAGGGCAGACGTACGCCGTTCGAGTTGACGACCGTCGGGCCCATCGTGTCGAGCAGGCTGAAGCTCTGGCCGTTGACCTCGAGCTGGGTGGCTCCCTCAACTTGCTCGGGCGGGGCGGGGAGGGCGAGCGGGGCCGTGGGCGGCGAGGACGGCTCGGCCGCGGGTTGTGCAGCGAGGTCGATGGGCTCTGACATGGGCTCAAGTAAGCTGGGCGTTGAGAGGAGCGAGCTGATTGACGACAAAGGAGCGCTCGCGCTGATGAGGCGAACCCGCCTTTCCTCCTCGTTCCATTCGCTCGCTTCTCGCTTGTTGGCTCTGCTTAGCTGCCTGTTCGCTCAGGATGAGCTACCAGCCGCCCTACGCCCCGCCGCCGCCGACCTACACCATCCTCCTCCGCGGCTCGCCCTTCCACCTCTCCTCGTCCCAGATCCGCACCGACTCGCCCAATCACTTCACCGGCGTCTTCCTCGGCGGCAATGGCGGCTGCTCGGTCTACTACTCGGACCGCCGCCCGACCTACTTTGACCTCATCGTCGAGTGGCTGAGCGGCTACGACGACTTCCTCGGGCAGATCCAGCCCCGCGACGGCATGAGCGAGCTGCAGGCGCTGCACGCCCTCAAAGCCGAGGCCGATCACTTCGAGCTCAAGGGTCTGGCCAAGCGCGTAGACCACGAGCTGGCCAAATGTGCCGAGCGCGGCGCCGCGCTCAGGCTGGCCGCGCAGCACGTCCGCGACCGTGCGCCGACTATGGTCTCGCTCATCGAGGACTTCCGCGACGCGGTGCGGGCGGGCGACAGCTCCATGACAAGGCTCATGCGCGGCGTCAAGTCGGGCCCGCCGCAGCTCTTTGCGTTTACCTCGCTCGAGGTCGGGTGCGCTCGCTCGTTTTAGCTGCCTCCTCCTCGCCTTCTCCTACTGAGTCGTCACTACATCTGCAGCTTCGACTGCCGCTCGCTCGACGACGACGACGACGACGACGAGCTGCCGGACGTGCGCGTCAATTTCCTCGACGACGAGGTCCGCCAGGCGACCCAGACGTACGAGGGGACCAAGCGCAGGACGATCAAGGTCGACATCAGCGACAAGTCGAGCGAAGAAGCCTCAGCGAACGTCGACGACGTCCGGATGAGCCTCGCCGTCCTCCTGCGCTGGATCGTCAAGCCGACGCAGACGACGAGCAAGTACCCCGCTTTGCGCCCGCTCGTCGACTACCTCCACCCCGAGCTCACGCCGCGCGACGAGCGCGTCGTCACTGTTCATGTGCGCGAGGTGGTCGCGCACTGGTCGCACGGCAAGCTCCGGCTCGTGCGCCTGTCCATCCGCTCGCAGGATCAGGGCCACTACTACCTCGCATGAGGCGCGTCGTCGTCCTCTCGCTCTCTCGCCCGTGCTGATCTTCTGCGTTGCGTAAGCTGACGCTCTTTCCCACCCAGCGGCTCTCATTCCTGTCGCCTCGCCGACCGTCGCTCGACCCCGAGGCGCTCCTTCCCCTCGGAGCCTGCGCACGGTCCCCTTCTCCACTTCTCGTCGTCCAGCTCGTCATCCGTCTCTCATTCACGTCTCTCATCGTGCATCGCGTAGAGTGTGGTGCGAAGCTCGTCTAAATGGCAGTTTTGAGTGCGCGAGAGGTTGCGAGAGAGAGAAAAAGAGAGAGAGAGAGAGGAAGCGCGAGAGAGGGAAAGGGGACAGAACTATCAACGACAGGACGACGACCGGGTGACTGCGAAGGAGAGACCGGGGAAGGAGAAGCGGGAGAGAGGAAGAAAGAAGAGAGGAGAGAGGGAGGAGGCGCTCTACTTCTCGGTCGGGCGGAGGATGAGGGCGTCCTCCTCCTCGGGGACGGCGAGGATGCGCATGCTGTTGGTGCTGCCCTGGCCGCCGCGCCATCCCTGAAGCGCGACGATCGTGTCGCCCTTGCGCACGATGCCGAGCTTGAGCGCCTGCTGGCACGAGTGGCGGATGCGGTTGTCGACGTCCGTCTGCCAGCCCTCGTTCGTCTCGGGGCGCGGCTGGTTGAAGTACATCGGGTACACGGCGCGGTGCAGGTGGACCTGGCGCGACGTCTGCTCGTTGCGCGTGACGGTGATGATGGGGCAAGGCGGCTTGTACTTGCTGACGAGGCGCGCCGTCTCGCCCGAGGTCGACATGACGATGATGGCGCCGGCGTTCTGCTCAATCGCGGCGGCGACCGCCGCCATGGCGACCGTCTCCGAGGTCGGGGTCGGGCGGCGCGCGAGCGAGCGCAGCTCGTTGAAGAGCGACGCGTACGAGACGGTCGCCTCGGCGAGGAGGCACGTCTCGGCCATCATCTCGACGGCCTGGATCGGGTACGTGCCCTTGGCCGTCTCGCCCGAGAGCATGACGCAGTCGGCACCGTCGAGGACGGCGTTGGCGACGTCCGAGACCTCGGCGCGGGTCGGGCGAGGGTTGTACTGCGAGCGGAGGAGGTCAAAGCGTCAGCGTTTCGACCTCGGGACGGCGAGAAGAGGAGGGACGAGACGCACGGTCATCGACTCGAGCATCTGGGTGGCGCAGATGACGGGCTTGCCGGCGAGGTTGCACTTGGCGATCATCATCTTCTGGGCCATGAAGACCTGCGACGCCGGAATCTCGATACCGAGGTCGCCGCGGGCGACCATGACGCCGTCCGTCTCGCGCAGGATCTCGTCAAAGTTGGCGACGCCCTGGAGGTTCTCGATCTTGACGATGATCTTGATGTTCTTGCCGGCCTCGCCGAGGTGGGCGCGGATGTCCTGCACGTCCTGGCCGCGGCGGATGAACGACGCAAAGATCATGTCGACGCCGTTCTTGACACCGAACGTCAGGTCGTCCTTGTCCTTCTGCGAGATGGCGGGCAGGTCGACGTCGGTGCCGGGGAGGTTGACGCCCTTCTTGCTCGACAGGGTGCCGTTGTTGACGGCCTCGACCTCGAGCTCGTCCTTGCCGACCGAGATGACGTTGAAGGACAGGATGCCGTCGTCGACGTAGATGGGCTTGCCCGGCTGGAGGACGTTGGTGATGTTGGCGTAGTCGAGGTACATGACCTTGTCGTCGCACTTGGTCGCCCACTCGGGGTTGGTCGTCATCTTCATGCGGTGGCCGGCGTTGATCTTGATCTGTGGGGCGCAGGAGAAGAGCGAGGAAGAGTGTCAGCCTGTGATACTCGTGAGCGAGAAGGAGAGCGCGAGCGCACGTCGACGTCGTTGACCATGTTGCCGGTGCGGATCTCGGGGCCCTTCTGCACTCGAGGAAGACAGCTTGGGTCAGTAGGAGCTCCTCAGGGAGAGGCCAGAACGACGAGACGCACGGTGTCGAGGGCGATGGCGACCGGGCGGCCGTCAGTCGCTGCAGGTCGAGGCGAGCGGGGTCAGTCGAGATGCGCAAGGTCGACGCGAGACTCGCGGGACGACGCACAAGCAACCGCCTTGCGGGTGTTGTCGATGACCGACTGGTGGTACTCGTACGAGCCGTGCGAGAAGTTCATGCGGACTGCGGGAGCCGAGCAAGTGGGGGAGCTCGTCAGTCGCCATCGCGCAAGAGCTCGAGCAGGGGAAGCGACGCACCGACGTTGACGCCGGCAGTGCGGAGCTTCTGGATCATCTCGGGCGAGTTGGTCTTGGGGCCTGCAGGCGGGAGGAGCGGACCGAGGTCAGTACGAGCTCGAGAGGTCACGGCGCGGGATGAGGAGGACAGCGACGCACCGATGGTCGCGATGATCGAGGTCTGTGAGCATCAAGGAGAGGTCAGCACTGCTCTGAAGCGACTTTCCGAGGCTGTGAAGAGGTGAGCACAGCCCCCTTCCCACCGCCGAGCTCCCGTCGGCGTCACTGCTCCGGCTCGCCCGTTTCCACGCCTCGCGAGCGGGATCCGCCGCTGCAGAAAGTCCCTTTGATCCCCTCTGTGCCCCTCGAGACCCTCGGACAGACCATCCGAGGTGTAGGGGGACGAGGCGAGGCAAGATCGATCCCCACTCACCTTGCGGAGCGACTTGTGGTTGAGGCCCTCGGGCGCCGTAGGCGGGATCTGGAGGTTCTGGAGCCATTCGAGCTGCGAGGTGACCTGTGTGGGACAACACGCCCGAGGTGGAGCGAGGCGAGGGAGAGGAGGATTGGGAGGGACGAGGCGATAGGGAGGTGAGCGAGGCGAGCGCAGAGGGGGAGACAGGGACAGGGAGAGGGTGGCGCACCTGGTCGAGGGGAAGCATGCTGGGCTGAGGTCTGGCTGTGGGTGGAGAGCCGGAGCAGGAGCGAGTGAGGGGAGGAGGGAGGGAGGAGCGAGCCAGCTCAACCTCTCGTCTCCGCTGACGGCGGGCCGGCGCGAGCGCGAACGCTCCTGGTCGATCTCGCCTCGCGTCTCTGCTTTTCGCCGCTTCTCCTTTGCACCTCGCACACTGCGCACCTTTCTCCGAGCCTCCACGAGTAGAGAGGCAAGAGAGCCCGCTTGCAAACCTGCGCACGTGCTTTGCAAGCTCGTCGTGACCGTCCTCGGCCTCTTCACGTCGCCCAGGCGCTCGTGCGTACTCGAAGCGAGGACCTCAAGCGAGAGCAGACTCCCGCTCGGCAGGCTCGCGAGAGCGGAGAAAGTCGGCGGAGCCTGTGAAACTCGCGCGGGCCCTGAGCGAGCAGGATGGGCGCACGAGCCCGCAGGCCTTCGGCAGCTCGTGCGGTTCCCACGTGAGCGCGGTGGCAGCAGGAAAAGTAGCGCAAGGTGAAGAGCATGCGTAGCAGAGCTGGAGAGGCCGCCGCAGAGCGCTCGGGCGACGAGCAGCTCGGGCGGCGAGCAAGAGCGCGCCGACGAGCGCCCGATGTCGCCGGATCTTGGCCGACGCGCGACGCCAGTCGAGCTGCAGGTCGAGGGATCGTTCGCGCGGGGAGCACCGAGGCCTCGATGAGCCAGAGGCGCCACCGCCGTCCCTCGCAGGACACGAGCCGCCGCCGAACTCGTCCTGCGCCCCGCAGCCGCGCCGTGCCCTACTGAGCTCGCCGCTCTGCCTCTCTCAGAGGTACCTGATGGCGTTGCGCGACCGACGAGAGCCGCGCGGGTCGAGGGTGGAGCGAGAGCGAAGGAAGGAGATGAGGATGGCGATGAAGTTGTGCCGGCTGCCACGGCACCCGGGGCGGGTCAAACAGCACAGGAGCTCGCTCAGTGAGCACTGCATAGCGAGATACACCGGCCAGGCGACCATCAGCTGGTGCGCGGGCTTGTTGGGCGAGCCTGAGGACGGGCCGACCCGCCGACCTCGTCTTGCCCTCGTCCACCTCGCGTCCTCCCGCCGGACCGAGTCGCGCACTGACCCAGCTGACAAAGCTACAGTGCTGCTCGCCGCACCCGGCGCTACACGCTCACCGCGCTGCCCCGACCACCGCGGGGAGGGCCCGGTCTCCTCGCCGACGCTGGATGCGGTCGTCCTCTTCCTGGGCCGGGTCGATCGGGTTGGGCTCGAGGTGTGCACGCGCACAGTGGCACGAGGAGCAGGTCTCGCAGGGCAGCCGGTCGTGCAGGGCGTTCTCTCGTCGGAGCACTCGCCCTCTCGCCCGGATGCGGCAGGTCGACGGCGGCCGAGTCGTGTGCATGTCGCCGCTTGCGGCTCGATGCACTCAAGGTGCTGCCGGAGTCGGTGCTCATGCGCGTGCGGGGCTCTGAGGATCCCTGGCGGCCGAGCGACGAATGCAGGGACGACAGAGCTTCTCCGCGTCGTCGTTGTTCCTCGTCGGGCCGCGCCCGCTGTCCTGGGCGCCCTCCCTCTCTCTCGCTCTCCTTCTTTCCCTGCTGCTGCGCTAGCCTCTTCGCCGTCCGACCCTCCTTCGCCTTTCCAGCTCGACCACCCGACGGGCAGGCACCGTCGTCGTCGTCGCTGCACCACCCCCTTCCTCCTTCACCTCCTCGTCTTTCCCTCGGCCGGCCGACTCGACCCTCGACACGACCATGTCGCCCACCCCTCTCGCCGTCTTCGCTGCCCAGGTGGCAGCGACCCCGATCTACCCGCACGTCGTCGTCAAGCGCGCCGCCGACGCCGCCGTCACCAAGGCGCACTCGACCCTGCGGCAGCAGGCCGCCAACCGCGACTTCGCGGCGGCGTACCAGTACATCATCGTCGCCTGCGTCGCCCTCCTCGCCATCCGCAACGTGTTCCGCGTCGTCGCGCGGCACAACCGGGCCTGGCGCCTCGCGCTGCAGAAGCTCGATGCGCTGCAGATGGAGCGCCTCGGCGAGCAGAAGGAGGGCTACGCCGCGCTCGGGCACCGCGCGACGTGGAGCGCCAAGGTCGGCGCCGCCATCTTCTACCCGTTGCGCTCCCGGTGGGCGCTCGGGCTCGAGAACCCGCTCCAGGTCTTCCTCGTCGTCGCCTCGTTTGCCATTAACGTCGGCTTCGTCCTCGTGCGTCTCCCTTCCTCTGCATGGCGCACCGTATATCGCGCTCGATGCTGACGCCCCGACGTTGCTGCGCAGGGCGTCACGATGGAGTACGACGGGCCTCAAGAGAGCGTCTGGAACACGATCCACGTCGTCGCGTTGCGCTGCGGCTGGATGTCGATGGCGCAGCTTCCCGCCGTCATCGCCCTCACGGGCAGGAACAGCCTGGTGCAGTTCCTGACCGGCATCGAGTACCAGCACCTGCGGTTCGCGCACAAGCTCCTCGCCTTCTGGATGGCGCTCCTCGCCGTCATCCACACGCTCGACGCGACGTTCGCCAACTTCAAGTACTTTGGCGGCGCCGGCGTCAACGCGCTGTACCTGCACAACTACCTCGGCCAGACGGGCATCGCCATGATCGTCGGTCTCTTCCTCCTGTGCTTCTTCTCGTGGCGCTCGATCCGCATGCGGTGGTACGAGGTCTTCCTCGTCGCGCACGTCGTCGGCGTCATCATGACGCTCGTCGGCATCATCTACCGTGCGTCTCTCCTCGTCGGCGTCGTCGGCGAAGAGCATCTCGCTGACGCACGGACTCCTCCTCGACCGCAGACGTCCCCTCGCTCAAGGTCTGGCTCTACGTCCCCCTCGGCTTCTGGATCTTCGAGCGCGTCGCGAGGGCCCTCCAGCTCGTCTCGATCAGCCTGCTGTGCAGGCTGCAGTTCCGTGCGCCGTTGATCAAGGCGCGCGCGACCCTGATCGAGGGCGCTATCGTCCTCCACGTGCCGTTCAAGGGCGAGTGGCAAGGTGCGTCGAGCTTCTCTTCTCGCTTACAGACATGCAGAACCTGACTCGAGCGCGCACTGCAGCCGGCCAGCACGCCTACCTCTCGTTCTGGGACCCGTCGCTCCTGTCGACCCCGTGGATCTACTTCCAGTCGCACCCCTTCTCGATCTCGAACGTCCCTTCGTGCTCGACCGCCGACGACAAGGGCCGGCGCGACATGCTCTTCGTCATGCGCACGCGCGACGGCATGACCAAGGACCTCGCGCGGCGGCTCGCGCGCAGCGAGACGGGCGCGGCCGACATCTGGATGACGGTCGAGGGCCCGTACGGCGGCTGCACCGACACCGAGCAGTTCCACGAGATCTTGCTCGTCGCTGGAGGGTCGGGCATCTCGCACATCATGAGCAGTGCGTCCTCGTCCCTCGACCTAGTCGACCTTCTCAAGTCGCCCACCTCCCTCGAGGACGACTCGCTGACCTCCCCTCGCCTCTCCGCAGTGCTCGCCGACATCCTGCACAAGGCGCGCAACTCGTATTCCCGCGCGACCCGGGTCCGCGTCGTGTGGACGGTCCAGTCGGTCGAGCAGTCGGTGTGGACGCTCAAGGAGCTCCTGCACTCGGCCAAGACGGCGTACGAGGCCGGCGTCCAGCTCGAGATCGAGCTGTACGTCACGCGCGGCATGGCGGCGCCCTCGCCCGAGACGGTCGACCTCATGACCAAGGAATTGCCGCCGCCGCCGACGCTGCAGCAGCGCCGCGCGAGCTACGCGAGCATCAACTCGTACGCCGAGAGCCCGATCGCCGACGCGCTCACCATCCTTCCGGGCCGACCGCACATCGACGTGATTGTGCCGAGGTGGATCGCCAACGCGCAGGGCAAGTCGCTCGTCGTCGGTGCGTCCTCTCTCCCCCTCTCTCCTCCTCCTCTCACCTCCTCGTCTCTCCGCCGCTCTCCTCCTCCGCCCTCCTCCCGATTATGCAGAGAGTGTGGGCTGACGCTCCTTCCCGTCACGCAGCATGCGGGCCGACGCCCATGGCGCAGGCCGTCCGCCTCGAGACGACCAAGTACATCTCGGTCTACCCCGTCTCGCTCGAGATCGCCCTCTTCGAGTGCTAGCTAGCCTCTCCCTCTCCCCCTCTCCCCTGTGATTAGTCCCTCGTCCACTCGACCGCCTCCCGCATCCACCCTCGCATCCTCTAGACGCCCTTGTAGCTGCGCTCGAGCCTCTCCTGTAGCATAGCTTCTCTCCCTCGGTTTCTCTCGGCGCTCGAGAGCTGCAGAAAGGCACACGTTGCACGATCAGGTACGCATTACCCGCCGCGCACCAGCCGCTCGAGGTCGGCGTACGCACCCAGGCCGCCCGACGCGCCCTTGCTCCGCCCGTCGCCGCGCCGCTCGTCCCGCTCGTTCCGCCTGCGGTCCTCGTCGTCGCGGTCCCGCCTCCGGTCCCTCACCTCGTCATCGTCCCGCCGCCGCCGCTCGCGCTCCCCGTCATCCGCCCGTCGCCGCCGCTCGTGCGCGTCGCGCTCGTCCCGCTCGTCCCGCCGCCGACCGACGTCCCTGCTCGAGCCGCGCTCGCCCCGCCGCCCTGCGTCGTCCCGCGAGCTTGTGCTCGGGCGGTCGCGCTCGCTGCGGCCCTCGCTGACGGCCTTCTTGCCGCTTGCGCCGCCGCCGCCGCCGGCCCTGCGGCGCTCGCGCTCCTCGCGCTTCCTCCTGCGCTCCTCCTTGCGCCTGCGCTTCTCCTCCTTGTCCTCCTTGGACCCGCCGCCACCGCCGCCGGACTCGATGCGGCGCTTCTTGGCGGCGCGGCGCTGCTCGATGAGGTAGTCGCGCATGGGGTCGTCGAGGTCGATTGAGGGGTGCGATGAGTCGCTGTCAGCGTCCGAGGCGTCCGAGGCGGCGGGGCGGAACTTGTCCGGGTGGGCGGCGAGGCTGCGGGCGGAAGAAGAGGGGTGTCAGCAGGGTGCGATGAGGTCGAGAGGTGGCACGAGGAGGAGAGGAGGGACGGACCTGCGCTCCTCGCGCTCCTTCATCTTGCCCGACTCTTGGTCGCGCTCGAGCTGCTTGTAGTTGAGGACGTGGTCGACGCGCAGGGTGCGGCCGAGGACGGTGGCGCCGTTGAGGTTGTCGACGGCGAGGACGGTCGAGCGCTGGTCGGCGTACATGAGCCACGCGAAGCCGCGGGGCTTGCCCGTCTGCGGGTCGCGCGGCATGTTGATGTCGACGATCTCGCCGTACCTGTCGAGGGGGAGTGCAGTGCGGGTTAGCGAGAGGGGCCTAGCCGCAGAGGAGAGACGGGGCGGCGCACTGGGAGAAGATGGTGATGACGTCGCCCTCTGTGAGGTTGGGCGGGAGGCCGCCGACGTTGACATAGGCCGAGTCCTTGTACTGCGCGCGAGAACAGGTCAGCTGGGTGTAGTGCGAGCGAGAGAGATGAGGGGAGCGGACCTGATCGTGCCACGAGAGGTCGCCCGTCTCGAGGGCGTAGTCGTTGATGCGCTTGGTGGCTTGGATCTGGTTCATGGTGGCTCTGGCCCAGGTCTAGCTGTCCCGCAGGTCTTCAGAGCGTGAGCGACGAGAGCGGCAGCGAGTGACCTCTCGCTCGTCGGCTGCCGGCTCCTCGTGCTTCCTCCGTTCACTGCCAGCAGCAAGCCCGACCCTGCTGCGCACCACGAGCTCTGAGCAACGACCTCCCTCATCCAGGCCAAGCCGCAGCCGAGCCCCGCCCCTCTGCTCCACCACGCACCTCGTCCCCCGCTCGCGGCTCCTCTCCGACCTCGAATCGCGCCAAGCGATGCTGCCGCGACGACCTTAGCCCCGCCATGTCGTCCGCACTCACGCCCATAGGCGTCCCGACCCATTCGCCCGCCGGCGGCGCCGACGCCCGGCCTCTCACCTTCATCGTCCTCCCGCCTCAAGACGACGAGGTCGACGCTCGACAACGGCCATCCCAGGCGCCCTCGTTCTCGGCCGCCATCACGCGGGCGCTAGCTGGTATGCTCGCCTTCATGTTCAAGCGGCCGATTCGCTTGTTTCGCCCCGTCAAGAGTGCGCTCCCCTGCTTCTTCTCGTCGCTCGCCTCTCCCCTCTCGCCGTCCTGACTCTGATCCCCCGCGCGCAGTCTCGACATGGGCGGGTATCCAGGCCATCGCCGAGGAGCAAGGTCGCTCGGTCACGCCGGGCTTCGTGCGCGGCCTCTTGCGCAAGGAGGGCTGGCGCTTCATCCCGCGACACATCCTCCCGCCGCTCGCCATCAACGCCTCGATCGGCCTCACCCTCTTCACGTCGTACACGACCTCCGAAGCCCTCCTCTCGGCGCACCTCTTCTCGCCCCTCGCCAAACTCGTCGTCGTCCCTTTCCTCTCCGGCTCGACCGCCGGCGCGGTGCAGTCTCTCCTCTCGGCCCCGCTCGACAACGCCCGCCTCCTCCTCGTCCGCCGACAGCGCTACCTCCGCCTCGCCCACGCGCAGCACGGCGACGCGCGCAACCTGCGCCTGCGCCGCTCGCGCCTCAAGGGCTCGTCGGCGGGCGTCCTCGGCGGCACGCCGTTTTCGTCGTGGTACACCCTCATCCGCGACAGCGTCTTCCAGCCGGCGCGAGGCACGGTCAGCGTCGAGCTCGGCGGTTCCTCGACGGCCGCAGCGGCGAGGGCGACGGCACGCGAGCGCCTCGAGCAGGGGCGCCGGTGGGCGCGCCGCGGCTGGAGCCTCTTCTCACTCTCGCTCGCCAAGGACTCGCTCGGCTTTGGCGTCTTCTTCGTCGTCTTCGAGGTCGGGCGCGAGGGCGCCCGCATCGCCGGCCTGCGCTGGGACGACATCGACCCGGACCGCGCCGGGATCGGCGACATGGAGGGCGAGACGCTCAAGCAGCGCCGCACCCCGGCGGGGCTCGTCCTCCAGAGCCTCGGAATCCTCCTGAGCGGCGGCGTCGCAGGGTGGATCTTCTCGCTCGTCGCGAGGCCGTTCGAGCGCGTGCGCGGCGCCGTGTTCGAGGGGAGGGCGCGGTGGGCCGAGCGGGACGGCCGGCTCAGGGTCATCGAGGAGCTCGCGGCGGCAGGCGCGCAGGGCAAGCGTGCCGCAGCGAGCGCAGCAGGGGCAGCAGGTGCAGCAGGTGCGCCGCGGCGTGCGAGGAGGGCGCGCCGCACGTCGGCCGGCGGCGCGAGCGAGCGCCGCGCCAACGAGGTCCTCGGCCCGAAAGGCCGCAAGGGCTTCCGCGTCCGCCTCGGCCGCATCCGCACCGTCGCTCGCAGCGCGGCGCGCACGCGTCGGCGCAAGGCGCGCAAGGCGGCGGCGGCGCGCGTCGTGCGCGAGCTGGTCGGCGCCGACGTGCCGATCGACGCGGCGCTCAAGCAGGCTGCAGCAGCTGCGGTAGCAGGTGGGCCGGGTGCGCCTTCGCCGACGTCGACGCTCGCGCAGCTGTACCCGCCGAGCGCGGCGCCGCACGAGGGGCGCCTCCCGATGCCGTCAGCGCGCCTACTCGTGCGAGATGCCTGTCGGCGCTACGGCACGTCGACGTTCCTCTTTGCGCCGCGGGCGGCGCTGCAGGAGCTCGATGCGCGCTCGGCCAAGCCGTCGGCGTCGCCGTCACCGCTGTCGAAGCCGCTCCCGCCGCGGCCGGCCAAGGTCGGGCCGACGAGGCTGAGCGCGAGGGGGAGGGAGGCTGCCGAGGCGCTCAAGCGCCAGACGAGCGGCGGCGGGTGGCGCAAGGGTGCGAGGATACTCAGCTACGGTGCGTCGCGCCCTCCCTCTTTGCGCTCTCGAGGTTGTCGAGCGACGACGCGCTGACCCTGCGCTCCCTCTTCTCCCTCGCCCACAGTGCCTCCCTACGCCCTCGGCTTCTTCATCTACGCCGTGACAGCAGGAGACCTCAAGATCGAGGTGTAGACGGTGCGCGGTAGAGGCGGAAGACGAGCTGGTAGAGCAGGAGGCGGTGCAAGTCGGGTCACGGTTCGGGCTCGTCTCGCCCGGACGGAGCTCTGCAAGGCTGTCATCTAGAGTTGCAGCACATCCCGAGCGCGTCTGCAGCAAAGCTCGCACCGAGAGAGCCTCGTCATCCGCCTGTCGCTCGCGCCTCCTCCCTCGCTCTCCACCATCCCCTCGCCTCTCACGCGAGGATGAGTGCTCGCGCACGCTCGGCTCGCAAGAGCACGGCGAGCACGCTCAGCTACGCCGAGGTGGCCTCGAGCGCCGACGAGGACGAGGAGAGCGAGACGAGCGAGTCGGAGCGCGGGGGAGCAGCGAGCAGGAGCGACACCAAGGGTGCGTGGGCCTGTGGGACTACCTCCAGCTGCTCAAGCTCACCTATCTTGACCCTCTGCAGCCCCGACCAAGCGCCACAAGAGCAAGGCCAAGGCCGTCGACGTCGACTCGGGCGACGAGGGCGATGAGGACGACAAGCCGCGCAAGAACCCTCGTGGGTCGGCCAAGGGCGAGCAGAGCAAGCAGAAGAAGGGCACGGGCAAGCTCGAGATCCTCAAGAAGCTCCCCGTCGAGATGATCACCGAGGTGCGCTCGCGCTCCTCCCCACCTCCTCGCCCGCCAGCTCGAAAGCTGAGCTCGTCGCCCGCTCGCGCAGATCTTTTCGCACCTCGACCCGGACGACCTCCTTACGCTCAGCATGGTCAACAAGCAGTACCGCTCGCTCCTCCTCGCCAAGTCGTCGGCCCGCCTGTGGAAGTCGGCGCGCGCTCGCTTCGACCTCCCCGACTCGACCACCGGCGGCTTCACCGAGTGGCAGTACGCCCAGCTCGCGTTCGGCAAGAAGTGCCAGGTGCGCTCACGCTCTTCCTCGCCCTGTTCGAGCGGCGAGAGCTGATGTCGCGCGCGTGCAGGAGTGCGGCACCACCAAGGCGGCTCGTCCCGACTTTGGCATCCGCAAGAGGCTCTGCAAGGTCTGCCGCATGTCGGGGTGCGTCTCTCTCTCCTGCGTGAGCTACTGAACTGGGTGCTGATACGCCTTGAGCTGCCTAGGATCCTCCGCCTTCACTGGAAGAAGCACTGCATCCCGGGCATCCACCCGCTCGCGCGCCAGTGTATCCTGCGCCCGCTCCGTGCGTCGACTAGTTCTCCTCTAGCACCGCGCTGCCGCTGACGACTAGTCGTCTGCTGCGCCCGCAGACACGCCCGCCGAGCTCCACTACCTCTCCCGCAAGGGTGAGTCCTCCCTTGGTCGTCATCCTGGATCGCGCCGACTCCCTCCTCCCCGCAGCTCACGCACTCGAATCCGACCTGCGCTACTGGAGCGGTAAGCTCTGGGAGCTCGAAGACGCCGCCTCGACCGACGCCGACGAGTCCGACAGCGACGACGAGCAGCCTGCGGCCCCTCCTCCCGGCGCAGGTCCAGCCCGTCCGGCTCGCAGGGCTCGCATCTCGAACCAGCCGTCGTACAAGGATGACTCGTCCGACGAGGACGACGGCGTGCCCGAGAAGCCGTCTCGCCGGGTCGCCGCTTTTGTCGCCGCTCGTCAGCCTCTTCTCGACCAGATCGAGGAGGTACGTCGTCTCAGTGCTCTCCTCACCCTCTCGTGCATGACTTGCTGATGCTCCCTTGCTTGTGCTGCAGGAGGGCAAGGCCGTCTTCTGGGCGAGCAAGGAGCTGCGCGAGAAGGTCCGCGCGCGCAAGGTCGAGCGCGTCTCGTTCGACGACCGCAGGGCGCAGCTGGATCGTGCCGAGGAGTGCGTCTCTCTCTCCTCACGTCCTCATCGTAGCGCTCGAGGGCTGACGCAGGCTCACCTCGCCAGGATCGCCGACAAGGTTCTCGAGCTCGACCCGACCGACGGCCCCTACGTGTGCGTCTCTCGCCCCACTCCTCCTACACCTCGAGCCCGAAGCCTGACGCTCTCGATCCGCAGCGAGGATCCGGCGTTCAGCAGCCACAAGCTCGTCAAGCGCGAGGAGCCTCTGACCGACGCAGGTACGTCCTCCTCTCGTTCTTCTTCGCCCGTCCACCCCGAGCTGACTTGGTTCTCTCGCTCGCAGAGTGGGAGCGCATCAAACCCGCCATCCTCAAGCTCGTCGCGCGCATTAAGAAGAAGCACGACCGCGCAGCGCAGCGCCGTCGCCTCGAGGACCGCCAGCGCTCGCTCCGCCCGCGCTACAACAAGCTCAAGGCCGCCCTCCCGGCGAGCGCTCGGCCGTACATGCCGCTCTTCATCGACTTCCTCGTCCTGTCGTCGGTCAAGGCGCTCTGGCAAGACGAGGCCGTCAAGCTGGACGACGCGACGTGGTTCGAGCACCTCGACGACGTCAAGGAGGAGCTCGACCAGTACCGCCTCGACCTCATCCTGCACGCTCGCGAGCTCATTATCTCGGCGCGTGTCGACCCGGACGACGATATTGTGCCGTCGGGCGAGCTCGAAGACGTCGAGGACCTGGACCTGAGCGAGGACTTCTTCGACCTCGCGACGTCGTTCGTCTGCTGCGCGTTCACCAACTGCGAAAACGCACCGGTCACGCCTGGGCGCGACGGCTCGAACCGCATCAAGGGCGCTGTCGGGCCGCTCCGCTGGGTCCTCAAGCACCAGCACGTTTGGCACAACCAGGCCGACTCGCTCGTGGGCTCGAGGTCGTTCCGCAACGAGCCGCAGCTGCGCATCGTGCTGCCGCTCGAGGTCGCCTGCACCGTCGATGCCGTCCTCGACCTCGCCAAGCTCGACCCGGCCGACGCGACTCGCGACGACCTCATACGCTTCAACGAGCTCGTTCTGCGCTACGAGTGGGACAACCCGGGCGGGTCGTGGAAGCGGCACGTGTGGAACTGGCGCTCCAGGACCCTGCAGGGCTTGAAGACGCTCGTGCGTCTGCCCTCTCTCCCTCGGCTCTCCGGTACTCGAGCTGACTCGCCCGTCGCGCTCGAGCAGCTCAACCTCATCAAGCTCGAAGCCCAACGCGCCGCCGCCGCCAAGCCGCCCCACTCGCTCGAGCCGCCCGTCATCATCTGCCACCTCCACGACGCCGGCGACTGGAACAAGCTGCCGATCCCGAAGAGGCAGCCCGAGCCCGGCAAGAAGAACGACGAGAAGCGCCCGCCGCCCGAGTCGAGCTCGTCGAGCGACGACAGCGACAGCGACGACGACGACGATGACGAGCCGGCCGTGCGCTCCAAGGTCGTCAAGGACGAGGAGACGGACGAGCTCGCGAGCGACAGCGAGGAGGAGAGGGTCGTGTTCCGCGCGAGGGTCGTGCACGACAGCGAGGAGGACGACGACGAGGATGCCTGAGGGCCTGGGAGGAGGGTGCGCTTGAGTAGCTTGAGGGGAGCTTGTCGCTTGCTGAGTGTGTGCATCTCGCAGCTTTGCCCGCGAGTCGAGGTCGAGGAGGAGGAGCGAGTCCGAGCGAGTTGCTCCTTCTCTCGCTCACGGCGCTTTCTCTCGCTGATACGTGTCCATGTGCACTGCTGCTGCTCGTTGCGCGTCGTCTGTAGAGAACAAGAGCAAAGTCGGGCGAGTCGCCGAGCCAAAGTCACTCGACCTCCTCGCCTCGGTTCCCTCCGCACTCGCTCACGCACCCTCAGCACGCTGCACCGCCCGCCTGTGCATCGAAGACGCACCATGCCGGCCCACCGCAGCTCCTCCAGTCCCACCACAGCCGCGCGCCCGCCCTCGCGAGGCCCCCACCTCCGGTTCATCAGCCCCGAGGCGCCGACAGCGATTCCAGCGTACCCGAGCTTCAAGGACCGCCTGAGCGGCACCGACACCTGGACCAAGGCCCTCTCGCCCCCTGCCGGCCCTCCCTCGCTCCCTCCAGGACCCCTCGCCCGGGCCGGCTCCTCCTCGTCCTCGCGCACCGCCTCGTCCTCCCTCACGCCCTCGCTCTCGCCCGCGCCGCGCGCCCACTCGTCCCGCTCGCCGAGCACCCCTCGCACGCACCCGTACGCGCGCGCACGCTCGACCTCGAGCTCGGCGTCGGCCTCGAGCGGCGCGAGCACCGCCCGCAGAACCGACTCGCGGCTCCAGGTCCAGGCGGCGCAGGCGGCGGCGGTGCGCGACGCGGTGCGCCGCGGGAGGCTCGACGCCAACTCGTACACGGACGGGCAGCTGTACGCGATCCGCGAGGGGGCGGCGCAGGCGTTTGTGCGAGGCGGCGGCGGCGGCGGCGGCGGGTCGGGGACGAGGTCGATGAAGGGTGCACGCGGCGAGGGCGAGGTTCAGGCGCGCGAGAAGCGCAAGAGGAGGGGCGCAGGCATCGAGGGGAGGGAGGGAGGGGTCGTCAAGGCGGTCAAGGTGCGGCGGTCGAGCTGCGCGGTCGAGGGCGAGGGGAGCGAGGACGACGAGGGCGAGGAGCGGGTCGAGGTCGAGGTCGACTTGCGGAGGATGCTCGGGTTGTGAGGGAGCGGGAGCAGCTGGTTTGAGGTCTCGAGTGCAGTCCAAGCTTTTGTATCGTCTCGGTCTTGCGGCGACGACGAGAGGAGGCGACAGACGGACCCACGTCCGCGCCCTCGGGCTCCTCCTCACCTCGCCCCGCTGCTCCTCGCCACCCAGCACCGCCTGTCGCTCGAGAGCACGACACGAGTACTGTGCATGAACGACCGACAGCAGGACGAGCTGCTGGCGCTCCAGGTGCGCTCCCCGCTTCAAACGCTCATCGCCCTCGTCGACCCCACACTCGCCCGGCTGAGCTGACCCATCGCGCCCGCCACAGGCCATCTACCCGGACGCCGTCTCGTGGGAGCTGTCACCTAGCGGCAGCGAGGTCCAGGTCGCCGTCGTCCTGCCCGTCGAGTTCGAGGAGGACCGCCAGCTCGAGGTCTGGGATCACCAAGCACCGGTGGCGAGCGGGGCCAACCTCGCGATCCAGGACGTTGTCGACCAGCTGGGTAGCACGGCGGTCGGCGAGGACTCGGGCGCGGCGGCGGCAGGCCAGGGTGCGAGCAGGGGCCGGCGAGGGCGAGGCGGCAAGGGCGGCGGGCGAGGTCTCGCGGATCCTGCGGCACCTCCGTCTCGACGAGGTCAAGCCGCATCGACGCAGCTCGAGCCGACAGCGACGGCCTTCCAGCCGCGCCGGTCAGCGACCAAGGTGCCCGTCGAGCGCGACGCACCGGCCCGCTCGCCTCCCCCTCCACCGCCAAAAGCGCCCTCGTCCCTCCCGCCCATCTCTTCCACCGGCACGCCCCGCATCCGCTTCACCCCTCGAGCTCCCGACGCACCCGCCGCGCCAACCGCCGCTTCGACCGCCCCGCCTCGACCCGTTGCGGCGCCGGCAAACCCTCGCCGACTCGCCGTGCGGTACCTCCCGCCGCTGCACTTGTCGATCCGCCTACCCGTTGGCTACCCCGAGTCGGAGGGCCCGTCGGAGATCTCGCTGAGGGAAGACGTCGGGTGGCTTGGCGAGGAGCGGAGGAGGACGGTCGAGCAGAAGCTGAAAGACGGTGCGCCTCCTTCTCCTCGACGACCGTGCGCAGCGACTCCCTGCTGGCGCTCCCTCCACACAGTCTACGCCGGCGACGAGTGCCTCTTTGGCATCATGGACCTCGTCTCGTCCACCTCGCCCGACTTTGCCGCGACCCTCGCCCTCTCCTTCCCACTCGTCCTCCGACAGCTGCCGCCCTCCTCAACCTCGAGCTCCCCTCTCTCGACGACCCTGTCCGCCTTCAACCTCACTGCCTCGGACACGACCTTCAACACGACGTCGCACCAGTGCCCGCTGTGCTTCTCGTCGCACCGCGGCAGCTCGTGCATCCGCCTCGCGTCGTGCGGCTGCGTCTTCTGCACGCCCTGCCTCAAGGACTACTTCGACCTCCTCATCACCGAGGGCCTCGTGCGCTCGGTCGCGTGCCCGAGCGAGGGGTGCGTCGGCGCGAGGGCGAGGTGGGAGAAGGAGGTCGGGCCGCGCGGCGAGGCGGACAGGGAGCAGGAGCGGCCGGGACGGCTCGTCGCCGACGAGGTCGAGCGGCTGTGCGGCGCCGAGAAGCGCAAGCGGTACGAGTGGCTTAAGGAGAAGGTCGCCGTCGAGAGCGGCGCGTCCCCTCTTCCTCCTCGATCTCGCTCGAGGCCGAGCTCACGTGCCTCGTCGCGCTCGCGCAGACCCCTCGATCACCTTCTGCCCTCGCCAGAGCTGTCAGGCGCCGGTGCCCAAGCTGTCCGAGGACGAGGAGAAGCTGCGCGTCTGTCCTGCCTGCGTGAGCCTCTCTCCCTCTCCTCTTCCTCCTCTCCACCTCGACGCCCTCGAAGCCCTCGACGCTGACCCTTCTTCTCCTTCTTCGCGCTCGCACGCAGAGCTTCAGCTTCTGCCAGTTCTGCAAGAGCTCCTGGCACGGCAGCCGCAACGCGTGCGCCCTCCCCCAGTCCTCGACCATCGTCTCGTCCTACCTCGACGGCGACGACTCGGCGCGCCGCTCGCTCGAGGCGCGCTACGGCGTCGCCAACATCAAGCGCCTCGTCGCCGCGTTCGAGGAGGAGCGCGCCCTGCGCGAGTGGCTCGACGCCAACGCGACCGAGTGCCCCGGATGCGGCGCGTGGGTCAACAAGAGCGGCGGGTGCAGCCACATGACGTGCACCAAGTGCAACGCGCACTTCTGCTACCGCTGCGGTCAGGTGCGTCCTCTCTCGATGCCCACGAGGAGTCGTTCGTCAATTCGAGGCGCGCGCACTGACCCTCTCTCGCACTGTTGCACCTCTCCTCCCTCTCGCGCTCGCAGTCGCTCCGCCCGACCGACCCCTACCGGCACTACAACACACCTGGTGCGCGATGTTACGGCAAGCTTTTCGAGTTCATGCCCGGGCAGGAGCCGCCGGTGGAAGAGTGGATCGGTGCCATCGTGCAGGAGGACGAGCTGGTCGGATTCTAGACGTCGTTGGACCTGTTTTTATGCCTTTCTTATTATCTGCATGTTGCATTGTCACCTAGTCCTGCATCGTCAAGCGCTCGGGAGCTTCGTCCGCGAGCGAAAGTCAAAGACAGGCCGCCGAGGCGCCGGCTGCCTCGTCGCCTCCTCCCTCTCCTCGCTAAGTTTGCCTCCTCGCTGCCCATTCTGGTGCCTTTGGCGCTGCGCAGCCGCACGCGAGGCGGAGCAGCCTCCTTCGCAGCCTCGGAGCCCGCCTGGGCTTCCTCTCGTGCTCGGGTCGCGGCTCGTCGTCATCTGCTCGGCATCTGCTCGCAGCGAGCCACGGCGACACGGCTGCCGCCGCGAAGCCTCTCTGCTCTCGACCACCACCACCTCGCCTCGTCAAGCCCGCCCTCGCTCAGCCGCATGGCCTCCCCCGCCTCGGACCGCTCGACCTCGCCGCCCGTCTCCTCCGCCGGCGCGCACAACCTCACCCCGCCGACCTCGACCGTCACGCACGACACGACCTCGAGCGCGCACACGAGCTCGACGATCGGCGCCAAGCTGTCTGGCGCGGCCAAGGAGGTCAAGGGCAAGCTGGGCGGGGATGCGGGCGCGGTCGACGAGGGGAGGAGGAGACGGCAGGGGGCCGGGCTGCGCCGGGACGAGGACGAGTGAGGGCGAGGAGGGACTCTGGAGGACGAGGTTGCGCTTGAACGGCAGCAGGAGCAGGTGCGCCCGGTCCGGCCCGCTCGAATCTCTCGCGAGAAGGCCAAGCTGACTCTCTCCTCACCGTCTCACGCCCTGCAGCAGCAGCTACGATCCAAAATGACCCAGCCTACGTTTCGGCGACCTCAGTACCTGTACGACTATTGACGGCGGCCTCGCCAGCACTGCCACGGCGACGGCAGCCTCGACTAAAGCCTTCTCGACGGCGGGTTCGGCGGCTTCTCTCGCCGGTGCACCTTTCCCTGCGGCTTCCACGACAAGGGCACACACGCCTGGGGTTCTCCTGTGTACGTCAGAGGCGACATATGTAACGTAGCTGCCGTGCCTCGAGCTCTGACTCTCCGAGTGAGCGCGCGAGGAGGAGAGGTCAAGGCGGCGCTCTCGGCCTCGCCTTTTTCCGGTGAGACCGCGCACGAGAGACTCTGTGAGAGCTGCTGGTAGCCCTCACGAAGAGCCCACACGGCTTGAGGGAGATCGAGGTGAGCGTGAGCGGGCCTTGGCCTCGGAGGCGCGACACGAGCAAGTCGGCGTCCTCGCTCTCGTCCCACACCCTCGACGAGCTACCGTACCTGCCCATAGTCGCCGCATGGAGCCAGAGGACACCTAGCACCACCTTCCGTCCGCCCACGCGCTCCCCTCACCTCGCGCTCCTCATCACCCAAGATGCCGTCGCCGACCTCGCTCTTGCCTCAGTACCCGCCGAGGGACCCGATGCTGCGCCAGAAGTCGCGCACACCCCTCCTCGGCCTACCTGACGCGCCCGCCCTCCCGCTGTACACCGACGACGACTCGCCCTCGCCCACCTCCCCGCTCCTCGACACGGCTCGCGACTCGGAGTCGGCCAACCTCGCCGCCGACTACGGCGACGACGACGAGGGCGCGCCGACACCGCTCGATGCGACGCTCGAGGAGGTCGGCATGGGCACGTACCAGTGGCGCCTCTTCGTCCTGTGCGGCTGCTCGTGGTGGAGCGACAACGCGTGGCTGCAGGGTATCGCCGTCATCCTCCCGCGCGTCCAGCAGCACTGGGACATCACCGACCGATGGATCGGCCTCTTGTCGACGAGCCTCTTTGCCGGCATGATGGTGCGCCTGCGCCTCGTTTCCCTGCCTCTCTCTGCCCGGACCTCCTATAGCGAGAAGCTGACTCGCGGCTGTGCGCAGGTCGGCGCCTGGGGCTGGGGCAGCTGTACGTCCATTTTCCCGCCGTCTCTCGAGCTGTGCTCGAAGCTGACGTGCGTCGTCTCCCGCTCGCAGACTCGGACGCCTACGGTCGAGTACCCGCCTTCCACCTTACTTTCTGCTTCAGCGCCGTGTTCGGCACCGCGTCCGCCTTTGCACCCACCTTCGGGTGGCTCTGCTTCGCCCTCTTCTGCCTCGGGACTGGCGTCGGTGGCTCAATGCCGACCGACGGGACCTTGTGCGGCCTCTTCCTCCCCTTACCCTCGCTTCTTTTCCGCCCCTGACGACCTTTCCGCCCGCACAGGTTCCTTGAGAACACGCCTAAGACCAAGCACTACCTGCTCACCGCCCTCTCCGTCTTGTGCGTGTCCTCTCGACCGACTCTCGCTCGAGGTGCGCCTCGCTGACTCCTTTCCTCGAGCAGCTTCTCGCTCGGCGCCATCTTCACCTCGATCCTCGGCCTCGTCATCCTGCCTCCCTTCTCCTGCGCGCCCAACGCGGGCAAGGGCGACGCACCGGCGTGCGACGTCAAGCTCGAGAACAACGGCTGGCGGTACATGCTCGGCGCTCTCGGCCTCGTCGTGAGCCTCGTCCTTCCTCTCTTCGACGTCCTGCGCCTTCACTGACGTTCTGATCCGCTCGCAGAGCATCGTCATGTTCCTCGGCCGCGTCCTCTTCTTCCGCCTGCACGAGTCGCCCAAGTTCCTCGTCGCGTCTAACCGCCCCTCGGCCGCCGTCATCGTCCTGAGCCGTATCTCGCGCCTCAACGGCGACAACAAGTCGTTCGTCCTGAGCGACGTCGTCGACGCCGCAGGCGCAGCTGCCGAGGCGCCCGACGAGGCCGCCGCCGCTCAAGCCGAGTCCGACTCGCCCGCCGACGACTCGGACGCTCCGCCTCGACGGCCCGCCCGCACCGACAGCGACGACATCCCCTCGCCGTCGTCGCTCGGTGAGGACGACGAGGCCGACCTCGTCGCCTTCGCGCTCCCGCCGTCGTACGTTTCGCACAGCGTGCGGCGGCACCGCGCGACGCGCCCGGCGTGGATCGACTGCCTGCCGCGAGGGTGGCGCGAGGGCGTCGACGAGTACGTCGCGCGCATGGAGGACTTACTTGAGCCCAAGTGGCGGCGGACAACGCTCCTCGTGTGGGCCATCTGGGCGCTCGCGGCGGCGGGCTACACCGTGCGTCCCTCTTCCTCGCCTTCTCGCTCGCTGCGCACGCTCAAGCCTCGACCTGACTCTCCTTGGTGCAGATCTTCAACGTCTTCCTGCCCAAATTCCTCGAGGCCAAGCTCTCGCACGAGGGCTCGCCGTCGGCCGAGGCGACACAGGAGGAGACCCTGCGCGATTGTGCGTCTCTCGCTGTGCCCTTTCTCTCCTCCTCTCCGCCTCACTGACGCTTCTCCCCCTCTGCAGACGTCCTCTACACCGTCTCGGGCCTGCCAGGCTCGCTCCTCGGCGCCTACCTCGTCGAGACGTCGCTCGGCCGCGCCAAGACGCTCGCCTTCTCGACCATCGCCACCTCGGCGGCGACATTCGTCTTCGTCTTTGTCTCGAGCCGCACGGGCGTCGTCCTCAGCAGCATGGTCGTGTCGCTCGCGGCGACCCTCATGTGTGCGTCTCCTGCCCCTCGTCGTCGGCGACGCTCGTGCGCTCAGGCCTCTCTGACAATCTCCTCGAGCAGACGCCGTCATCTACAGCCTCACGCCCGAGATCTTCCCCGTCACGAAGCGGTGCGTGCTCTCTCTGCTCTCTGCCGCGCCCGACCGCACAGCTGACGCTGCTTCGCCTCGTCCGCAGCGGCACCGCAACCGGCATCGCCTCGGCCGTCTCTCGCCTCGCCGGCCTCGTCTCGCCCCTCCTTACAGGCGCCCTCCTTGCCGCCCTCGAGGGCTTCACCGTTCCGCTCCTCCTCTCGGCGGCGTGCTTCGGCGCGACGGCCGTATGCGCGTGGGGCCTGAGAGACGCCGAGCAGAGGATGCTCGGGCCGGGGAGGAGGAAAGGCGGGGCAGGGTTCGCTCACTAGTCGTCGTCCGTGCCCTGCATATAGAGTGTTGTGTCTCTTCATCTTGCTCGTCTGCGAGAGAGAGAGCAGCCGCTTGCAGCTCGACGAACGGACTAGCGGACACACGCTCCCGAGGGGAGGCGGATACCTGAAGCTAGCGCCTTAGACCACTCGGCCAAAACACCTTTGCATGGGAAAAGGCTCAGCAGGGTGCCGACTCGATTGCGTCACGCAAAGGGTGCAACCATGGCCCGGTCTAGGAGAGGCGAGGGGAACCGGACGACGACGACGACGACGACGAGCACCGCCGCCTCGCTCGCTCCTCACATCCTCCCTCTGTTCTGCATCCACGAGGTACGGCGCCACTGCAGCAGCCGGCGTGACCGTCACCAGCCGCCCACGTCCGTCCACAGCGCGACCCGCTCCCTTCGACTCGCTCGACCGCATCCCCGCTCAACTCTGCCGACCACCCACCCGCGACGGCCATGGAGGAGCCAGGCGAGGTGCAAGAACGCGAGATAGAGGTGCTACAAGGTGCGCAGAGCTGCCTAGCGTCCCTCCCCGCCGCCAGGACCGCGAGCTGATCCTCATCTCTCAACCCGACGCAGCCATCTACGGCGACGAGTTCGAGAAGGCAGACAGTCGCACGGCGTGGAAGGTGAGATCTACAGTGTCGTTCAGCGCGCTGAGCCAAGCTGACCCTCGTCCATGCCCGCAGACGGTCAACGCGGCGCACGAGTTCCGGGTGTGCGTGCGGCCCGTCGAGGAGGACCTCAAGGACAAGGTCCAGGTCTGGCTCCGCTTCAAGTGCGTCTCGAGCTCTCCGTCGCGAGGAGCCACCCTGACCCCTTCGCCGGTGCAGACTCCCTCAACGCTACCCCAAGATCGCGCCGACCATGACCCTCGAGGAGCCCAAAGGCCTCGCCCCTCAGCACCTCTCGCACCTGGTGCGCTGCTCTCCCGTCCTCCCCTGCATCCTCGCACGCGGAAGCTGACCCTCGCGCGCCCGAAAGCTCACGACCCTGCAGCGCGCCGCCTCGTCTCGGCTCGGCGACGAGATGTGCTACGACCTCTGCTCGCAGGCCGCCGCCTATATTACCGAGCGCCACATCGACTCGGTCCGAGGCGTTCAGCCTAGCCTCGAGGACCAGCGCCGAAAACGAGGAGAGGAGCAGGCCAAGGTGCGCCGCTGCTCGGCTTGACTCCCGCTCGACGAGCGTAACGCTGACCCCTCGTCTGCGCGCGACAGGCCACAGAAGAAGCTCAACGTCGCGCCGAGACGCTCAAGGAGCAGCGCGAGGCCGAGGAGGCGGCGCGCCTGTCGATGCTCATCTCAGAGGATGTGCGCCGCAAGGAGGAGCTGCGGCTCGAGCGCGAGCGGCGGGAGCGCGAGCTGGACCGAGAACGCGAGACGGCCCTCCTCGAGGTCGACGCGAACGGCGAGAAGCGGGTCCGCATGCCGTTGGCGCTGTCGAGGGGCGAGGCCAAGGCCGAGGTGACCGTGCGCTTTGGCTTCCCGACTGCGGGCGGTGCGTGCTCTCGGCTCTTTCGCCTCATCCTCGACCGTCTCCTGACACTCGGCCTTCACTGTAGACTGGCTCGGTCGCATCTTCTCTGCCGAGATCATCCCGGACGGCCAAGCGCCTCAACCCGCGAGCGCCTACGTCGTCGAGGTGCTCGCGCCCTACTTCCTCACATCGCAGGGTGCGTCTCGCGCTCCTCCTCTTCTCCTTCGCTGGATCCAGTACCTGACGACCGCCCATCGTTAGGCAAGCGCAAGCTCAGCAAGATCGAGGCCGACCTCGACCGCATCCACTCCCTCCAGCACCCGCACGTCCTCCCCATCACGGCCTACCGCATCGTCCGCTACTCGCCGTCCTTCTTTCCGCCCAACCCTCAAGCACAACGCGCCATCCGCTCTGGCGAGGGCTGGACCGTCCTCATCGCCGCACCGCCCATCCGCTCGCCCTCGCTCGAGCGCCTCCTCTCGACCGTCGGCGAGCTCCGACCCGACCGCGCGCTCGCCTACTTTGCCCAGCTCGTCTCGGCCGTCGAGTACCTACACGCGCACAACGTCGTCCACCGCGCCATCAAGCCCAAGGCCGTCTTCATCGCGAGCGACAAGGGCCAGGCCGACGGCTCGGGCGAGACGGGCGGCGTGCAGCTCTCGGGCGCCGGCTGGTACCGCCGCCTCATCGACCTCAACAAGGCCGAGCCCTGGCTCGTGCAGCCTCCCGACGACGACCTGCCCGACAGCTGGTGCGCCTCGTCTTTTACCCGCTCGGACCTCGCCTGAGCCTCATGCTGACGTCGGCCCGCGCACGCAGGATCTGCCCAGAAGCGCTCGCCGCGCCGTTCACGTACGACCGGTCGCGCGACATGTACGAGCTCGGCGTCGTGCTCGCCCAGATGGTCTTTGGCGTCGACGTCGTCCGCAAGTACGGCTCGCCCGCAGAACTCGTCCGTTCCAGTGCGCCATCCTCTTCCTCCCTCAGCTCGAGTCTCAGCAGCTGATCGAGCTTGGACGTCTGCAGTACCGCGCACCGCCTCGACCATCCTCAAGCGCGTCCTGTCCGACCTTCTGCTCACCGAGGGCAAGAAGCGCCCAACGGCATCCCGACTCGCCGCACAGCTCGCCGAGAGCAGCAGCAGCAGCACCCGACACGGCCCTCTCGCGCTCTCGACGACGCCGCCGAACGCGCTGAGCGCGTGGAACCAGCTGCACGACGGGCACAAGGCGCTCACGCCGCTCGTCTCGCCGCCGCCGACCCAGCTCTCTCGGAGCGTCGAGGGCCCGAGCGGCTTCTTCTGGCAGCCCAAGTCGTCCGTGTCGCGATACCGGGCCGAGTTCGAGGAGCTCGAGTTTCTCGGTCGCGGCGGCGGCGGCCAGGTCGTCAAGGCGCGCAACCGGCTCGACGGGCACCTGTACGCGATCAAGAAGATTCGCCTCCCGAGCGACAAGGCGAGCGAGGCCAAGCTCTTGCGCGAGGTCACGATCTGGTGCGTCCCTCGCTCACCTCGACCTGCGCACGAGCCCTGTGCTGACTTTCCGAGCGTCGCTCCTGCAGGTCCCGCATGAACCACCCCAAGTCCGTGCCCTCCTCCTGCCTCGTCGTGCACTCTCGTCCTGACGCTTCGTCCCCTCCTGCAGCATCGTCCGCTACCACACGTCCTGGACCGAAATCGACGAGTCGTTCCCGGCGTTCGGCGGCGAGCGCTCGGCAGGCGCGCACGGCCAGACGGGCACGACCGACTCGCTCGTCACGACCGAGGCGTCGACCGAGGACGCCTCGTCGGACGACTCGGACGCGACCGACAGCGTCGTCGACTTTGACGAGGACTCGTCCCCCGGCGCCGACCTCGACATGGACTTTGGCAACCCGGGCGACGACGACCTCGACTTCCTCTCGGTCGGCCACGCCCAGTCGCACAGCGTCTCGTACCCGAGCATCCACTTCGGCAACGAGGACGACCCGTCGCGAGCCGGGTCTGAGGAGAGCAGCAGCCCGGTCATCTCGAAGCACGGCTTCTCCAAAATGGCGCCTACGCAGCCTGCTACGGCAGCGAGCACGCCGAAGCAGACTCGCACACTCTACATCCAGGTGCGCTCTTGTCCTCTTGTCGCTCCTCGGTCGCGAGCTGACGAGCACGGCCTCCTCCTCCTCCAGATGGAGTACGTCGAGAAGCTGACTTTGCGCGAGACGATCGAGGACGGGCTGAGCGAGGTCGACTCGTGGCGCCTACTTGTACGTCTCGCTCGTCCAGAACGTCGTCGTGCGTGAGCTGACGCCGCCCCCTCGCCTCCCGCAGTTCCAGATCCTCTCGGCCATGCTCCACTTCACCTCGCTCAACATCCTCCACCGCGACCTCAAGCCGTCCAACATCTTCATCGACGTCAAGGGAGACGTCCGCATCGGCGACTTTGGCCTCGCCGTCAACGAGGGCGGCACCGAGTCGGCCGACGTCTACCTCAGCATCGAGAACTCGATGGACGAGTCGGACCTCACGTCGGGTGCGTCCCCTCTCGCCTGGCCTGTCCAACCCTCTCACAGCTCTGACTGAGCTCTCGCTCGGCTACAGGCGTCGGCACGTCGCTCTACATCGCGCCCGAGATGATGCAGCGGGGGAGGCTCGAGCGCGCCGTCAAGTACAGCAACAAGATCGACAGTGCGTCCCTGCGCTCGTCTCTGGCCTGCTCATCTCTGTGCACAGAGCTGACGACGACGCTCGCGAATAGTGTACTCGCTCGGCATCGTCTTCTTCGAGATGTGGCACCCGTTCAAGACGGGCATGGAGCGCATCCAGGTCCGCCTGCTCTCCCTCGATACCACCGCACATTCTCGACCGCTGACCCTCTCGCACGTGTGCGCAGGTTCTGCACGACCTGCGACGGCCCGAGATCGTCTTCCCGCCGACCTGGGACAAGGTCAAGCTCGCTCGGCACACCAAGATCGTCCAGGCGTGCCTCACGCACAACCCCGAGCTGCGCCCATCGCCCAAGGACCTCCTGAGCTCCGACCTGCTTCCACCACGCGTCGGCGACGACTCGATCGAGGAGACGATCCGCCTCTTGTCGCAGTCGGGCACGACGCACGCCCAGACGCTCATCTCGGCCCTCTTCAACCAGTCGGACGAGGACCGCATGCGCAAGGACTACTCGTACGACTTTTACGACGGCCAAGGGGTGCGTTTCGCTCTCTCGCTGCTCGTCGTCGTCGCCGTTGAGCGAGCTGATGAGCCCCTCCTTCCTCCAGGCCAAGGTCGACAATGACCCGTACGCCCAGCTCGTGCACGACAAGCTCAGCCGCATCTTTCGGCAGAAGGGCGCCGTGCAGATGGACAGCCCGCTCCTCATGCCGCACTCGCAGATTTACGCCTCGCGCAAGCCCGTCCGCCTGCTCGACGCCGACGGCACGATCGTCTGCCTCCCCTTCCAGCTCAACATCCCGTTCTGTGCGTCGCCCGTCCTCCTCTTCACGAGCCTGAGGCAGGTGCTGACGTTGAGCGCGCAGGCCGCATGGTCGCCCGCGACACCTCGCTCACCCGCCTCAAGCGGTGGACAATCGCGCCGGTCTTTCGCCAAGCCGCCGCCGGCGGGGTGCGTCCTCTTCCTCTCCTCTCGCGCATGCTCTTGAGCTGATCTTTCCTCCGTGCTGCAGCAACCTCGGGCCGTGCTCAACGCCGCGTTCGACATCGTGTCGGATGCCGTCATGCCCGCTATGGAGGCCGAGTGCATCTACGTCGTCGAGGAGATCCTCGACGCGTTCCCTCTGGGCGGCAAGCCTGCGCACCTCGTCAACCACTCAAAGATCCTCGACGCCATCATCGACATCTTTCCGGCCAAGCAGCGCGAGGCGGTGTGCGAGATCCTCGTCCAGCACGGTCGGCTGCAGCGCACCTGGAGCAAGACGTCGTCCGACCTGTTCAAGCTCATCGGTGTCTCGAGGTCCATGTGCGACCTCCTGGGAGCGCTCAACAGCGTCGGTGCGTGCGGCTGCCTCGCTCGAGACGAGGGACCTCGTGCTGACGCCCTCTCGTTCGCGCTCGCAGGCGATCTCGGCAAGATGCGCTCGCTCGTCCTGGCGACGGTACCTCGCCTCAAGCACGTCGTCCAGGAGGGCTTCGACGAGCTGCGCGACATCCTCTCGCTGTGCCAGCAGATGGGCGTCAAGAATGTCAAGGTCGCCCCGCTCCTCGCCACCAACCACGACCTGCACCGCAACGGCACCATCTTCGAGTCGCACATGGTGCGCGGCAAGACGCGCGACATCGTCGCGACCGGCGGAAGGTGCGTCTCTCCTCCCCGCTCAGGCCTCCTCGTCGATCTTCGACTGACGCTCGTCCCCCGCCTTGCAGGTTCGACGACGTCGTCTCTCGCCTCGCCGCGCCCGAGGTCCGCTTCTCGGGTCGGTGCCCCCACGTCGTCGGCTTCTCGCTCGCCGTCGCCAAGCTCTCGGTCGCGGCCGCCGACGCCAACGCGACCTCGGGCAAGCACGCCATGACGCGCAAGGAGGAGCACCTGCGGTCGTACGGCCCATGGGCTATCCGGCGGTGCGACGTCTACGTCTGCAGCTTCTCGCCGGGCCTCATCGACCTGCGGCTCGACATCGTCAAGGACCTGTGGCAGGCCGGCCTCAAAGCGGACCTCGTGCGTCCTCCTGCCTCTTCCTCCTCGTGTACCTGGCCCTGATTCGCCTTCTCCTCCCGCAGATGTACGACGACGACTTCTTGACGCTCACGCCCGAGCAGCTCGTCAGCGCGTGCCGCCGCGAGGGCATTCTGTGGCTTGTCATTGTCAAGCCGAGCGCAGCGGGTCGGTCCGCTGCTGACGAGTCGGAGATGTCGCTCAAGGTCAAGAGCGTCCTGCGAGGTGCCGAGGAGGAAGGTGCGTCTGGTTCTCGACGCCTCTCTGCAAGAGGAGGTCCGTGCGCTGCGAGACGGACGTGCGGTCGCTGACTCTTCTCTTCCTCGTCCAGTCCCTCGCAGCGAGCTGTCGACTTGGCTCATCAAGGAGATGCGCGAGCAGACCATCGTCGACGAGGCGGTCGGCGGCGGGAGCAATGACGCCGTCGCCGACTCGTCGACTGCGCTTGTCGACCCGCCCAAGCCGACCCGCGAGTACATCCCGCTCCTCGCCGATGACGACGTGCGGCAGAAGGGCCGCCACAACAAGCGCACCATGATCGCGCACCGAGGTGCGCCCTCGCTCTCTCTCGCTCTTTCGAGCAGCCGACTGAAGAGCGTTTTCCCCCGTCTGCAGCCGAGAAGAACATCGAAGAGGCGGCCAAGGCGGCCTCTGAGGCGCCAGTCTGTGCGTTCTCTTCCTGCTCGACGTACCTCTCGCTCTCGTGCTGACCCAGTGCTCGTACCGTCGCAGTCGCCATCGACATTGACGGCCTCGCCTTTGAGAAGCTCGCTAACTCGCCCATCTGGGTCACCAAGTGCGTCCCCCTCCTCCTACTGCTACGTGCGCCTCGAGTCGAACTGACGTCGAGCTCGCACCCGCAGCGACGAGGCGTTCAAGGCGGTCCTCCACACGGCGCCGCCCGGCAAGCGCGACTACTACGGCTCGATCCGCCAGGCCATCCAGAAGCACCGCCGGCAGAAGGACATCAGCCGCTTCTGGCTCTTTAGCCTGCGCGAGGACCGCTCGGTCCTCATGAGCTTCTTCGACACGAGCCTGTCCTCTTGACGGCTCGGCCTCTTCCTCCCTCGTTCTCTCTCTCGCTGTGCGCCGCCTCTATCCCTTTGTCTACACCCTGCATGTCCCTGTTGCAATACTAGCTGTTCTCGAAGCGCGTGCGACCGGGCCTTGGCTCTCTACGAGGAGAGCGGGCCTCTAGCAGATGTCAAGGGCGAGAGGCGATCGAGCCAAATGCCGGAGCAGGCCGAACGCGGGGTGGACGAGCGCTCAGGCCCTCGGTCGGTGGGCGGACGAGCGGATACTCCGGTGGACGGACAGGAGCTCCCACGCGCGAACCGGAGCCGAGCCGAGCGCACCAGGCGCGCGAGTTCGGCGTCCCCGTCTTTCCCGCTCTCACCTCTCGCTCGACTCTGCTCTCGCCGCGCTGCCGGTGCAGCTCGAGCCCGACCAGCTCGACCAGCTCGCACGACTCGCAGATGCCTCGAGCAGGCCCGGTCCGTCCCTCTCCTTTCTCTCGCGTCGGCCGCCCCGCTCGAGCCCCCTCCCCGTCGCCCCGGCTTTGGCCTGCCTCCCCTCCTCCGCCGTCGCTGTTCTCCTTCTAAGCCTCGAGCTGACGTCTCTGCGCGCACAGGCCGACCTCGCCAAGGCGTGGGCGAGCGTCGACAGGGCGCTCGCCGGCACCCCGTGGACGACCCGCGCCGACTTGCCCCGCAAGCTGCCTCCCGACGCGAGCGTCGGCACCGTCAAGATGCTCGTTACCGCCATCAGGCTCGCCAAGGGCCTCGACTCGGCCGGCGTCCAGCAGCACGATCCGCCGCTGTCGGCGGTGCAGATTGAGCAGCGCTTCAATCGCCTCGCCAGCTCCGCGAGCAGGGGCTCGCGCGGCCCGAGGTGGACGTCGACGGACCTCAAGACGGCGCTCGCTCAAGCCAGGAAGGAGCGGCGCGCCGGCTCCGTACGCTTTCCTACGCCGTGCCCCTCCCCCTGCCCAGGTCGCTGACCTCGTCATTCGCGCGCAGGCGAATCCGGCGCTCGACCAGACAGATGGCGAGGTTGCGGCCAAGGTGGCGAGGCTGGAGGCCGACATGCGGGCGGTCAAGGGCACGCTCACCGAGGTGAACGCCGACTACGCCGACCGGCTGTCGAGCCTCGACGATACGCGCCGCAACGAGCAGGGTGCGCAGCGCTCGCCCAGCTTCCCCAACTTCAGCTCCGAGGTTGACCAGAAGCGGGCCTTGCACGGGCTGTAGGCCGCAACGTCCTCCGAGGAGCAGAAGGGCGGGCGAAGGGGCAGCGGCTAGAGTTCTCCTGTCTCGAACCTGCAGTGCATTCTGCTTAACGACGAAGACGAGCCCGAGAACGCGAGACATGCCCGAGAGAGCCGCTCAAAAGACCTCGACGAAAAGCCGCTGCTCGTCGAGACGCTCGTACCTCGCGAGGGGGCCTGAGCGCAAGTCTCGCTTTCCCAAACCCGGTCCCAGCGAGGCGATTAAGCTCATCTGCTATTGACGATCGTCGTGCAGACGGCTGCATTAACACCGGCGTGAATGCAGAACAGAGAGAGGATGTGAGGAGCGAGCGAGGCGGCGGTGCTCGTCGTCGTCGTCGTCGTCGTCCGGTTCCCCTCGCCTCTCCTAGACCGGGCCATGGTTGCACCCTTTGCGTGACGCAATTGAGTCGGCACCCTGCTGAGCCTTTTCCCATGCAAAGGTGTTTTGGCCGAGTGGTCTAAGGCGCTAGCTTCAGGTATCCGCCTCCCCTCGGGAGCGTGTGTCCGCTAGTCCGAAAGGGCGTGGGTTCGAATCCCACAGACATCACCAACCTTTTGCTGCGAAACAGCGTAAGTCGAGGCGGGGAACGTGCTCTCCTCGCCACCTCCCCTCGCTCGACCCTTTGCCTTGCCTCGCCTCGGCTCTCCTTTCGCAATGGCTCGTGCTGCACACCCGGTGCTTCATTGCTCGAGCCACGTTGAAAGGCGGAGCGAAGGCCGCAAGCGGAACGAGGGCATCGACCTGAAGCTAGTTCCCGAGCTTGGTTCTGCTCTCCGGGGGCAGTGCGCCTGCCCTGCGACTCAAGCTGCTCCCCAGGGAGCGTGGTACGACTCATGCTCGAGCCCCGTGCCGTGGAACCTGCGGGATCTCGCTCGTCCGCCGACGCCTTTTTGCCCCGCTCGACCTCACCGACGGCGAGGGCTCGGTTCTCGGCCTCTCGTCGCCCGTCTCGAGCATGCGCAATGCTGACAGACGCTGGGCCAGCGAGCAATTGCGCGCGAGCTTCCGGCGCCCGCGCCGCCCGACTTGAGAAGGCAGTCGAGAAGGGGCTCGTGCGCAGCGCGGCGTTCGCCACCCGCCCGCCCTCTCTCTCCCTCTGCGAGGGACATATCTCTCGCCTTTCGTCCTGTGAAGCGCGACGGAGGCAATGCATGCGCTGGCCGAAGCGGGCGAGCGGCATCCTCGAGCCTTGCCAGCTCAGCTTGCCGCGTGCTTCCGCGACGAGGACTCTGCTTTCCGCCAAGAGCGTCTCTCGAGCGAGCAGTCAGACTCATGCCGAGTGACCAGGAGAGAGCGAGCAAGCCGCCGAGCTATCAGAGCCCTTCGAGCCGCGAGCTGCTCAACTTGAGAAGGCCACGGACGAGGGGCTCGTGCGCACTCGACCTGGCCCTTCTCTCGCTTATCGAGTCCCTCAGGATTACAAGCTCAGACGCTGTACTGATACCATGAAGTGCACGACCTACCCCAGCCCAGAGTCTCAAGTCTAGTCTATGAAAATCCGCCTCCTCCCGCTCTCCCTTCCCCCGCAGGACCGCCGAGCACGCAGACGACTCACGCCCACTTGCCGAGGAGCGCCATGATGCCGGCGCCGAGCGCAAAGCACCCAATGCTGAACCAGAGACGGGCCCACGAGCACGTGTGGTAGAACTTGTTGAAGATGAACTCGTGCGCCTGCAGGAAGAGGAGGGTCAGCAGCAGCTCTCGAGCGAGAGTAGGAGAGGAGCACGCACGATGAGCTCGACGGTCGCCGTGTAGAGGAGGACGCCGCTCGACGTCGCGTCAAGGACGCCCGAGACGACCGAGGCGGTGCCGCTCGACATGCTCTGCGGGGTAGGAGGGTCGAGGTCAGCTCGACGAACTGGAGGAGCGAAGCGAGAAGACGCACGATGCCCTCGCGCAGGCCGAGACCGATGGCCATACCGATGGGCGTGCAGCTCGAGTAGAGGAGCGCGCCCATCCAGGGCAGGAGTGCGTACTTCTTGCCGAGGTGGTCGAGCTTGAGGAAGGCGAGGCGGGTGCCGAGACCGAGGCCCTCGAACATCTCTGCGGGCGGTGCAAAGGGGCTCGAGCGTGTCAGCGAGAGCGCAACGTGGTAGAGCGAGAGAGGAAGAAGGACGCACGGTGGAAGATGATGACGATGAAGAGCGTCGTCACCTCGTCGTCGCCCGTCGTCGCGAGCGTGAGCCCAATAAGTATGGAGTGCAGCACGACGCCAAACTCGAGGGTAAGAACGCCGCTAAGCTGCGCCACGACCGGGTTCTCCTCCATGGCGTCGCGGTAGCTGCCGACGTCGAGCGAGCTCGACGAAGGGCTCATGTCGTGCTTCTCCATGTCGTGGCTCGTGCCAGACGCCGTCGGGCTCGACTCGATGTCCTGCGGCGGCGCGTCGACGTGCCCGCCGTGCCCAGCGACGTGGATGTGCGGCGTGGCGCCGCCCGAGAGCTTCTGGAGACGCTGGGTGCCGAGGCGGAAGCAGACGATCTGGACGACGAAGGTGCAAAAGAGGCTGAAGAGGCACAGGGCGAACGGGTACGGGTACTCGCCCCAGGCGTCCGAGATGCAGCCGCCCGCCGAGCGCGTGTTGCCCTCGCCGATGGCGTCGACGGCGGGCTCGAGGAGGTGGATCAGGCCTGTCGCCAAGATGACGCCCGAGCCGAAGAACCTGCGAGGCGGGCGAGAGCGTCAGCACAGAGCGAGAGCGAGGAGAAGAGGGAGAGAGCCGAGCGCACTTGGCAAAGTCGAAGACGCCGCCGGGAACGATGCGCCTGAGGACGCCGACGCGCTTCGACAGGATGGGGAACATGGTGCCTACGAGGCTCGTCACCTGCGACGAGCGGACGAGGAATGTCAGTCCGGGTCGGCAAGGCGAAGGGAGGAGGCGAGGAGAGAGACGTACGAGGATGACAAAGATGGCGGCGATGCGCAGCGGCACCTTGCCGACCGACTCGGGGCCGCAGGCATCTTCGACGTCGGACATGGTGCGAGGCGAGGTGAGGGAGAGGTCGCGGAGGAGGAAGGGGCTGGTGCGGGGTCGACTTGAGCGCAAGGACGAGTCGGGGCGACGGCTGCGGCTTGCAGGACGGCTAGCGCGACACAAAAGTGAGGAAGACGGAGCCAAGAAGCGAGCTAGAGCTGGCGCAACAATTTTAGGCGGACCGACTCGCGAAGAGGGAGGAGGATCGACGACGACCGCGCAGGTCATGACCGGTCTACCTCGCGCAGAGGCCCGCCTCGTCGCCCTTTTCGAGCGCACGCGACCGGCCGAGTGCACCGTATTTAGCGCGCACAGCTGCGGAGAAGGGCGCCCGGGCAGGCGCGAAAGCCGGAGCCGCCGGCCGACCTTCTCGGTTCCTCGCTCTCCTCCTGCGGGGCTCGAGGGCCGACGGCGGAGAAAGCTTTGGCGCACCGAGCTGCATTGCACTCGACCGCCTCGTCCGCGTCCGTGCTCACTCGACGCACGCGCACGCCGCGAGCCCCCTCGCGAGCGCGGCGCGCACGACCTGCATCTGCTTGCGTGCGCCGTCGGTCCCGGTCCCGCCGCCGCCGCCGAGTCGCGCGAGGAGGTCGAGCGCGCCAAAGACGTCGGGCGGGCCGAGGAGGTCCTCGGTGACGCGCAGGAGCTCGTAGATGGCGTCCGAGTCGAGGAGGGGAGGGGTCGCTGCGGGCGGCGGGGTCCGTGCGGGGTCAGCGAGACGTCTGTGAGCGACGATGAGAGAGAGAGACGCACCCTCGAGCAAGGGCACCGAGTCGAGAAGCATGATAGCCCAGAAGCGTTTGGGCGCGACGCCGCTCGTGAGGAGGAGGACGAGGAGCTGGGCCGCCTCGAGGTGGGCGCCGCTTGCGTAAAGGGCGAAAAAGTCGCGATACCGCGCGAGGAACGTGAGGCGGGCGGTGTAGGGCGCGAGAACGGCCGAGGGAGAGAGGGCGGGGAGGCTGGAAGGCGAGGTGGGCGAGGGAGGCGCGGAAGAGGGCGGGCGCAGGAGCGAGGTCGGGATCGAGTCGACGTGCGCGATAAAGGCGCCTTGACCTGCGGTTGCCCGAGGACGTCAGCTAGATGGCCCAGAGAAAACGAGGGGAGGAGCAAGAGCGCCCCGTTCTCGATGTACTCGTCGAGGATCCGGTCGGCAATCTCGGCGATCCTCCTCCCGTCGGCCGCACGCACCGCATACGCGACCGCCTCGCCGAACTGCTTCTTGTCGACGAGCTTCGCCGCGTACGCCTCGCACGTCGCCGTGAACTCGTCCGTGAGGTCGAGCGCTGCGAGCACGGCGAGGAGCTCGTCGACCTGGCGCTTCTTGGGCGCCGCGTTCTCCTTCTCCTTCTCCTGGTCGCCCTCAGCCTCGCCCTCGCCCTCGACGTCCATGCCGTCCCCTCGCGCGCCCTGCTGCGCCTCGCCCTCGACCTCGAGCGGCAAGCCGACCGCGAGCGCACGGACCTTCTCCCTACCCTGCGCGCCGCACGCCGCCCAGTACTCGCAGCTGACGCGCCACAGGCCGGCGTCGGCCGTGCACCGGTCACCCCAGTCGAGGAGGAACGCCTCGCGGAGCCCGAGCTGGTCGCCGCCCTCGTTGGCGCCGCCGAGCGCGCCAAGCGCGGGCGGGTCGAACGCGGGGAGGTGCAGGTGCGCGAGGAGGTCGCCGAGGTGGGCGGCGGCCCAGGCGTAGGCGCCCGTGAGCGCCTTGAGGACGCCGGGGACGTCGCCGCGGAGGAGGGCGGCGTGGGCGCGCTCGGCGGGGAGCGAGCTGTCGACGGGCTGGGCGCGCGTCAGGGCGTCGACGAGCGGCGGGAGGTCGGCACGCCGGAGCGTCGTCGGCGCGGCCCAGAGGCAGTGCGCCGCGAGGGCCTCGCGCCAGTCTTCGGCGCCGAGGGCGGCGATGGCCGACTGGGCCGACGACGGGTCGCTCGCGGCCGACGAGACGAGGGCGACGAGGTGCTCGAGCGTCGAGGCCCAGTCGGCGGCGGCGTCGGACGCGACGAGCGGATCGACCTGGGCCTTGAGCGGCGCGAGCGTCTGGGTGCGCCACTGGCGCAGGGCGACGAGGAAGGCCGACTCGGTGCGGAACGCGGTCGAGCGCGGGTACGACGCGACGAGGGCCGACAGGTGCTTGGCGAGGGCCTGGAGGGTCTCGTCCGGGTGCTGCGACTCGACGAGCGACAGGAGGGCCGCGGCCGACGAGAGGTGGCCGCGCAGGACGCAGCGCGACAGGTAGGGCAGGAAGTCGTCCGACTCCCACGGCGACGCGAGCGCGAGGAGCTCGGCGCCCTCGTCGTTGGACGGGGCCGGGTCGATCGTGTTGACCCAGTCGAGGAGCTCTTCGGCGACGAGCCCTTCGCCGGCGCCGTCCGAGGGGAAGAAGAGGATCTCGGCGAGGGCGAGGACGCCGTGCATGGCGGCAAAGTGGGCGAGCGCCTTGGCCTTGCCCGCCGGCGTGTACTTGGCGTCGCTCTGCGGGTGTGAGCGTGTGTCAGCTGGGTCATGGGGGCGAGGCTCGAGAGGGCCGCACCTGGATGAGGGGCAGCTGGTGGACGATGGCCTCGCGGTAGAGGCGCGAGACGCGGCCATAGTACTGAACCTGCTCTGTCGAGGGGACGCCGGCGCCTCCTGGGCCGTAGACGTCGTCCTGGTCGGCGTTGTTCTGCTGCACGATGCGCTGTGGGAGGAGAGTGGGAGGTGAGCTGATGAGGAACGGGCGAGGGACGGGGAAGGAGGAGGGGAGCGCACCTGGAGGGAAGCCCAGATGGTGTAGGTGTCGGTGATGAACTTGCGCGGCTCCTTGAGTGGTGGCTGGGCGGCCCTGTCGGGCGCGGCGGCCGCTGTGTCGTTGAGCGGGGTGGACGAGGTCGAGGCGGACGAGGGGCCGGGGACGGGCGCGCCGAACGAGAAGGACGCAGAGGGTGCCATGGTGGTGCGCGGGCTGCTGTGCACTAGTCAGGCAGCTCACTGGCGCGAGTGTGTGTGAGGTCGAGGCGAGACGACGACGAGCCGACCTCTGTCGCTCTCTCCTCCTCGCCGACATCCGCTCGCTCGCTGATCTGCTTTGCGAGCCGTGCTTCCGCACTGCCTGCAAGCCATCTCGCATCCTCCTGTCATGGCTCCCGCACCGGTGCGCCCTCTCCTCCTCCTCTCCTCCTCGTCTCGTCGGCTCACCCAACCTCGTCGGCCACAGAGCCTCACCTTCAAAGGTCCCGCCAACGCAAAGCGCACCAGCAAGCCCGTCGTCCGCCTCGACCCCGTCGTGCCCCGCAACCGTCCCGCCTCGACCTCCGCCTCGACCTCGACCAAGCAGCGCCGCCTCAGCACCGACCGCGACGACGACGACGCGCCGCGCTCGCCCGCCAAGGCGGCTCGGCGGGCTCGCGCGACCGAGGTCGACGACGAGGAGGACGAGATCGAGATGCCCGTCAAGAAGAAGAAGCAGAAGGGCAACGGCGCCGAGGGCAAGGGCGACAAGAAGGCCCCGACCAAGCCGTCCAAGGCGGTCGAGCGCGACGACGAGGGCAGCAGCAGCGGTGTGTTCTCCTCTCTACTCTCCGCGCTCTACCTCAGCTGACGGAGCGAGCACGGCCCCGCAGCACCGTCCGTCGCGCACGAGGAGCGGGTCTCGCGCGAGACGGTCGACAAGCGGTGGAAGGCCCTCTCGCCCTCGACCTTCGCCCGCCTGCAAGAGCGCGCCAAGAACGTCATCGAGTGCGCGAGACTATACCAGCTCCTCGATGCCACGCATCGCCTTGCTGACGCTGTCTGTCGTCCGTCCTCGTGGCGCGCGCAGCGACTCGCTCAGATTGGTCTTGCGCGACTCGGCGACCGACGAGTCGGTACGGGCTTCTCGCAAGATGATCAACGACTTTACCGACGAGTGCGTGCCCTCGCGCGCTCACTTTTCGGTGCACCGGGCGAGGCCTCGCTGACCCTCTTCCCGGCGCACCTCGTGCCCTCGTCTGCAGGACTGAAGCCGCTCTCGCCGCGGTTGTCGTCCCGCCGCTCCCGAGCAGCCTCCCTCAAGCTCTCAAGGGCAAGGGCAAGGCCAAGGACGACAAGGTCGACCTCACCAAGGTGCTCAACGAGGACGACCTGCGGGACCAGCTCGTGCGTCGCTCGTCCCTCTACTGCGCTCTCCTGCGCACGTGCTGCAGGCTTGGCGGCTGACGAGCATGAGCGCGTGCAGACTACGATGCAGAACAAGCTCGACGCTGCTGAGGAAGACGCCGAGGAGCTCGAGAAGGAGCTCGAGAAGGAGCGCAGGTGCGTCTCGGGTCCGCTCCTCGTACCGCAGCAGCTCGACGTGCACAAGCGCGTCGTGTGATTCTGGTGCACATCGTCGAGCTGGAGATTTTGTGTGTGTCCGCAGGCTGCTCAAGCGCGACAAGGCGCGCCTCGCCAAGTCGGGCTAGCCGTCCGCACCCTCCTCGACCCGTCACGCTCCCTCGCCGCGCCGCCGACCCGCTCCTGACAGCTCGCCCACCGCACCTTGTCGCCTTGCTCCTGAACAGACGGCGTCGGCGTCTCGACTCGTGCATCGCCATCGTCGCGCGTTCCCTCCCCTTCCTCGTCCTCGATCACGTCCCTCCCTCTCGCTCGCCGCCCATCCTCGCTCCGCCCTCGCCAACCTCCCGCCACGTTCGCCACAGTACACGCACCTCGGGTGACTTCTCGAGCGGCGCCGCAGAGCCTCGCTCGGCGTGGTCGTGCGGGCTCTTCAAGCCGATCGAGCGAGCGAGGCGCTGCCAGTGGCCGGGTCCTTCTTGAGCAGCCCGAGCCGTAGCTGTGTCTTGACGCTGCATCGAGCATATTTATACTCGGCGCAGGGCGAGAAGCAGCGAGCGAGACTCGAGAGCGTGCGCTCGAGTGCGCTCAGGCCGCTGATGGGCGAGGAGCCAGCTCTCCCTGCCTTCTTCCGCCTCGGCTCGCCTCTGTGAGCTCCTCTCATGCCGCACAAGTCGCTCGAGGGGTACCGAGAGAACGACGGCACGTCTAGCGCATCTACCGCATCCTCGCACACACCTCGCGCACGGGCCTCCCCTTTCGCCCTCCCCCTCTCGCCCTCTCTCTCGCCCCGCTCCTCTCGCCCTCCCTCTCTCGCCCCGCTCCCCTCGATCTCGACCTCGCACCCTCCCTCTCCCGTCCTCGACCTCCCTCGCCTCCCTCGACGGCGACCGCGGCCCCTCACGTCCACTTGCCCAGGAGCGCCATGATGCCCGCGCCGAACGCGAACGAGCCGAGGCAAAACCACATGCGGGTCCACGAGCAGGTGTGGTAGTAGCTGCGGGTGAGCGGGCGGGAGGGGACGTGTCGAGCGCGGGGAGAGGAGGAGAGAGGAAGCGAGAGGAGGAGAGGATGGGGGAGGACGGGAGGAGAGGAGCGAGACAGCGTCAGGATGGTCCAGAGTACGCCGACAGAGCAGAGAGAGACGGGCGGACGGATTGAGGACGATCTCGTGGGCCTGTCGAGCAAGAGAGAGGGAGAATCAGTGCCCGACTCGACTTGGGAAGGTGGACCCGCTCAGGCCGCCTTGCGCACAAAAGTCGCCAGAAACGAGAGGGAGTGGAGCGCGAGCGACGCACGATAAGCTCGACCGTCGCCGTGTACAGCAAGATGCCGCTCGAGATCGAGTCGAGGATGCCCGACGCGACCGAGCCCGTCCCGCTCGACATGCTCTGCGCTCCCGCTCGTCAGCCCTGCGCACCACGCTGCTCTCTCCTTCTCCACTCGAGAGAGAGAGAGGCGGGAAAGGCAACGCACCACGCCCTCGCGCACGCCCAGCCCGATCGCGGTCCCGAGCGGCGTGCACGCCGAGAAGACGAGGGCGCCGACCCAGGGCAGCCAGCTGTACTGGGCGCTGACGTCGAGCACGGCGAGGCGCGTGCCGAGGCCGAGGCCTTCGAACATCTCTGCGGGCGTGGGCGAGAGCGGGAGGCGTGAGCTGGGAGAGGGAGCGAGGAAAGAGGGCGGGAGGACTCACGGTGGAAGACGATGACGATGACGAGCGTGCCGAGGCCCTCGTCGCTCGTGCCAGACAACGTAATGCCTATGATAAGCTTATCTCTCGCCCCTCGAGTCAGCTCAGCTCGGTCACGAGAGGGCGAGGAGGGAGGAAGACGACGCCGCACCGAGTGCAAGACGACGCCAAACTCGAGCGTGATGGCGCTCATGAGCTGCGCCACGACTGGGTTGGCCTCGAGCGGGTCGGGCGTGCTCGGCGCCGCGGTCGTGGTCGTGGTCGTGCTCGTGGTCGAGTCGAGCGGCGCCGCCGCCGGCGAGGAGGGTCCGTGCGCCTTCTCGGGGTCGACGCCGACGATGGCGTCGGCGTTGGACGACGCGCTCGGGTTGTCCTTGAGCTCGGGGAGGAGCGCCTGCGCCTGCCCTTGCTCGAGGTGCACGTGCGTCACCTCGCCCTCGTCCCCTCCCTTCCTCCCCATGACCCGCCCGACCCTCTCGGTCCCCATCCTCAGGAACACCATCTGGCTGACAAGCGTCGCGTACAGGCTCACGAGGCAGAACGCAAACGCGTACGGGTACTCGGCCCAGCCGTCCGAGATGCACTCGCCCGCCGAGCGCGTGTAGGACGCGCCGAGGGCCTCGGTCGCGGGCTGGAGGAGGTGGATGAACCCGGTCGCGAGGATGACGCCTGAGCCGAAGAACCTGGGCCGTGCCGGGTGAGGGGAGGGGAGGGTGAGCGGGAGGAGGGAGGAGGGAGGCGAAGGGAGGGAGGGAGGGACCGGGCGCACTTGGAAAAGTCAAAGACGGCGCCGGGCACGGTGCGCTCGAGCGACTTGACGCGCTTGGCGAGGATGGGGAAGAGCGTTCCCGCGAGTGAGGTGAACTGCGTGCGAGCGCGAGGCGAGGGGTCGGTCAGCGAGGACGAGGGGAGAGATGAGCGAGGCAGGCGCACGAGGATGGCAAAGATGGAGCCGATGCGCAGGCCGAGCCGGCCGGTCGAGATGGCGCCGCAGGGATCTGGGTCGGCGAGGTCCGACGAGGACATGCTGGGCGGCGGTGGGGCGGACGAGCGCGAGGACGAGGGTGGGCGAGGAGTTGAGGCGGGAGGGGCTCGTGCGCCGGGTAGGGGTTGAGGCCGGGTTGACGGCTGCGGCTGCGGTCGGGGGAACGAAAAGCTGTGGACGAGCAGGAGGAGAGAAGAGAGAGAAGGAGGAGAAGCGTCAGCTCGAGGGCCCGCCGAACCAGCACCGATCAAGCCTCGTCGGGATCCACATCCACGGTCGTCCCCCCCTCGCCGACGCGCCTCCTCCTCCCCTCTCAGCGCTGCCAACCCACCCGCACACGCCGAGCACCAATCGCACCCCGCCGGACGAGCAGCGACGAGCTCGTGTGGGTGCGCCGACGGAAGAGGGAGCGCGGGACGGGCGCGCGAGCCGCACGAGGCAGGGGCGCGGGCGTGGCAGAGGATGTGCACGATCGACCGTGCGAGGCGTGCGTGCGAGCGGGAGAAGGTGATGCGCTGTAGCTCGAGGAGAGGAGGCGATCAGGGTGGGGAGAGGGAGGAGGGCCGTGCGAGGTGAGGGGGACGCACTTGCGAGTCTGGGCCCCGATCTCTCAGCGCGTCCGTGATGCTGCTGCTGCCGCATCGAGAGCCTCGAGAGGACGTCCTGCTTGCGCTGATGCGCCTCATAAAAGCTCAAGAAAGCCTCGCGACGAGCCGAGCCGAGGGCGAGCGAGGCGCGCGGCCGGGGACGAGGAAGCGGCAGCGGCCCGGGTGCCCGTCTCGCCGGCGGCGCTCCTGGCTGTCGGGCCTCGCGCTCGAGAGAGAGAGAGAGAGAGAGAGAGAGAGAGAGAGAGAGAGAGAGAGAGTCGGAGGACGGACGGGAGTGCACGGACTCGAGGTGGGATTGCGATCGTACGAAAGAGGGGAACGAGGAAGGGAGCGAGGGAGGGGAGGCTACGAGGGGGCGAGGTGCGGCGAGGACAAGGGAGGGTGCGCTTAGGCGGCGAGGACCTGCAGTGCGGGCGTCGAGGCGTCAGTCACCCGAACCGCTTCTTTTAGCCCGCCGCGACTCGTCACAGAGGCGAGTCGACGGCGAGCAGGGCGAGGCCTCGAGGGGGACCGAGACGAAGCGCACCTGGTCCTTGATCTTCTCAGCCTCGGGGTTGCCAGCCTTGTCGAGGACCGAGACGAAGTACTCGACGTACTGGCTCTTGGCCGTGTCGGCGTCGAGCCCCTTGACCTCGTTCCAGGCGCCCCACTTTGCCTTGCCGGCAAAGTCCATCATGCCCGGCTTGGGCTTGGTGTTGTCGCCCTCCTTGGCCTGCTTGAAGAGGCCGTAGAACTGCGCGGTGGGAGGGGGTGCGTGGGTTGGGTGAGCAACGAGGAGGGGGAGGGGGAGCGGAGGGTGGGCGGACCTTGAGCTGGTCGGCCTGGGTGGGCTGGACGGGGCCGTCCTTGGGGAGGGCGCCGCTGTGTGTGTGGAGGGAGAGGAGGGGGTTGAGCGATGACGAGGTCAGTTGGGGGAGGGAGGAGCGGGCGGGGAGAGGGAGAGGAAGAGGGAGAGAGACGGACATGAGCTCGACGGCCTTGTCAAACTGGGAGGCAGAGTAGGCGGGCATGGCTGGGTCGTGGGTGGGTGCAGGTGGTGGGTAGAGGGAGGAGCGAGGGGAGGAGGAGGAGCTCGTCGTCGTCGTCGTCGTCGCCGCGTCGCCGTCGGGCCGCTTCGTCCAACTTGGGGTTGTCGCCGCCACTCGCAGTCAGTCAGGGCAGCTGCACACCCTCAGGAGCACCTGCACCACCACCACCGCACACCCTCGTCCACCACCACCCTCGCACCCCCGCCTCGTCCTCCTCCTCGACCCTCCGCCCACCTCGGTCCACCTGCCCTCGGCCTTCTCTCGCCATGGCCTCGCCTCTGGGTGCGTACTGCCTCCTCTCTCTCTCTCTTGACACCCACCTGCCACCCACCTTCCTCCAACGCAGCCCCCCTTCCGCTCGCGCCCTCGTTTGCTCGGACTGCGGGGACCCCGGGGCCTCATCTCGCCGCCGCCTCTCTTCCCTCACCTCTCCAGCGAGCACCACCACCACCACCACCACCACGACACGGAACTGACCACCCGCACCCACGGCGAAACAGCCCCGCCCCGCCGCGCCTCGATGACCTCACCCGCCGCCCCTCCGACCCCGCAAGAGATCGAGCGCAAGCTGGGCTCGCCCTCGCTCCCGCCCACCGCCATGGCCATGGCCATGGGCTCGGCGCCGCACCCGAGCCCGTCCCTCGCCGCCCTGTCGACCTCGCTCGAGAGCACGGCGAGCACCTCGGGCGCGGGCGCGTTTGGCCTCCTCGAGCGCAGGGGGAGCCTCGCGAGCCGCAGGGTGCGCCGTCCCTCCCTCTCTCCTCTCCTCTGTGCAGCACAGGACTGAGGCCCTCCTCGATCGTGATGCGCAGACCTCGATGATCTCGTCCACGGCCGACGACGAGCCCGACGCCGACCCGGCCTCGTCCTCGTCCTCGCACGCCGCTTTCCCCGCGGCCGGCGGCGCACCCCTGCGCACCTCGCCTCCCTCCATCACGACCACCACGACTACAACCGCCTCGTCATCCTCCCAGCCCCACCCGCACCCGCACCCGCACCCGCTCGCGCTCCAGAGCATCTCGGAGACGGACGACGCCCTCGGCGCGAGCGACGCCGAAGAGTCGGACGCGAGCTCGCTCGGCGGCGGCGGCCAGGCGCACGCGCAGGCGCAGGGGCAGCGCTCGCCCGCCCTCGGTGCGGGCCCTCCCGCGCGCACGTTCGAGCTCCCGCCCATGCGCACGGGCGAGAGCGAGGGCGACGCGGCGACCGGCGCGGGCGCGGGCGCGGGCGCGGGTTCAGGGCGGGTGCAGAGCGGCGCAGGCGCAGGCGCGCGCGGCGGGCTGGGCGACAATGTCGCGCTGCGGAGCGGGTACCTCATGAAGAAGGGCGAGCGGCGCAAGGCGTGGAAGAAGCGCTGGTTTGTGCTGCGGGGAGGGCAGCTCGCCATGTACAAGAGCGACAAGGTGCGCCTCTCGTCTCGTCCCTCTCGCCGTCGAGCCGCCACTGACGCCGAGGTCGACTGCGCCCGCGCCCCGCCCTGCAGGAGTACCGCCTCCTGCGCCTCATCCCGCTCTCCGACATCCACGCCGTCGCGCCCATCTCGCTCAAGAAGCACCCGCACGCGTTCGGCATCGTCACCCCGCGCCGCACCTACTACGTCCACGCCGACGCCGCCACCGACGCCAACGCGTGGTGCCGCATCCTCGAGGGCGCGCGCACAGAGTACGCCTCGAGGGCGACCGTCAACAGCGTCGAGACGCCCACGGGCGGCGCGAGCCCGGCCGAGACGCCGAGGCAGATGAGCTTCTCGGGCGGGGCGAGGCCCGGGTCGCTTGGTGGGGCTGGGGCGGCGAGGGCGGGGCGAGGGGGCGTGAAGGCGCACGAGGAGGACGACGAGGGCGAGGACGAGCGCGAGGGGAGCGAGGGCGAGGCGCCGGCGCGAGGGCACGGGCTCGGCCTCGACGACGGCGGCGCGACGACGCCGCGCGCGCTCGCTCAGCCACAGCAGCAGCACCAGCACTCGTACGACGCCGAGTACGCGCCCGGGCCCTCGTCCTCGCGCGCCGTCCCCATCCCCGGCTCGAGCGCGCCCTCGCTCGGCCCCACCGCGGCGCAGGCGCCGGCGTACGCCCCCTCCTCGAGCTACGCCTCGACCGCCGCGAGCTCGTCGTACAGCGCCGCCGGCGCGGGCGTACGCGCGCCGCCCAACTCGGCCGCGCCCGCAACGGGCGCGTCGTTCCCCCACTCGGCGGCGGCGGCGGCGGCGGCGGCGCAGGGCCAGGGCGCCGCAGCCGAGGACTGGTCCGCTGGGCTCGACGCGCGCTTGTCGCAGCTCGACCTGGGCGGGCCCGCCCAGCCCGCATTGACGTCTGGCGGCCCGCCGACTCTCTCGCTCGCGCCCGTCGCGCTCGGCTCGGGCCCGCTCGCGCTCCACTCGCCGCTGTCGCCGCCCATCCCCATGCCTTCGACCTCGACCTCGTCCGCGAGCGCATCCACAACGGCGGCCGCCGCGCCGCGCCCGCCGACCGCGCGCCGCCCCTCGGCCCGCTCCGAGACGCTCCCCTCGGTGCCCGAGCTGCCCTTTGCGCACGCCCTCGCGCACTCGTCCGCTCCGCCGCCCGGCTCGGCGCCCGGGCGCGCGAGGGACCGCAGCGGGAGCAGCGCGACGCGGCTGAGCGTGTCGCCGAGCGTGGGTGCCGGCGGAGGCCTGAGCGCGATGAGCTCGAGCGAGGAGGACGAGCCGCTGTATGTCGAGGCGCAGCGGGTCGTGCCGGCGTCGTCGCAGGGGCAGGGCCAGGGGCAGGGGCAGGGCGGGCTCGGCGCGCCGTTCGTTTCCTCGCCGCCGCCGCAGCAGGTTCAGCAGGTCCAGATGGCGCCGCCGCCGCCGCCCGACGACCCGAACAAGGTCATCCTCGCGGGCTACCTGATGAAGCAGGGCAAGCGCAAGAACTGGCGCAAGCGCTGGTTCGTGCTCCAGAGCGGCATGCTCATGTACTCGCGGTCGCACATGGTGCGTCGGCGCGCTCTCCTCTCTCTCTCTCTCTCTCTCTTTCGCTTCGGGCGGTGCAGAGACTGATGCGGATGGAGGTTGACGTGCGCAGGACACGAAGCACTCGCGGCAGATCCCGCTGTCGTCGATCGTCGACGCCATCGAGGCGCCGTCGCACGCTCACTTCCCCTCCTCGCCCTCGCTCTCCGGCCCGCCGTCGTCCCCTCTCTCACCGCCCACCTCCTCGACCTCCTCTCCTCACGACGCGCCCACTACCTCGTCGAGCACCGGCCCGACGCCCGACAACACATTCAAGATCATCACGCCCTCGCGCACGTTCCTCGTGTGCGCCCCGAGCGAGGAGGACGAGATCAAGTGGCTCGCCGCGCTCCAGTGCCTCGTCGCGCGGCGCACCGCCCAGGCGCTGCAGCCTCCTCCTGCCGCGCCCGCATCCGCACCCGCGCCCGCGCAGCAGCCCGACGTCGCGCGCCGCACGAGCCAGGCCCAGCAGGTGCTGCAGCGCCCGAGTGCGCACGGACGGCAGCGCAGCGTGACGGACGCGGCGCGCCAGGCGGTGCGTGACGTCGAGAGGAGGTTCCACCCTGGGTCGTACTCGGCGTCGCACGCTCACGCGCAGGGGCAGCAGGGAGCGGCGGCGGCATGAGCGGTGGGAGGGAGGGACCGCGCTCGAGGAGAGGTGGACTCGTGAGAGCGAGGAGGAGGAGGAGGAGGAGGAGACGAGAGGCGGCGACGAGGAGGAGCGTCGAGAGCGGATGAAGGAGGAGGAGGAGCGCCGAGACGAGGAGGAGGAGCGAGTGTCAAACGCCCCCAACCCGTACAACTACTACCGACGACCGAGTAACTTGCAGTGCCACGTACAGAATCTCTCATACGTCGGCTGCTCTCGCTCGCGAAGAGAGAGAGAGTCGAGGTTGCGAGAGGTGCGAGCGTGCCGACGATGCTCTACGTGCTCCCTCGCACGCGCTCCCTCCCACGCGCTCCTGCTCACCTCACCACACGACGGCGAGCCCATTGACCTCCTCGCTCTGCACGGCGCGATAGCTCGTGCGGAGCAGCTCGCGCCGCCGCTCGTCCCGCTGCGCCACCGCCGCCGACCCGCTCGGACCCTCACCCGGCTCGTCGCCGCCGCCGAGGAGCTCGTCGACGACACGCCGCAGCGCATCGGCCTCGGACGCCGAGGGCAGCATGGCGACATACGGCCTGATGCTCGGGTGCAGCTGCGCGAGCGCGCCGCCGTCCTTCTCCTCCTGCTCCTCCTCCTCGCTCGCACCGCTCCAGTACCGCCGCTCGACCTCAGCGACCCACTCCTTCCCGCTCAGTACCCGATCCTGCGCCTCGCCGAGCCCCGCACCCGCGCTGCCCGCCGCCGCAGGGTCCGCCACGAGCTTGAGCTCCGCCTCGACGACGTCGGCCTGCACATCGGGCATGCCCTCGTCGTCGAGCGCGCGCGCGGCCCGCCCGACAAGGACGCTCTCGCCCGCGCGGCGCGCGCGCGCGCTGTTGCGCGGCGGCGGGACCTGCCCGCCGCCGTTGACGCACCCGCCCGGGCACGCCATGACCTCGATGAACTCGACGTCGGGCTCGGCGGGCGCCGCCGCTCCTGCCGCTCCCGCAACGCGCCGCCGTGCCGAGGGAGGAGGTGCGCGCCCCGCTGCGCCGCGCGCGAGCGAGACGCCCGCCTCGCGCGAGAGCTTGCGGACGACGTTCTGCAGGTTGCGGAACCCGTAGCACTTGGCGGCGCGGGCGACGACGGTGCCGCGCTCGGGGCGCGCTGTCGGGTCGACGGTGGCGGGTACGGCGGTGGAGGAGAAGGAAGAGGAAGGGGAAGAGGACGAGTAGGGCGTCGAGAGGCGCACGAGCGAGTACTCGATGTAGTCCTCGGAGCGGACGAGTTTGGCGTCGAGGCGGAGGTAGGGGAGGTCGGCGGGCGTGATCGGGGTTGGTCGAGGCTGGGACGGGCCGGCGGGTGCGCCCGCGGCGGTGGAGGAGGACGGGAAGGGCGCCTCGGGCTGGGAGAGGAGCGCCGACAGCGCCGTCGCGACGTACGACCCGGACGACGTGCCCCTCGGCGGCTCGAGCAGGTCCGAGAACGGGAAGAACACCTGCTCGTCGCGCCCGTCGTAGTCGGCCTCGCCCTCGACCTCCGCACTGGCGAGCGCGCGCAGCGACACGCCCTCGTCGTCGATCATCTTGGCGACCTCGCCCGTCGTGAGGACGAGGTCGACGTCGCGGACGCTGATCGGCTCGGCCGAGGTCGAGGTCGAGGTCGAGGGCGCAGGGTGCGACGTGGCAAAGTCGGGGCGCGACGCCTCGAGCTTCTTGTCGTAGCACGGCATGACGGCGACGTGGAAGATCTGGTCCGGCCTGTGCGAGGAGCCGCCGCAGAGCAGCATCAGTGCGGGCTCTCGACGTGCGAGGTAACGCGGCGAAAGAGCTCTGTCGCGGCGACGCACCTGAGGCCCAAGCGCCCGGCGACGACCCTCCCCTTGACGAGCACGCCCGCGACGGCCTGCGGGCTCTTGACGCCGCTGACGAACGGGAGGAGGTCGCCGTGCGTCTTCTCGGCGTAGCAGATCCACCCGGGGCACGCCGAGCTGAGGACGGGCAGGGGCGCGACGGACGAACTCGCGGGCGAGAGCTTGGTGGGCGGGGTGAGCGGCGCGGTCGAGGCGCTCAGGAGGGCGGGGAGCGAGGGAGGCGAGGTCGGCGACGCGTGGAAGTGGGCGCGGCGCTCGAGGAGCTCGAGGCGGGTTTCGGCGAGCGAGAGGGCGCGGGGGAAGGTCGTGTCGAAGACGAGGCTGCGGGCGGGCGCGGGCAGTCAGCCGGCTTGCTCCTCGTACGCTCATGCAGATCCGAGAGAAGACGCACCGGAAGCCAAGGCGCTCCTTGAAGAACCGTCGCAGGCCCCTCATCGTCGTCGCGAGCGACAAGTCGTACAGCGCCGCGAGGCTCGCGACCGACTGCGGCGAGACCGAGAGGACGGGCACGAGTTCCTGCACAACGTCCGCCACCAGCAGTCAGCAGCTGCGACGCAGTGTCGTAGAGTCAGACTTGGGCGAGGTCGGGCGCACCGACTGCTCCTTGAGGACGCGGTAGACCTCCTCGTGCGACTGGAGCGAGACGAGGACCGACTCGGCTGACGTGATGCAGCCTCTGCAGACGACGGCTTAGTCTACCATCAGTCTGGAGCCTCGGAGGAGGCGCGGGAGCGAGAGACGCGAGAGCCGGACGCACGAGCACGCGAGACAGTCGTTGAGCGTGATCTCGGCCTTCTTGAGCTTCTTGCCGCGGTCGCCGTCTGCGCCCTTCTCGTACAGGCTCGAGTCCTCGCCGATGATAATCTCAGCCTGTCGACGGAGCTGTCGTCAGTGTGTGGGCGAGGGAGAGCGGAGGAGAGTGAAGCGGGACGCACAGACGCTGCGGCGGCGGGTTTGTCGAGCGAGGCAGGCGACGGCTCCTCGGGGATGTAGGTGACGGGCTTGATGCATGCTTGAGAGGGTGCGAGGTAGTCGGACAGGTCGGTCAGGGTCTGCGGGCAGGTGCGCGAGTCGAGTACGTTGAGTCGAGGAGGAGGTCGAGGTGTGGCGGGGACAGGGAGGGGGAGCAGGGGGGCGCGAGTCAGCAAGCCTACCCTGACACTTCTGAAGAGTGCTGCTGAGCAACGACAGCCCGCCTGGAGGAGGGTAAGTGCTTCATCGCGCCGCTCCGCCGTACCCGCCTCGAGCCGCCCGCACTCCGTCGTCGCCCTCGCGTGCGTACATTGCGACCGGCCGGAAAGTGTGCGTAGGACTCACCAAGCCCGACGAGAGCGACATTGAGGCTGCCGAGGGTGTTGCCGCCGAGGGCGACGAGGCGAGCTGAGGTAACGGGCGAGAAGTGGCGAGGGCGAATCTAGGGCGGGGTCGGGTCTAGTTTGGGTTTGCTGGGCGTGTCGAGTGAGGTCCTCGGAGCAGTCTAGGGGCAGCAGCGCGTGCTCTTGAGCAGGTGGTGGTGAGGAAGCGAGGCGTCGGCCGGGTCGAAGTCCGAGTCGGACAAGTTGACTTCTCGCTCAGTTCCAGCTCTCTCTGCTAGACCCAGTAGAGCCCGCACGCACTCTTGCAGCTCGCTCGATGCCCCGACCGCTCAACCCAGACGGCCGCAGGTCCGTTTCCCTCTCCCTCCCCTCGTCCTCCTCGCTCCACCTTCCCCGACCTCTCGCTCCCCACACCGCCCCTCTCCTGACCCTCGAGCGCACACACAGGATCCGCACCATCATCATCTCGGCCCCCTTCCTCGTCGCGTCGTCCCTCCTCCTGTACAAGCGCCTTTACAAGGGCGAGGAGCAGCGCCGCCTCCCGCCCCGGCCGGGCATGGCCGGCGCCCAGGCCGTCCCCGTGCAGCAGCGCGAGCGCAAGGGCGACCTCGAGGGAGTGCCAGCAGATGTCGCGCAGCGGATAAGGGCGGCGGAGGACGAGAGCAGGCGGTGACCCCTCCTCCTCGGTGCGCTCCCTCTCTCTCCTGCTCGACTCGCTTGTCGTCCTCTCGCTGACGCACTCTCCTTGCTCGCAGACGCACCTCGACCTTGTACTCTCACCCTCGTACCTGCAACGCCGTACCCTCTCCTCGCACCAGCTCGTCACAGAAACTCGTTCACTTGCTCGTCGCTCGTCGCTCGACTATGCTACACACGCCTCTCGCTCGCGTTTCCCTATGCACGCGCGCTCAGATGGCGCCCTGCTGCTCGCCCTTGTGCGCGAGCCCCTCCTTGCGGCCCTTCTCCTCCTCGGCCTCGATGTGCGTCCTCGAGTCCGGGCCCGGGTGCTTCTTGTCCGTCCCGAGCGAGCTCTGCTCCTGTGCGCGGTTGTCAGCGGTCCGCCCGCCTTCGTGCAGGGGGCAGGGCAGGGAGGGAGAGAGGGAGAGAGGGGGACGCACGCCCGTCGCCGCCTGGCCCATGCCGATCGCGCCGTCGACGGCCGTCTTGGCCGCGTTGGCGACGCCCTTGGCGCGCGCCGAGACCGGGTTCTCCTCGCCGACCTTCTCCGTCTGCATGTGGCGGCGGTGAGGAGGGTGCGAGTGCGGGCGGAGCGAGGGCGAGGTGCGTCGGCGAGGGTCGGAGGGAGCCGCGAATGGTGGAAGAGGGAGGGAAGGTGGACGAGCTCGTCAGCGCGATTCCCGGCAGGGCAAGCGAGAGTGAGAGCACGCCGACGCACCCCCTTGACGCCCTCGCCCGGGTCCTTGCGCACGAGCGCCGATGCCGCGAACGCTCGGCAGAGGTGGGGAGCTCGAGGCGCGGTGCGCAGGCGCGCGGCGGGGGCGGCGGCGCGGACGGTGGTGCGGGCGAGGGTCGTGAAGAGCATGCTGTGCTGGTGCGATGCTGGTGCTGTGGGCTGAGTGCTGTGGAGCGGAGAGAAGGAGTGAGAGGCGGGGGATCGAGCCGGAGCGAGATCGCTCGTCATGCGATCTCAGCTCGTTCACCAAGTGCGCTCGTGGCTAGGTTGATCTTCCTGGCTACCAGGCGCAGATTCTAGCGAGCCTTGAGCGGTTCTCTGCGCCTGTCCTGGAGCGCGGAGGGGAGCGAAACGCCTGAGACTCCTGATGAGCTCCTCTCGCTCTTGCGCTTCTCACCAGCTCTCGTCCCGCTCGAGCTGCCTTGTGAACACGCTCAGATGGACGACAAGGTGCGTGGGCACGTCTCTGTGCTCTCAAGACGCGCGCGCTGACTTGCCCCGGCCCGCAGCCCTCCGCCTCCCCCTCCCCCTCGACCTCGTCACGCCTCCTCAACCTCCCTCTCGAGCTCCTCGACGCCATCTTTGCCCACGTCAACGACGTCAGGCCTCCTTTTCAGCCGCTGTGCCGCCAGCTCGAGCCCGTACAGCGCCGGCACCACTACCGCCGCATCGAGGTGGACGAGTACGCGGAGCTCGCGCGCCTGTGTCGGGCGGCGTCGACTATCCCGGGCCTCCAGGTCAACGTCGTCGAGCTCAAGCTCGCCATGGCCGGCTTCGAGAACGACGAGCATGATCGCGTTCTCTACCTGCGCGATTGGCACGAGGCGCAGGGCTTGCCGTTCGACCACCTTCGCGACCCCGACTCGATCAGCCACGACGAGCAGACCTGTCCGACGTCGCTCCTCGTAGACTTTGTCACTCGCCTTACCGCCCTGCGCGTCCTCGACCTGGACAAGGTCGACTTGGACTTGGTCGCCGCCGTCCTCGACGCCGACCTGGCGGACGACCCAACTCGAACGAGGACAAGCGCACGTCGGCTCGCGCGCCTCGAGATCCTCAACGTCGATACCACGGGGTTGTTCGAGTTCGAGAACTTCGATTACAAGGTCGCCTGGTTGCGCAGGCTCTGCCGCCTCCCCAAGCTCCGCTGCCTGCGCCTCGCCAAGTGCGACTACCCGCGCGCTGGTCCGCCCCTGGCCGCCCTCGACTTTTCCTCGCCGTCCCTCCTCTCCATCTGCGTCGGCGAGAGCGACAGCCTGTTCCCCTGGGACGGGCCCTTCCTGAGCCAGTTTGCGCCCAATCTCGAGCGCATCGACCTCGCCGACGAGGTCGTCCTGAAGCACGCGCCGTCGACGATTCGCGAGCTCATGTTGACGTCGACGATCGTTGGCAACGATCCTCAAGCCTTGTCGCCGCTCGACGACTTTCTCGCTCGGTTCGTCCACCTCCAGGGCCTCGCCATCGCCCACAACTCGTTCGACCCGGCCCGCCTCCTCCCCTTCCTCCACTCCCTCTTCAAATTCGACACACTCGCACTCGGATGCGACACGCCCACTACCGACGCCTTCCTCGACGCCCTCCTGTCCGGGCCTACCCGCCTGCGCCACCTACGCCGCCTCACTCTCAGCCACGTCACCTCTTCCCGCCGCGGCGGCTTCGTCAGCAGCACATGGACCCTCCCTGACGACTACGACCCGACGAGCGCCGCCCTCCTCCCTGGCTGCCGCTGGAGGCCGCCCTCGTACCCGCCCGGCGCCTCTGAGGCCGGCCTGCGCGCCGCCCTGCGCTCGGCCGAAGCGCGCGGCGTCGTCCTCGAAGGTACGGCGCTGGGCGCGCTCGACTGGAACGAGGCGTACGCGCAGGAGCGCGTGAGGGCGGTGCTGTTTTGGGCGGCCCAGACAGGTCGGTGGGACCGAGCGCGCGAGTTTGTCGGCGAGGAGCGCGCCGAGGCGTACAGGCTCGGGTATGAGGCTGGGAGGGGCGCGAGGTAGCGGGCTCGTAGAGCGTCGGAGCATGAAAGGACGGCCGGCGTGACCGGGCAACGCAGTGCGAGCGACTCGCCGACTCCGCCTCGAGAGCTCTCTCCGTCCTCACCTCGTCATCGCCTCCTTCTTCTGTGCTCCGTTTCTGCTCCTTTGCTAAGCACGGTCTCCTGGACCCGGAGAGCGCTAGTCTGCACAGGAAGAGGTGGCCCTGCGCATCCCGAGAGCGACTCGGGCGCGAGCGAGCGAGCACCGCGAGAAAGGCAGCGCCTCTTTGGATCCGCACGCAGTGTGGGACGCGAGCTCCCAATCTGAGTGCGTCCCTGACCGCGCCCGATTCGCTTTCAAAGGGGGAGCTACTCGCGACGTCGTCGGCTGGCCCCTCGCCGCGGAGGGAACGGTCGCGCTCCTCCCGGTCACTTGCTGTTCGTCGTCTCGGTCCAGGCACTTCACGGAGGCTTCAGATGGACGGCAAGGTGTGCCTGGTCCCTCTCCTGCTCCTCCCACACGCGCTGACCCTGTCCTCGTGCCGCCAGATCCTCATCAGCGCGAGCGCCTCGTCGTCATCACTCGGTCCGCTCAAGCCACCTCCCCTCCTCCGGCTGCCCGACGAGCTCCTCGACGACATCATGCGCCATGCCTACGAGGGCAAGGACGCCCCCTCGAGCCGGCCCGTCTCCCGCCGCCTTTGGCCTCAACAAGAGCGGCAGCTCTGTCGTCGGGCCCGCCTCGTCTCGGTCAACGCCCTCGAGTCGTTCAGCAAGCTCATCCAGCGTAAGCCAAGCTTTGCGCGCATCGTCGCAAGCCTCGACATCCACATGCGGCGACTCGAATCGGACTCGGACGCTGTCGCGGTCGCGTCGGACCAACTGCACCGCCTCGTCCACCACCTTCAGCGGCTACAAGATGTTCGAGTCGCCGGCGTCAGCGAGCTCGTCGACATCATCCTGACGATCCCGGTGACATCGCTCTCCAAGCTGCGGCGCCTCGAGCTTGAGCCTGGGACCGTGCGGAGCCCGAGCGGCGCGAGCAGCATGGGCGGCGAGGGCTGGCTCGCTAGCCTCAGTCGGCTACCGGCCTTGGAGCACCTCAAGTTCGGGTCCGACTTCACATTCAGCACCGATCTTCTCGAGCGGCGCGAGCCCGACTTTGTCCTCGCGCGCCTCGCCTCGCTCCACCTCTCGACCTACACGTTCTCGGACCTGGGCGTCCTCGACTTGGTCGCCATCATGCCTAAACTTGTCGAGCTCGAAGTTATCGACGAGGCCGAGGACTGGTGGCTCGACCGGGCCTTGCGCGCTGTACCTGTCGGGCTGCGCAAGCTCGCGGTCTGCGCAAGCTCGGACGACGACGGGCGCCCGTACCACGAGTACTGTGATCTCGTCACGCCCAGATCTCTGTCTCGGTTTTCACATCTCGAGCGCCTCGAGTTTGGCGGCTTCGTGTTCGACGGCGACCTGTTCCCCTCCCTCGCGGCCCTTCCTCGCCTGCGCCACCTCGTCTTTCGCCGCCACGCCGAGCTCACCCACGACATTATCCTCGGTCTCGCCACGACGCATCGTCCGCCCGCACTCGAGCTCGTCACGCTCGACCACGTCGCAAACGCGCGCGGCCCGTCCTTCCTCGACAATGGCCTGCAGTGGGACGAGCGAGCGCGCTCGACCAACGGCCACGCCCTGCCTGGCTGGAGGAAGCCCATCTGGCCGTTCGAGAGCTTCGGCTCGGATCAGTCGGCCGCCATCAAGGCGCTCGAGCGCGCCGGCATCGCCGTCGAGGGCACAGCGCTCGGCGCCGTCGGGTGGGACCGCGCGCACGCGACCGAGTCGTTCCTCGGCAAGATGCTCATGTGCATCCACGACGGCTGCATGAGCGAGGTGGAGCGCGCCTGGGGCGAGGACGAGGCGGCCGCCGCGCTGCGCGACTTTGACTACGCGAGCTGGCTGCGGTTCTACGCCGGGACCGCGCACGACGACCGCAACTTGTCCGAGTTGGACGCCGACGAGGACAGGTGGTACTGAGCGTCGAGGTCCTCGGCATCGGCTGGATCGGCGCGGACGCGCCGTCGAGGAGCGCTAGGGCGAGGAGGACGAGGAGGTGCGAGCGAGGGGTCGGCTATTCCATGCAATTTATCCTTTGCGCTCCCTTGCCCATGATCACTGCATGAGAGTCCCGAGAGTCTAGTCGCGCAGCAGCTCGAGGATGGGCGACCGCGAAAGCGGCGCCGACGTCGAGGTGGGGAGAGGCTCGTAGGAGGCGAAGGTCGCTCGCTCTTCACCACGCTCTCGCCGCTGCGCAAGCTTTGCTGGAAACGATGGGAGGAGGTCCAAAGACCCCGCCCGAGCACGCACGCCTCGTCTCCCGCTCTGTGCGTCTCGCTCTCGCCCCTCTCCTCCTCCTCGGTCCCGCTCATCTCCCCCGACGGCTGACACTCTCTGCAACAGGAGGACGATCTCGTGGAGGTGTCGGTACAGCCCGCCAGCACTACACACGCATCCTCCAGCGACCAGCACCCGCCCACGAGCGACAGCCACCCGCTCGCCTCGACTGCGCCCAGCACCGCCTCCTCGTCTCGTCACGACCAGGACGACGCCGACCTCGCCGAGCTTCTGTGGAGCAAGTCGGCCGTCTACCTCCACCCGTCGCCCCACTCGAGGGACAACATCCCTGGCTTCCTGTCGCTCGTCCGCGTGCGGGCGACCGACGCGCACCTCGTCTCGTGGGTTCCCGAGTCGCTCGTCGAGGGCACGCGCGACTACGACGCCTACGTCCTCGTCGAGCTGTCGTCGCAGAACGAGCGCGACATCCTCGTCCACCTCGCACCCTCGTTCGCCGTCGACGCCGCCCCCGCCCCGTCGCACGCCTTCTCGCACCCGCTCCCCGACCTGTACTCGCTCCGCGTCGAGCCGCCGACGCTGTCGTCGTGGGTCGGGTCCATCACAGTGTCGCTCTTCGGCGGCCTCACCCTCCCTCCCCTCTTCTTCCACGACGACGAGTCCAAGTCGACCCTCCTCGACCGCGACGCGCGCGTCACGGCCCTCGGCGTCGGCGGCTCGCACTCGCGCCAGCACGGCCACGGCCACGAGCGCCGCACGTCGCTCGCGCCGAGCTGGGGCGGCGAGGCGTTCCTCGCCCAGGTGCGCCGCCACGCGCGCCTCGTGCGCTCGCAGCTCGACTCGGCCGTGTGGCTCGTCAACCCGAGCCGCGACGACCTCGAGGCGCACGTCGGGCCCGCTGCCGCAGCGCGCGAGGACGACGACGTGCCCGCGCAGGCGCTCCAGGGCGTGCGCGCGAGGACGAGCATCCTCCACCAGAGCTCGCCCGTGAGCGGCGGCGCAAAGGGCAAGGGCACGGCGTCGTCGTCCGCCGGTCGCGCCGCCGACAACGAGTGGCCCGACGACCCAGACGCCGTGCTCGGTCCTGCGCGCGGCTCGGGCGGCGGGCGCGACGACAGCGGCGGCATGGACGCGCTCACGTTCAGCGTCCTGAGCGGCTTCTCGCGCATCACGAGGGGCGCGAGGCAGATGTCGCAGCAGGCGGCGTCGACCGTGCTCTCGCACCCGCTCGCCAAGCCGCTCGCCAAGCACGTGCCCAAGCCGATCGCCCAGTTTGCGCTCGCACCGGGCGAGGTCAGCCGGTTGACCGACGCGGCTGGAGTTGGCGTGCGTCGCTCTCTCTCGCTCTCCTGCACTCGTCGAGCTGTCGCTGACGTCGTGCCCGCCTACAGGTCTACGACTCGGCGCGAGTCTACCTCGCCAAGTGGGCGCGCATCGTCGCCGAGGAGGGAGAGCGCGCCCGCCGGGCCGAGTACGGCGTCGACGACGGCTCGTTCCTCGATGACGAGCTCGGCGAGTCGACGGGCGTCTTTGACGTGCTCGCGAGGACGTACCGCTTCGAGGGGCAGCGGCCCAGGAGCACGAGGGCGCCAAAGACGCCGGTGCAGCTCGAGGAGTGGCGGGCGTGGATGGACGGCGAGGGCCGGCTCCTGCTCGACGAGAAGGAGGCTCGAAGGAGGATCTTCCAGCGTGTGCGTCACTGCTTGCTCTCACGCCCTGCCCTGCGCGCTCTCGCTGACCTAGCTGCCGCCGACAGGGTCTCGCCGGCGACGAGGTCCGCAAATCCGTCTGGCCCTTCCTCCTGCACGTCTACCCCTGGACGTCGAGCCGGGCCGAGCGCGTCGAGATCGCCGAGACCCGCGGCCGCGAGTTCGAGCGGGCCAAGCGGCTGTGGATGGAGGACGAGGCGCTGCAGAAGACGGACCGGTTCGCTGAGGAGGACCACCGCGTCGAGATCGACTGCCGCCGCACCGACCGCACCCACCCGCTCTTCTCGTCCGAGGGCGTCGACCAACCCGGCGCTCACTCGCCGACCAACGGGCACGTGCGCGCGTGCCACGACGTCCTCATGACCTGGGTCTTTGCCGACGAGCTCGCCTCGACCGCCGCCGCCAAGCCCGCCTCAGCTTCCTCGAGCGTGCGCAACTACGTCCAGGGCATGTCGGACCTGTTCTCGCCGCTGTACGTCGTCCTCGAGGGCGAGCAGTGGCTCGCGTTCGCGTGCTTCGAGGACGTCATGCGCCGCCACGCCGACAACTTCCTCGAGGACCAGAGCGGCATGAAGCTGCAGCTGAGCCAGCTCCAGCAGCTCCTCCACGTCATGGACCGAGGCCTGTACCGTCACCGTGCGTCGTCGCTCGCCCCTCGTTCCTCCTCGCCGCCGCCCTGACCTTTTTTCCTCGCGCACGCAGTCGACGAGACGGGCTCGCTCAACCTCTTCTTCTGCTTCAGGTGGCTCCTCACGTCATTCAAGCGCGAGCTCACCTTTGACGACACGGTCCGTTTGTGGGAGGTCCTCTACACCGAGTGCGCACGGACCTCTCCTCCTCGTGGACTCGAGCAAGGGCTGACCTTGGCGCCCACCTCTCGTCCGCAGCCACCTCGGCACCCACTTCCACCTCTTCTTCGCGCTCGCCATCCTCGAGGCCAACCGCGACGTCATCGTGCGGTACCTGCGCGAGTTTGACGAGGTGCGCACGGACCCCTCTTTCCCTCTCTCGTCCCTCTCGCTCCTTCCTGACCTCGCCCGCTCGCGCACTTTCGCAGATCCTCAAGTACATCAACGAGCTCTCGCAGACGCTCGACCTCGACCTGCTCCTCGCCGACGCCGAGGTCCTGTACCGCACCCTCGAGGCCATCTGCGCCTCGCTCCCGCCCTCGATCGCCCCCGCGCCGCTCGGCGCCGACGGCCTCCGGCACCGCAAGACGGCGTCGACGGGCGCAGCAGGCTCGGCGAGCGAGCGTCTCGGCGCGTTCCCGCCGACCAAGGACGACGCCGAGGAGGTCAAGCGCGAGAGGGTGAGGGAGCGCACGAGGCGCGAGGTCGACGAGCTGAGGGGGCTACTTGAGTGAGCGAGCGCGCGGAGGTCGTCCCTTTTTGTCAGTACCTGGCCGTCTCTCGGTCCTGTATCGCTAGCTCTGTGCGTCGCTCTCGAGACCTCGCGAGGAGAGAGCAAGCACAAAAAGCACGTTTCGCTCGACAAGCTGCTGCGGTCCCGCCGCTACAAGCGTTTACCCGCCCTCTCTCGCACAAGCTCGCCTCGGCGTTCCCTCCCGCCCGCTCGATCGCGCTCACCAACCGCGGCGATACCTGCCACCCCACACGCCGGTGGCGTAGAAGCGCTCGCGCCTCGTCAGGTTCTTGACGGCAATGACGGGCACGTCGAGAACCTCGCCGTCCGCGTGCGCGCCGCGCGCCGCCTGCGTGACGCGCCAGAGCTGCGCGACGGGGTCCGAGCGGGGTCAGAAGCCGAAGGACGAGAGCGAGAGAGGAGGGCAAGAGGGCGTGACGGCGTGGGCGAGAGGAAGCTGTCGAGAGAGCAGGAAGAGGGGAGGGGAGGGTGGGAAGAAGAGGAGGAGCACGCACAACGTCCTTCCACGACCCGCGCCGCTTCGTCCTCGCGGGACCGTTCTCCCACACGAGCTTCTTGTCCTTGAACGCCGCGTCGAGCTGCGCGTCCGTGACGAGGCCGTCGTCCGTGTCGTCGAGCTGGGCGAGCTCGAGGATGGCGGACCAGGCGCACGCGACCTCGAGCGAGAGGTCGACCCGCGAGCCGAGCTCGGCGAGCGTAACGGCGTTGCGCCCGAGCGACGAGACGAAGAGGTGCGTGCGCGGGTGTGCGACGTGGAGGTGCTTGAGGACGTCCTGGATCGGGCCGAAGAACGTCGAGCACTCGGCGCACGAGAGGTACGAGGTCGCGCGGCGGAAAAAATCGTCGCCGTACTCGCCGCTGCCGAGCGCCTCGGCGGCGTCGAACGCGTCGAGCGCGTCGTCGTCCTCGCCGAGCGAGGTCGTGGCCGCGAGGATGGCCGAGAGGGCCGCGCAGCGCGAATCGAGCGCAAAGTCGGCCATCTCGTCGAGGACCGTCTCGAGGTGCGTGCCCCACACCTTGAGCGCCGCGTCGCGGCCGGCCTCGGTCGTGTCGACGGCAAAGTCGGGGTCGTTCCAGAGCTCGACCACGGTCGGGAGGAGGCGCCACTCGGCGTAGCGCGGCATGGTCCAGCCCGCCTGCTTGGACGGCGACATGGCGAAGCACTTCTCGTGGCGCTCGCGGAAGAACGGCTCCTTGGCCGAGAGGGCCGTGGCCGAGAGCCCAGCGTCCTTGGGCGCGAGCGCCTTCTTGCGGTCCTGCTCGGCGGCGTGCTCCTGCTGCTTGATCTGGAACTCCTTGACGACCTTGACGAGCTCGGGGCGGACATAGACCCATCCTGTGGCGCGCGAGACAGGTCAGAGAGCGCACAGGAAAAGAGAGAGGGAAAGACGAGCGGGAGCGCACCGGCTTTCGTGACCGACTTGGGCTTCTTGAAGAGGCCCTCGTCCTCGTCGTCCTCGTCAAAGTCGCCCTTGAGCTTCTTGCCGACGCGCGTGAAGATGTTCTGCGCGACGTCGCGCGCGATGAAGCGGTAGACGGCGCCCTTGATCGCGAGCCAGACTGCGAGAGGAGGCCTGAGCGTCAGCGACCGAGCGACGATCGAGACGAGGGCGACGAAGAGGAAGAAGCGGGAGGACGCACTGTCGTCAGTGAGCGGCTCAGGCTTCGTCACGAGGTCGAACGACGTGAGCTGGTTGCGCTGGGTCGAGCCGAGCTCGAAGACGCGCTCGTCGGCGATGCGCTCGAGGATGGCGTCGCGGCGGAACGCGCCGACCTGCGCCTTGAACGTGACGCTCTCGACGCGCTCGAGCTCGCGCTCATCGTAGAGCGCTTCGGCGCCGTAGATCCAGTCGGCGAGCTGCGAGACGAGGAGAGGCAGAGTCAGCGCTTGGCGGGCGAGCGGGGAAAGCGACGACGACGCACAGCGTAGCGGTCCTTGATGAGGGCCTTGCGCTCGAGGACGTACTCCTTGACGCGCGGCGAGTACTTCTGGACGAGCTCGTCCTCGACGGCCTGGGCTTTCTTCTGCTGCGGACCGCGGCGCCAGGTGAAACGCTTGAGGCCCTTGACGTGCCCGAGCGTCTTGTGGACCTCCTTGGCGTCGATGCCGTCCTTGACGAGGCCCTCGACGTCGGCGTCGTCCTCCATCTGCAACTCCTCGAGAATCTCGCTCTGGGCCCAGAGGTCGGGCGTGAGGATCCACAAGCGCGAGCGGGCCCACTTGACGGCGTGCGGCGTGACTGCGAGGAAAGGTGGGAGGGTAAGTCCTTGCGCGAGGAGTGAGGATGAGGGGGAGAGGCGAACGCACAGTAGGTCGGGACGACGCACTGGATCGTCGCCGGGTGCAGGTCTTCGAGCTTCTTGTCCTTGCCCTTGGCGATGTCGGTCGAGACGACAAGGTTGGCCGTGCGGCACTCGGTGCACAAATTGCGGAGCAGGTAGCGGTCGCCGCGCTCGACGTTGAGCTCGCCGCAGTACGCGCACTCGCGGTCGAACATGGCGGCGGCGAGCTTGGTGACGTCGACCTCCTCGCCGGCGAGCTTGGGAATCGGGCGGGGCGCGACGGTGAGCGGCGTGACGGGCGAGAGGCTGGCGTGCAGACTGCGGCGGTGCGGGCGTATGGCGTGGCGCCAGACTGAGGCGAGCGTCTTTGACGTGAGGAGGTGGCGCAGCGAGCGGCTCGTCCTCGACAAGCTGGACAGCGTCGCCGCGTGGAGGTACGAGAAGATCTGCGTGCGCTCGTGGAAGGTCAGCTTCGATGCGCAGGAGAGCGAGTAGAGCGGGAGAGGAGGGGACGGACCTGGCACAGGAGCTCGACGGGGAGGCGGTTGACCGGGTTGACGCGCGGCACCTTGTACTTGACCTTGTCGGTAGCGACGTCGTCCTTCTTGCGCGAGCGGTCGAAGGCGAACTGGCGCGGGCTGAGGGCCTCCGAGTCGCTCGGGTCCGAGTCGTCGCTCACGTCGTTGATCGAGGCGAGCTTCTGCTTCTTGCGCTTCGAGACGGCTGCGGGATGGGTCAGGTCGGCTCTGAGGGTGCTGTGGAAGGCCAGGGAGAGCCAACGCACCACGCCCCTTGCCCTTGCGGCCACCGTAGTCCTCGCCATCCTCATCGCCGCTCGAGTTGGCCTTGTCGTCCTCGCTCGACTCGGGGTCGGCGTCGGCGTAGCTGACCGCCTGGGTGGCCATGCGGCTCGGGCGAGTGCTGGTCGCCATCGCAGGCGGTGACAAGGGCGAGTCGAAGTTGGTGGGAGGAGCGAGAGGAGCGCCACCGCCCCGCGTCGCGTCAGAGGCGGCTCGAGCCCGGATTGACTTCTCGCCTTCGCGCAGGGCAGGAGCGAGAGCCGCACAGCATGCTGCACGAGCACTGCCAAGCCCAGAAAGACGCGCCAAACGCGCTTACCTTTGCCGAGAGGCGAGCTACACCCGCCGGACCACCGCCATTCGCTCCTCCTCCTCGCGCTCGACCCGCCGCTCGAGAATCGCCTCGTCCGCCTCGCCTGCAGGGAGCAGCGGTCTGCGCTCCTCCTCCCGCACTCTTGCGTCCTGAGGACCCGGGCGCGGAGCAGCGCTCAAGTCGAGGTCGGACACCTGCGCGCTCGAAGGACCGAGTCAGCCCTCGTCGCGCGCTCGCTCGCGCAGGATCTCGCGGAAGGGAGAGCGCACCGAGCAGACGCTGAGCCACGCGCCGACGGCGCCGACCGCGCAGAACCAGAACGTGTGCTTGAGTGCGAGGGCGTACGCCTCGCGGGCGCGGAGGCGCACCTCGAGCGGGAGGGACGACAGGGTGGATGAGTCGGAGCGGATCTCGCGGATGAGCTGCAGGAATCGGGCGCGTTAGCTCTTGCCCAAGGTCGTGCGCTGCAGGAGAGACGAAGAGAGAACGGCAGTGCGCACCTCGGCCGCACCAGGACCCTTGATCCGCCCCTCGAGCTCGCGCCCGAGCGTCCCCTGCAGGATGGCGCTCGTCGCCGCGACGCCGACGAGCTGGCCCGTCGTGCGGAAGAGCCACATGCAGCCCGTGACGGCGGGCATGTCCGAGTCTGTGCGGCGGGCGGGAAGAGGACCCGGGTTCGAGGGCAGGGTCAGCTTAAGAGTTCTGAGCGCGCACGAGATGCGCAAGGTGAGAGGGACGGACGAGGGACCGAGGCCATGAGGGCGACGAAGGACGTGTTGAGGATGTGGTTGAAGCCGAAGCCCATCGGGAACTGCGCGCGCGCGAGTCGAGGTCAGTGCGCGCCAGCTCGAGGGCGACGAGGAGGGCGCAGCGCACGATGTCGAGCCACTTGGCGTACGTCGACGACTCGGTCGTGAGGTTGGAGATGAGGACGACCCCGACGACGGCGACGACGCCTGCGATAGCCGACGCGGCTCGGTAACGGCCCGTGCGGTGGATGATCTGCCCACGCCGGTCGTCCTCCGTCGTCAGCTCACCCTCTACGAAGCTCACACTCGGGAGCGAGAGCAGAGAGACACACAAAGCCGGCGACGAGTCCTCCACAGACGTTGCCGATGCTGGTCGGGAACAGGTGCGCGCCGGCCTGCCCCGCCGAGATGCTGTCGAACTGGGTCAAGAACCACAAGGGGAGCGAGTATATGACGCCAAAGTTGCCCACGGCGACGCCGAGGGTGACGAGCATGACGAGGCGGGGCGTGCGCTGCTTGAGGGTGCGGAAGGGGAGGACTGGATGAGCGAGCGAGCGAGGTGGGGGAGAGAGGGGAGAGTCAGTCGCGGCGCGTCGGGGATCAAGTAGGTGAAGCACGCACTCGGCTCAGTCGCCCAGTAAGCCTCGTTGACGAGGAAGAGACCGAGGAATGACGGCGAGACGACGAGCGCTGCGGCGACGAGGGGGTCCGACCACGGCCGGCCCTCGTTGACCTTGACAGCGAGCAGCACGAGGAACGCCGCCGTCGCGACAAATACGCTGCCGCACCCGACCCAGTCGATCCTGCGCGCTTTGTCGCGCACGCTCTCCTTGTCGCGCCCGCCGCCGCCGCCGCCGACCGGGTACCGGATCTGCGTGATCCCGCTCACGAGGCTGACGACGAGCAGCGGCACCTGGACGGCGAACGCCGCGCGCCACCCAAAGCGGTCGGCGAGCAGCCCACCGAGGGGCCCGCCGAGCGCGCCGCCGAGCGCCCACAGCGTCGTCGAGATGCCGCCGAGTAGGCCGCGCTCGCGCAGCGGGAAGAGGTCGGCCGCGATGACCGAGCTCGTCGTGTTCATGCCGCCGCCGCCTGCGCCGGCGAGGAACCTGGCGGCGATGAGCCAGTTCATGGTGGGCGCGACGGCGCAGAGGAGGGTGCCGAGCGTGAAGAGGAGGATGGCCGACGCGTTGGCGGTGCGGCGGCCGAGGATGTCGCAGAGACGGCCGTAGAGGGGCGTGAAGGTGAGGTTGGAGAGGAGGAAGGCGGTGCCGAGGGAGCCACTGCGCTGCGCTGCGCCGAAGGATGAGGCGATGGGCGCGAGGAGGGCGGCCGTGATGGTCCTGCGGGCGCGGGTAGACGGTCAGCCAACCGTTCGCACGCTCGGGAAAGAGGAGGACGTACATGTCGAGAGCACCCAGGAAGACGGCGAGCCAGAGGCCGGCCATGATCTGGAAGCGTTGCCGCCTCGAGAGCGGAATCAGGTCGCACGGCTCGACGACCGGGGCCGAGAGCTTGTGCTTGTCCGGCGGGGCGGCCGAGTGCTCGTGCGCGAGCAGCGGGGAGCGCTCGCTCGAGAGCATCGTGCTCGAAGCGCAGGCTGGTGCACAAGCGAGCGAGGGAGACGGAGCGGGAGGAGCGGGAGGAGCGGCGAGGGCGAAGACGAGCGCGGAGCGAGGGGTCGCGCAAGGAGGCGGGGCCGCCGCTTGAGCCGGCCGATGGCGTGCGTCGACCTGATCGATCGGGTTGGACGAGCTCGAGGGGAGGCGCCCCGCTTGCTCTGGTTCGGACGCGAGCCGGCACAGCTCCGTTCAGCTCGCCAGCGTCATCGACGACCAGCTGCCCTCGCTGAGCTCTGCGCTGGCGCCTCGCTTCTACCCTCCGCCCGACCACCCGCACCAGCCCGCCTTTCCTCTGCGCGCCTTCGTCGTCGACAAGATGGCCGCCCTCCAGCCCCTCACCCGCAACCTCCCCGGCATCGTTCGCGACCCGCTTGTCGCCCTCTTCGGTCAGGTGTGTGCGCTTTCCCTGCAGCGGCGGGCAGAAACAAGCCGGCGCGGTCGAGAGAGGTCGAGGACACGACCGAGGGCGGTTCGAGCCGGTGAGGCGGTCTACGGCGCGACGTGCGGCCGGGCCAGGGTCGTGGAAGCCTGGGAAGGCCTTGTGCGCATGTTCTGAGGGAGCTGAACGAGCGGCGCGCCGACCGAGGCTCGCCCGACCTCCTTGCGCCCCTCCTCCTCGAGGGCGTGCGGGCTCAGCTCCAGCAGCCTTTCGAGCACGTCGCTGACTTTCTCCCTCGACGCTCGCAGGAGTGCTACACGACCCTCGTCTGGAACGCGGACCTCACCGACGAGCGCTGCCTCAAGCTCGCCCTCTCCAAGGGCCTCGGGCTCGGCATGGTCGCCGGCGGCGCCATCCTCAAGGTCCCGCAGATCCTCACCGTCGTCAAGAGCGGCTCGGCGCGCGGCCTCAGCTTGAGCAGCTACGTCCTCGACACGGCGGCGACGGCGTGCGTCCTCGTCCTGCGCCCTTTCCGCCTCACTCGTCGAGCCGAGCTGACGGTTCTGCCTCGTCTTGCGCGCAGGATCACCGTCGCGTACAACGTGCGGTCGGGCTTTCCGTTCTCGACGTACGGCGAGATGGTGTTTCTCCTCGCGCAGAACGTGAGTCGCCGCCGCCCTCTTCCACCACCCTCGCACTCTCTCTCCCGCTCTCCGCCGTTGACCTCTTGGCCTCAAGCGCTCGAGCTTTCTCACTGATGCACACTCCTTCCACAGGCCGTCCTCATCACCCTCATCACGTCCTACTCCCCGCGCCCGACCCTCCCGCGCCTCGTCCCCCTCGCCATCTTCTTCTCCTCCCTCGCGTACGCCCTCTCGTCGACGGCGCTCGTCCCGGCATCGGCGCTCGCGGTCCTCCAGACCTTTACGATCCCGCTCTCGCTGTCGAGCAAGCTGCCGCAGATCATCAGCAATGCGCGCGCCGGGTCGACGGGCCAGCTGTCGGCGTTCCTCGTCTTCAACTCGCTCGCGGGCTGTGCGTCCTCTTCCCCTTCTCCCGTGCGAGCGTGAACGGAGACCTGACTCGCTTTGTCCTCGACACAGGCCTCGCGCGCGTCTTTACGACCCGCACCGAGACGAACGACCCGGTCCTCTTCTGGGGCTTTGCCCTCGGCGCCCTCCTCAACGGCGTCCTCGCGCTCCAGATGCTCCTCTACCGCAACAAGACGGGCATCGATGCCAAGCGCCTCGAGCGCCCGCACACGGCGACGGTGACAGCGACGGGCGTCGAGCGCAGGGAGAAGGAGGTGCCCGCTGTCGCGGCGGCGGCGGCGGCGGCGGCGGCGGCGGCGCCCGCGCAGCAGCAGCAGCCGGCAGGGCTCGCGACGCCGGTCAAGCAGGTGGCGGGTGCGGGTGGGGCGAAGCAGAGCCCGGCGAGCGCGGGAGGGTCGGCGAGGCGGTACGTGCGCAAGCTCGATTAGCGGGCGCGGGCGTCGTTCTGCAACTCGTTCTCGATGTCTCTCGTCTTCCTTTTTCTCGTCGAGCGAGCGGACAGGGCGAGCTGCAGCTACTGTAGCTGGCCTTGAGCGCGAGCAGCCTAAAACTGCGAGACTGCGTGCCCCACAGCCGGGTCCGGCTCTCGAGCCGACGGCCTCTCGCTCCTTCTCCTCCCCCTCTGCACAGCACACGAGCCCGGACTCGACAAGCCTGCAAGCCGGACCGCACGTCGCGCCCCGCCCCGCACACCCTTGCCCGCACACCGCGCGCTCCTCGCGACGACCTCCACCTCACTCTTTCCTCCCCGTCTCGCTCTTCGCCATGCCGCTCTCGGCCGCCGCCGCACTCGACCAGCACCTGCGCGACGCCACCATCGACCCGTACCGCCAGGTCCCCCGCGCCGTCTTCCTCGCAGCGACGAGCGACGACCCGGCGCTGTACCGCGGCCACGCCGGCTGGGCTCGCCTCCCTGCGCACGAGGTCAGCCCCGAGGAGCTCGCCAAGGCCAAGGAGGGCACACCGATTGAAGAGGACTCGCGCTTCGAGCTCTTTTCGTGCACGAAGCTTTGTGGCTCGATCGCAGCTCTACAGCTCGTCGAGCAGGGCCGAGTCGACCTGCACGGCGAGGCGCGCCAGTACGTGCCCGAGATCGGCGACCTCAAGGTGCTCAAGGGCTTTGGCGAGGACGGCGAGCCCGAATTAGAGGAGCAGGAGCGGCCCGTCACGGTCCAGCAGCTCTTGACCCACACGTCCGGGTGCGCTCAGCTTTCCTCTCCCTCGCCTTCCCCTTCCTCGCCCTCTCTGCCACTAGGGATCGTCGTCCAGGAGAGCAAGATGGAGGTGCTAACGAGCCCTCGAGTCTCGCAGATTCATCTACAGCACGTGGCACGAGTACGGCCCGCAGCTTGAGAAGCACCTCGGGCACGCCGTCGCGCCGTACGGCAAGGATGCGACTCGAGTGCGTCTCCCTAGTCTCTTCGAGCCCTCTGCGTAGCCGAGACTGACCCCGCTCCCCGTCCCCCCGCCAGGACTGCCTGTACCGGGTCCCGCTCTTCCAGTGCGTCCCCGTCTCGTGCACGACAAGTGCGCGCTCGCTCTGATGCCGTTCTGCCTCACAGTCAGCCAGGGTCGTCGTTCCACTACGGCACGAGCATCGACTGGCTCACGCGCATCGTCGAGGAGGTGAGCGGGCTCGACCTCGCAACTTACTTCCAAAAGCACATCTTCGAGTGCGCCCTTGCTCTCTTGCCCTCCCTCCTGGCGCCTCACTGATTCTCTCTTGACACAGCCCTCTCGACATCCACGACCTCTCGTTCTTCGACGACGACGCCCAGATCGACCTCGCCGACGCCCCGACCTCTTCCTCCTCTACCGGCCCCGCCGTTCCCACCGACTCGCCCGCGCCCACCGTCCCCTACACCTTCCGCCGCCCCACGCCTTACTCGGCCACGCTCCGCTACGGCGGCAGCGGCCTCAAGGGCTCGGCGCCGTCGTATTTGCGCATCCTGCGCGCCCTCCTCCACGGTGGCGCCCTCGACGACTCGGCCTCGACCTCGACCTCGAGCCGCATCCTCAAGCCCGAGACCGTCGACCTCATGTTCACGCCGCAGTTGACTGCGGCGCAGCGCGAGACGTACCAGCGGGACCAGTGGGCGGGCGGCGAGCCGTTCTCGCGCCGGGCGGGCAAGGCGCTCGAGGACGCGGATTGGGGCCTCGGCGGCGCGCTCACGGGGACGGGGCTTGCGTCGGGCAGGAGCGCGAGGTCGCTGCACTGGAGCGGCATGGCGGTGCGTCCTCCTCCCTCACTTCCAGGCTCGGGCGACATTGCCTCGTCGTCGTCCTCGACGACGCGCACTGACCCTCTCTCTCTGTCTCTCTCTCGCCTGCTCGCCACTGCAGAACACCTTCTGGGTTATCGACCGAGAGAAAGATGTTGCGTTCGTCTTCTTCTCAAACCTCCTCCCGTACGGCAACCAGGCCATCTTCGACCTGTGGGAGAAGCTCGAGACGGATCTCTACCAGGGCCTCGCCGACGTGCAGACGTAGAAAGACAGATCTCTTGCACTGCATCTACAGCTCCTCGTCTTGCTTTCACACCGAGAGCACAAGCTGAGCACCAGGCCCCGCTCGCCCGTACGCGAGGCCATCGGTCCAGAACGGCGCCTCGAGCTTGCGGTGGAACCCGAGCCGGCATTCCTGCGCTCAGCGAGATTGTCAGCGACGTCCCCGAGAGACTGAGCGACGGACCGAGAGGGTTGCACCGAGTACCGCACGCGAGGCAGGTCGGCAAAGTACTCGTCGAACCGCTTGTCGAGCGCCGCCGCCAAGCTGCGGACTCCGGCGGCGGGGAAGAGGGAGCGCCACGGGTCGCGGCACGAGTCGCCGCTGCAGCTCTTGAGGACGAGGAGGAGTGCGTCGAGGCGGGTGTGGAGGCGGGCGGTGAAGCTTGAGGGGTCGACGGGCGCGAGGGCGAGGTTGTGCATCTGGTCCGGGTCGGCCTGCGCTCGTGCGTCGTCAGCTGCAGCTCGAATAGAGGACGAGAAAGGCACGCACGCTCATGTCGTAGATCTCGCGCTCGCCCGTGCACCAAACAGCGTAGCTGTAGTCGATCTCGCCCTCGACGACCCGCAGCGCGCGGTACGTCTGGTTCGTCTTGACGACGCCCGAGCCGTACTTGCCCTCGGCGATGCCCTCGACCCAGTACTCGCTCAGCGAGACGTGCTTGGCGCCGTCGACGCGCTCAATGTGGTCGCGCAGCGAGGCCGTGAGCGGGACGAGCGCGCCGTCGTGCTCGTAGTCGGCTTGCGCGCCGGCGAGGTGCAGGATCGTCGCGCCGAGGTCGGCGAGCGTGTAGACCGAAGACGAGTCAATGAGCCCTCGGGCGACGCCTGGACCTCGGACGACTGCGGCAGCGAGACAGGGAGGTCAGCAAGGTGAGCGAGTGAGGCCGACGTCGACGGGTCGATGACGCACTGAGCGGCACGTTGATGTCCTCCTCGTACGGCAGCGTCTTGCCAGGTTGACGACGGTGACCGGCGTTGGCCTCGAAGCCGTTGTCGCTGCGAGAGCGGGCGTCAGGAGGTCCGTGCGCAGGCACGAGGAGAAGATGAGCCGCACCTCGTGTAGACGATGAGCGTCTCGTCGAGCTTGCCGAGCTCCTCGAGCTTGTTCACGATGCTCGCGACGAGCTCGTCAACAGCCTGCAGGCTCTGGAGCCGAGCGCGATAGAAGTCCTCGATGTACTTGACGTTCTCGGAATCGAGCTTGTCGAGGTGGCGCACCCAGCTCGCGCCCGACGGGACGTCTGGGTTGAACGAGGCGCGCGAGTAGTTGAGCGTCGCGTCCTTGAAGAGGTGGGCGTGCCGAGCGGCGGGCCGAGGGAGGTCGAAGAGGAGGGGAAAGCCGTCGACGCTCTGGCTCGTCGAGCTGATGTGTGAGTGCGGCGCGATCGGGGCGACTGCGAGAGGGCGCACAGCGTCGGCATTCACTCCTCGACACGATGGGGCCGCAAAGGGGCACGCACCACCAAGAAAGAAGGGCTTGTCGGGCGTCTGCGCGGCGTCGTCTAGGAACACGAGCGCCTTTTCTGCGACGAGGTCGGTCGAGTACTCGCCCGGGCGATACTCGGCAGTGCCGTTCGTGCGCGAGAAGGCCGGGTTGTCGTAGTCGTACGTGTGCGGGTCGAGCAGGAACGCGTGGTCGACAAAGCCGTCGGCCTCGAGCTCGCCCGAGAAGGTCGACACGCCGTGGCCGTTCATGAGCTTGCCCGTGTACCGCACGTCGTAGCCGGCGTCACGGAGGAACGACGGCAGGTAGTGCCCGTTGAGGCCTTTGTCGTTAAAGACGGTCCAGCCGCCAAACGGAGGCTGCACCGATGTTATGTTGGTGTTGTGGGCGCACTGCGCGCGCAAGAAGCTCGACCTCGACGGGCAGCAGACGCTGATACTGCGAGGGAGCGGGCAGGTCAGCTTGTCTTCCGGCGGAGAGGAGGACAGGGTGAGGAGCTCACGGCGCGTAGAAGTGGGTGAACTTGGTTCCCTCGTTAATGAGGAGCTGCTGGAGGTGCGGCATCGAGTCTATGCTGTTCTGCCGCGCATCTTGGTCGTCGACGATCATGAAGACGATGTTGAGCTTGTCGCTACGAGCTCGTGATGCTGGTGACCCGAGCGAGAGGGCGGATGAGAGGGCGAGGAGGGTCGCCGCGGCGACGAGTGGCAGGAGCATCGCGCAGGAGTCGACTGCGGGCGCAGAGGCGACTGGGCGGTCGACAGCCGAGCCGCCGTGCCCTCTGCAGCAGGCGAGGGCCGGTGAGAGGAGCGAGAGGAGCACGCAGGCTGGAGACGAGATGGCGCAACTTCGCCCGGCCGGGTGCCCGAAACTCCGTGCCGTGCGTCCGGATCTGCAGGCCGAAGTGCGGAGGCTCGCGCAGTGCGTACGTCGCACTCGGTCAAGCTCGTCGCCGTCCGCGCGCGTGCGCCTCCCCTTTCTCCCCTCCTCCGTCCACCCACCTCCGCCAGGCCTAGCTCTCGATAGCTCTGCGCGCTAGCTAGCTGCAGGAGCCTAGCTGCTCGACAAGCTCGAGCGCCATTCATCCGCCACGCGCATGGCCAGGCCAAGCTCTCTCCTTCGGTGCCCGCTCCTGTGCGAGGCCGACTCGAGCCGCACCGGGTGCGGGCGAGCCAAAGCTTGCGGTTTCTCGCTTCGCTGATCGAAGCTCTGCCTTTGTTCCATCAAGCCTGCTTATGAAGGAGACTCTGTGCGCCCTTCGAGCTAGATGGGTGAGTTCGTCGAGGTGTGGGGTGGGTCTTCCTTCCTCCAGCGAGGCGGTGAGCTCCAGTCGCTCTCGTGGACGTGTCGGCCAGCGCAGGAGCCTAGTCCTCCGCTCGCTCCACAGGCCAACCCACAATCTGGCGCACCTTGGGCGGCAGACCCTGGTCGCGCGCGCCCCTCGAGGCTCGACCCGCTTTCCTCGAGGCTCTGCCCGAGAACCCTACCGCTCCCGCGCACGTTGCTCGCACGCTTGCGCGACCGAGTGAGCAGAGCTCGATGCGCGAGCGAGCTCACGCTCTTCTTCTCTCTCTCTTCCTCGCCTCTCCCTCGCCCCTCGCGCCCGCCCCTCCCTCCTCCTCGCCATGTCCGCCGCCTCGTCCACCTCAGCCCCGACGCCGCGTATCAGGGTCCTCTGCCTCCCCGGCTTCGGCAACGATGGGAGCCAGATGCGTGCGTCGGTCTCTCCTCCTCGCTCGAGCTGTCGCGCTCGAGCTGACCCTCGTCCTCCTTCCCGCAGTCGGCAAGATGCGCAAGCTCCGCAAGGTCTGGGGCGACAACGTCGAGTGCGTCGCCATGAACCCGGTGCGTCGTCTCTCTCTCCTCCCTCGACGTGCACGAGTCGAGCTGACCCTCGCGCCTCACTCAGCCCGCCGTCTTCGGCCACCCGAGCGTCCAAGGAAGCGCAGGCCGCCAGGCGCTCACGCGCGAGGAGGACTTCTTCGTGTGGTGGCCTCGCAACTACACCCACTCCTTCCTCGGCGACTACGAGTGCCTCGACTATGCGCTCCGGGCGACGCGCAGCTTCATCGAGGAGCACGGACCGTTCGACTGCTGCATCGGCTTCTCGCAGGGCGCCAACTTCCTCGCCCACCTCCTCCCTCTCCTCGAGAAGCCTTGGCTACACGAAGCCTTCGCCTCGCCGACGCCGTCGTCGTCGTCGTTCATGTCGCCTCGCTCGTCCATCTCGGCGTCGTCCGACAGCAGCATCGCCTCGACGCCGTACTCGATCGCGCCGTCGTCGGCCTCGACCCTCTTCTCCCCTCCTCTCTCGCCCGTCGACAGCGACTACTTTGGCCGCTCTCGCCGCTCGTCGTTCGGCGAGGTCGACGTCTTCCCGGTCAAGCCGTTCAAGTGCGCCATCCTCGTTGGCGCCTACGGCCCCGGCGACTCGATCGCCAACCACTGGTTCGACTCGCCGATTAGGGTACCGACCCTGCACCTCATCGGCAAGAACGACGCGTGGATCCCGCCGAGTACGTCGAGCTCTCGCTCGCGCCGCTCGCTCGCGATCTTGGCTGATTCTCCCGCTCGTCGTCGTTCGCCTCACTCTCTCGCAGACCACCAGATCGACACGGCAAACAAGTTCAACAGCAAGATCCTGTGGCACATCGGCGGTGCGCTCGCAGCCCTCTCTCGAGCTGTGTGTGCGCGAGGAGACGAGCTGACGCACGAGCCCCCTCGCAGGTCACTTCATCCCGCAGAGCAACGAGCACCACCTCGCCATGCGCGACTTCCTCTTCGAGCACTGCAAGTGAGGACGCCGCGCTGTATACACCTTGTCATAGATCTCGAGGCGAGCTCGCGGTGAGCGTCGTCCTCCTCTCGCTTCGTGGCCCTTACTCGGGCTTCTCGTTCTTCCTCTGCGCCCCTTCTCGGTCTCTCCACCTTTGTCGTCGTTCTTGCCTGCTCTCCCTGTGGAACCTTAACTTTCAGCACCACCAGAATTGAGCGAGAGAGCAAGAAATCGAGCGAAAGAGCAAGCTTGGGGCGACCTTCTCAAGTTGAGCCGCACGGCGCTCCTCGCTCTCGCGAGCTCCTCCGATGGACTTGCTCCCGCACAGTGACACTGCAGCGTCTATTCAGAGCTACCTCAAGCCCACTTACCCAGGACAGACTGCGAGAGAGGCGGCGAAATGAGTGAGCACACTCGTCCGCCGAGGAGAGGTCCGTGCGCGAGGGACGCACCATGCATAGAGAGCCGGCGAGGAGGAAGAAGAACCCCGCGAGGACCTTGTGCATGCGTGCATGCGCAAGCTCGCCCTGCATGAACTGCGAGCAAGGAAGGAAGAGCGTCGTCAGCGACGAGCGGGCAAGGAGGCGAGAAGCGGGCGAGGAGGCGAAGAGCAGCCGGGGCGGCGAGGAGTGGGTGAGGAGCTGAGGAGGAGGAGACCCACGTCGTGAGCGAGCATCTCGACAAGGCCTGCGTAGATGAGGATGCCGGCCGAAATTGAGTCGAGGACGCCAATGCTGAGGAGAGCGGCGCCCGAGTTTGGGTTGTACCCGGCGTGCACGCCCATGCCGATGGCGATGCCGATCGGCGTGATGAACTGCGTCGGCGTGGAGACGTCAGCGAGGGCTTCTGAAGTGAGGCGAGGAGGCGAGGAGAGGGAGGAGGAGGAGTGGAAGAGGAGAGGGAGGAAGGAAAGGAGGGGAGGACGAGGGGTCCGAGCGAGTAGAAGGAGGACGGACACCGAACGCGCCCGCCATAGCCCACTTCTTCCAGCCCTTGCCGTCCCTCCACAGGAGTTGGCCGATCCGGCTGCCGAGCGCGAGGCCCTCGAAGAGCTGGTGGAAGACGACGGCGATGAAGAGCGGGATCCACTGCGAGCCGCCCGAAGCACCTAGCGAAACGCCAATCATGACCTTAATTTTGGGGGAAGGGATGTGTCAGAGGGAGAAGGTAGAACGGGGAGTTTGAGAGGAAGGAGAACGCACCGAGTGGAAGATGATGCCGGCCTCGAGGATGAGGACGTCAAAGTGCGCCTGCGGCGACGCATAGTCGGTCTCGACGAGGCGCGACGGGCCATGGCAGTGCCCGAGGTCGCTTGCGCGCTTCTCGTCCTGCTCGGACCCCTCGTCGTTGAGCGTCGCGGCGGGCGACGCGGGCGAGCCCTGACCGCGGCTCCTCAGCCAGCGCATGACGGTGAAGTCAATGCCGAAGACGAGGTACGTGCCAGCTGCGAAGGAGGGAGCGAGAGAGAAAGACACGTCAGCCACGTCGAGGAGGAGAAGAGGCGTGCACGGACCCATGGCGATCGCGGCGGCGGCCGGCTCAAAGGCCAGCTCCCCGAGGCAGGCGTTCGAGAACATGATGAAGGCGTGGAATAGCAAGTGCACGAAGGCAGTGGCAATAATTACCCCCGTTCCGCTGCGAAAAAAATCGAGCGTGAGCGCGCGCTAACGAGGAGGACGGCGAGGAGGGCACGCACAAGTACTTGGCGGCGAAGAAGACGCCCGAGAAGACGGTCCCTCGCAGCGCTTTGGCGCAGACGAGCGGAAGGAGGACGCCAATGAGGGACGAGACAAAGACAACGCTGCTCGAAGAAGAGGTCAGTGCGGGAACGCGAGAGGGTCGACGAGCTTGACGAGCACGCACAAGAGCGCTACAATGTGCAGGTCCATGTCGTACTCGCCCAGGTCGATGCCGTTGCACTGGCTAGAGCTGTGAAAGGGAGAGGGAGAGAGTCAGGGTGCTAGAGGAGCGAGGAGGAATGGGACCGCGGGCACGCACCAGTCGCCGTGCGTGTGGCCTCCGTGAACGACGCAGGTACCGCCGCCGCTCTCAGACGACTCGGACGAGCCGCCCTCGCAGAGCCATGCGCCGTTGACCTGCTCGCAGAAGCCGCCGTTCGAGCAGTCGTAGTGCCCCTCGTGCAGCGTCGCCCCGGGGCACTCGCTCTCGCTCGGCGCACTGCTGCTCGACGAGGTATCGACCGTGCCCGTACCGCCAACGCACGAGAAGGACGACGAGGCGGCCTCCCAGGTGCAGAACGCTCCGTTCGAGCAGAGGAAGGCGTCCGCCTGCGGGCGCACGGACCTCGTCAGCGTGTCGCCCTCGACCTCGTGCAGGACGAAGAGGTACGTACGCCAGAGGCTGTGCAGTCGCCTTGACCTTGAGGTCCAGCTGCGATCGAGCCCTCGACGGTCGACTGCGCCAAAACGGCCGCGGCGGAAGCGAGGAGGACGGCGGCGAGGGTGAGCGGGCCTGCGGCGGCAGCGGCGAGCTTCATCATGGGGTTGCTCGTGCGGGAGTGTAGAGCGAGACGCACAGCATGCTCTCCCTCCCCGCCAGATTCTTCATCTCCTCGAGAAGGAGGACCGCCCCGCCCGCGACGACCGGACCAAGAGTTGAGTCCTTGGCGGGCGGCTCTCATCCGCGCGCGCGATCTGCTTTTGCGGCGCTCGAGGCGGAAGAGGGTGCGAGCTCGGAGAGGAGGACCGCCGCGGAGCTCTTGGCGGCAGGGTGCGCGGCCGAGAGGCAAACCGGGAAAAAAGGGCGCCGGTTGAGAAGGCCGTCGTCGTCGCGAGCTCGTCTCCCTCCTCTCGCACCTCTCTCATCTCGCCGTCAGCTCGAACATGCCTTTCTCGATGCGCTCGCTCGCTACCGTCGCCGCTCTTGCCGGCCTCGCCTCGGCCCACCTCGACATCAACTACCCGACCGTGCGCTCTTGCCCCCCCTCTCGCCCCTTACTTCCCGCCGAACTGAACCCCTCCCCTCTGCAGAGCTCGTGGAACTTCACCGAGGAGCAGCAAGAAGCCGGCGGCGTCTGCGGCGGCGGCTCGCGCGTCGCCGCCGTCGCGTGGGGCACCGACTCGGCGTTCGTCTCGCTCTCGGGCGACGAGGGCCACGTCGTGCGCGTCCTGCTCGCGAGCTCGGGCAGCACGACCGAGAACGTGACGGTCAACGACGCGTCGTCCTTCGTGCGCCGCCCTCCCTCCTCGCGCTCGCCGCCGCTCGATCGCTGACCCACCTTCTCGTCCTCGACCGCGCGCAGCCGACCGTCCTCTCCCAGGGCGCCGCCTTCTCCTCCTCGGGCAACCTGTGCCTCCCCGTCTCGCTCCCGACCGACCTCCCGACCGGCACCCGCGCGACGCTCTTCGTCGAGGCGACGGGCGACGGCGAGACCGTCTCGTCCTGCGCCGAGGTCGTCCTCGTGCCCGCCGACTCGGGCAGCAGCGTCGTCATCGACCACGGCGCGGCGGTGGTCAACCCCGAGACGGGCGCGAACATGACGGGTGCGTCGCGCCGGCCTTGGCCTTGGAGTCGAGCGCGAGCGAGCAGGAGGAGCACGAGAAGCAGAAGCTGACGATGCCGAGGATGCTCCCCGCCCGCAGTGCGCGACTACTACTGCTCCAACTCGACCATCGCCGCGCTCGACACGTGCTCGTGCCACTGCCACAGCGGCAAGGGTGCGTCCTCGTCCTTCCCTCCTCGCGACCTCGAGCGCGCACTGACCCCCTCCCCCTCCTCGCCGCCTCGCCCGCCCGCCCGCAGAGCACTGCTCCGACTCGTGCTCGCCCGAGCGCCTCGCGACCGCCGCAGCCGAGTGCAGCGCCGCGGCGGGCGGCTCGTCCTCGTCCTCGTCCTCGGCGGCATCCTCGGCGGGCCCGTCGGCGTCGGCGACGGGCACGGTCGGGCAGGAGGCGGCGGCGAGCGAGCCGACGCAGGGTGGGTCGAGCGGCGCGAGTGCGGTGAGCGTGCTGGGCGGCGGGGCGGCGGCGGCGGTGCTGGCGGTTGTCGGGGCGGCTGTGCTGATTTGAGAAGGTGGACGAGGGTGCACGAGGATGTAGAGGCGGGGGTGGAACGAGTTGAAGAGACTGCGCACCGGGGCGAACCCAAAGACGTGAAGCAGAAGCGAAGAAAGAGAGAGAAAGAGAAGCGGAAATGCGAGACGAGCACCTCGAGAGCCCGAGCCTCGCCCTCTCCCTCCCGCGCGTCCTCTCGCGCCCGGCCCCTCGCCCCACACGTCGCTCACGAGCTCGTTGGCACTGCACCCGCTGCGCCATCCTCCTCCTGCGGTATCCGAAACATCTTGCCGCCCTGCACCAGCTTCCCGACCTCGCCCCCAAGCCGCTCGAGCTGCCCAACGAGCTCCCGCACCTTGGCTTCGTCGACGCCCCGCGGGTCCCTTGCGTACACGTCGAGCCCGGCGGGCGTGAACAGGGTCGACGAGAAGTAGGTGACGACCCAGTCGGGGGACGGGGTCGGCGAGGGCCCGAGCGGGATGGTGGTTGCGGCGGCGGACGGGTGCGCGTCGAGGAGGGGCGAGAGCGAGTAGCCGAGGAGCTGCCAGTGGCTGGACGAGATGCGGAGCCAGCCTTTGCCGCGCCTGTGTGCGAGCCGAGCGAGGGTCAGCGGGCTACATGTCCGACAAAGCGCCGCCGCCGAGAGCGAGAGCGCGCCCTCGGCGCGACGCAGCGCACGAGAGAGCCACGGCCGACGCACCACTTCCACCGGGCGCCATTCCCCTCGACGTCCGTCTCGAGCGTGTCGACACCCCTGACGCTCCACTTCTTGCTGCCCGGCGCGGCGCCCTCGCGGCGGAACTCGACCAGGTCGTCGAGCGTCGTCTGCGGCGCGCCGTCGATGAGGGAATAGGAGATGGTAACGTCGCGCTTGTTCTTCCCTGTGGGGTGAGAGGGGAGAGGGTCAGGGAGGTGCTCGGGCGATGGATCGGTGCGCACGAGAAGACGAGGAAGGAGAGGAGGGGGAGGAGAGGGCGACGCACAGAGGGGCAGGGTCGACGCGACGACGCACCACCGGCCGATGAGGCGGTCGTAGGGCACGGCGTACGGGCCTAGGAGGCCGCTGGCCGTGTCGGGTGGCTGGAGGGCGACGTCGACTCGCTGAGGGACGGACGAGACGGGCCGCATGGCGGGTGGCTCGTGAGAGGTGAGCATGGTGCTGGTGGCGCGTGCTGCTGCTGGTAGAGAGGCTGTGCTGTGCAGGCAGCGAGAGCGGCGAGGTTGAGGGAGACGACGAGGCCGAGTCGAGGTGGGGCGACGAGGCGAAGGATCGACAGGGTCTCGCAGTTTTCACTCCTTGTTCTCGCAGAGCTACGTGCGAGTCTCGAGAGGTGGTAGAGCTCACAGTCCAGCCAGGCAAACAGCGAACTGGCGCGAGAGAGCGAGCGAGCGAGCCGGGGGGAAGGGCCTCGACCTCGCCCTCGTCCCACGGCGAAGACGCGCCTCGATCAGCTCGACTTGGGTCTTTCTCCTCACTTCTTACCCACAGCGTCGCTCAAGTTCCTGCCAGTACAGCACGCCGTACTCGCATCACCCCGGCGCATCGCCGCCACCACCGAGCGCGCCGATTGACGAGCCGAGGTGAGCTCGTCGTCTCGCGATCTCATCGCCGCCCGCCAGAAGAGGCTGACGGCGACTCTGCGCACCCAGCAAACAGCGTGCAGCAGCACCGACTCGCGACTCGCCAGGGCACGCCCCTCCAGGCGCCATGCCCAGCCCAGAGGCCCAACATGCCTCGCTCGCCTCGCCTCCTCCTCCTCCCTCTTCGTCCTCAGTGACACCATCCTCAACCGCATCAACACCTGCCGCCGCTCCTTCGCCCTCGACTAGCCGCCCACCCACCTCGAAGCGCGCCTCGTCCTCGGACAAGCACCGCCCGCGCCTCCCCGGCCGCGTCTCGTCCCGCTCCGCCAAGCTGCCCCCCGACCTCGAGCGCTTCCTCTCGCTCTACCCGCACCCGGCCTTTACCCTCCGCGCCTCGGCCCTCTACGACGCCCTCGTCGGCCGCAAGGAGCCCCACGCCCCGCGGCCCGTCGACCTCGCCGGCGCCGGCGCCGGCGCCGTCCCCTCGTACGGGCCGGGCGCAACCTCGGCGGGCACGCTGCGCGGCTCGGCTGCGCGGCGCGCGGCGGACGGCAAGCCCGGCGGCGGCAAGAAACCGCAGCTGTCGAGCCGGGAGCAGTACGAGGGCGGCGTCGAGCCCGACTCGACGCCGAGCCCGACCTCGGACGACCAGGACCGCGACCCGTCGTCGGTCGAGGACGACTCGGCGCCGCCGAGCACGCGCGCGTCGAGCGCAGGGCTGCACATGGGCTCGGCTGCCGTGCTGCAGGAGGCCGAGGCGGCCCACAGCAGCGGCGCCGAGACCGACTCGTCGAGCCTCGGGCCGTCGGCGTCCCAGGTCGCGTCGCCCAGCGTGCGCTCGCCCGCTCTCGACGGCTCTCCCGGGCCTTCGTCGTGCGTCCCCCTCTCCCCTCCTTCACTCCCAGTACCTCGACCTGACCCGCTCCCTGCACCCACAGCTACGCCCACCTCGCTGCCGCCCGCCCCTCGATCGCCAACTCGCTCACGGGCTCGTCCCTCTCCAAGGTCCACTCGACCACCTCGGCCACCTCTCAGCGCCGCGCCGCCGACGCCGGCGCCGACCCACGCGCGCACGCGCGCGCCGAGCGCATCCTCGCCTCGGCGTTCGACTCTGGCGCAGGCTCGTCCGGGTCGGGCGGCGGCGCCGGCGGCGGCGGCGGCGGCGCGGGCGGCGGGCGAGGGGGCAAGTCGCGCGCCGCGCGCGGGTCGTACCTCGAGGGCGGGGCGCAGAAGGCGCACGACCCGAGCCGGACGGCCGAGGGCGCCGTCAAGGCCATGTACGAGCAGCGCGAGCGCCAGGAGCAGGACGACAAGGACGAGGAGGAGGCGACGGCCGAGCGCGAGAACGGCCTCGAGGCCGAGCGGCTCGTGCGCGAGCAGGAGGAGTTTGAGGCGAGGGACCGGTGGAGCGGGAGGCAGGCGGGCGGGTCGCAGGGCAGTGGAGGGACGGGCAACTCGAGCGGGTCGGGCGCGACGCGCGAGGATGGCGCGCCGCGCGACGTTGGCGGGTTCGGCCTGCGGGATCTGCTGACGCCGACATGGCGGTGCGTGTCTCTCTCTCCTCTCCCCTCGTCCTCCCTCCCCTCGGCGGCGTGCTGAGACCTCTCTCCCTCGCAGCAACGGCAAGTGGCGCGAGATGATGGCGGTGCGCGACGACGGCAAGTCGTCCTCGTCGACGGGCACGACGCCCAAGGAGCGCGACACGGGCGTCTTCCCCAAGGCCAACGGCGAGCGCGGCGACGACCACGGCGGCGACGACGACCTCGAGCTCGAGCTCCTGTCGCTCCTCTCGCGCGCCGACCTCCAGGAGTGCCTCGCCATGTTCGCCAACGTCGTCGCGCCCCTGCACCCCAACAACGAGTCCGAGGCGGCCCGCCAGGCCTCGGTCCCGCTCGCCCAGCTCGACCACACGGTCCTCCTCGAGCTCCACTTCCCCGAGTCGTCGATCTACCGCCACCCGCCCGGCTCGAGCTTCCAGCACCGCCACTCGTTCGCCGACTCGGGTCGGGCGCACGGCTCGAGGGGCCCGCACGCCGCCTCGGGCTCGGTCGTCTCGTCGGCGCTCGGCTCGGGCTCGACCACGTCCGGGTCGACCGCCCACAGCGCGTCGTCGCGCCGCAGCGCCGCCGGCGCCCGTCGCGCGCCCGGCACCCCGTCGACGCACCCGATCCTGCCCCGCAACCCGCCCTCGAACCGCGCCCTCCCGATCTACTCGCCGCAGAACGCCTACGCCCACGACGAGACCGACCTCCCCGGACCCTCGGAGCTGGCACCGCCGCCCAACCAGAACCCGGCCGTCGAGCCCGCGCACCGCGGCGTCGGCCAGATCGCCGACACGCTCTTCCCCTTCCTCCAGGTCGTCGCCACCCTGCAGCCCGACACGGACCTCGTCATCTGCACCGCCATCCTCGCCAACATGCCGCTCCCCGTCACGGTGACGGGCAGCCCCGAGAAGGCCAACAAGGCCGAGGTGCGCCGCGACAAGCGCGTCGCGCGCGCAAAGGTGACGGCGCGGCGCGAGCGCGAACGCGAGAGCCGCGACGAGTCGGAGAAGGCGGCCGAGGCCGGGCGGCGGCAGCGCCTCGCCGAGCCCAAGGTGCGCGAGTCGGACCCGGACCGCGACGGCACGTCGTCGCCGCCGCACTCGTCGCCCGTCAAGCCCAACGTCGTCCTCCCGCCGACGACGGGCCGCGACCCGCCCGTCCGCCTCTCGCTCTCGCTGCCGCCCCAGCCCTCGTTCGGTTCGCCGTCGCCCTTCCCCGACGGCTACAAGCCGTCGCGCCCGCCGCTCGCGCAGCGCAGCACGTCGTACTCGTCCATCTCGGGCGCGTCGTCCGGCGGCTCGACCGTCGTCGGCCGCCCGCCGGGCACGACGTCGACGCCCGAGAACCGCTCGCCGCGTGACCGGTCGAGCGAGGGCTTCGGCGAGGCGGCGCCGGGCAACGGTGGCAGCAGCCGGCGCCGGCACTCGTCGACGACGACGATCAAGGCGACGTCGTCGGCGCCGTCGTCTCGGCGCGGCTCGTACGACCGCGGCCTGTCGCCCTCGTCGCGCAGCGCCGCCGCCGACGGCGCCGCCTCAATCCCGGCTGGCCTCGGCCCGCCCTCGCCGCAGCCGCCGCAGCAGTACGCCGAGCCGACGTACGCGTTCGGGAGCGCGCCGCTGCAGACGCCGAGCGTCTCGGACGAGCTCAAGGAGCTCTGGGTCGACAGCGCGCACCGCAGCGGGCGGCCCAACGAGCTCCCGCGCGGCTTCGTCCACGAGAAGGAGTCGCGCGCGGCGATCCGGCGGCGTGCGGGCGCGGCCAAGGAGCAGCAGCAGCGGCGCTCGGAGGACGGCGCGAGCATGGGCCAGTCGGACAACGACATCCGCGAGCGCGAGCGGCGGCGCCAGAGCAAGAAGCGCGACAAGGAGTGGAAGAGGGAGCAGGACGAGCGCAACCGCGGCCACGAGGGCCTCGGCGACCTCGCTGAGCAGGACGAGCCCGCCGAGGACGGCGACGACGGCCACGATGGGCCTGCCGGCTCGTTCGCTCGGCAGGACGACGGCGCCGACGGCGAGGGCGACGCGTACCGCGACGTGCTCGGGTTCGACGAGGAGGACACGGAGGAGGACGCGGGGACGGGCGAGGAGGACGAGGGCGAGGGCGAGACGGACACGGACGAGATGGCGCGCCTGCGCGTGCGCATGCGCACGGGCTCGGCCAGCTCGGACGGCTCTGCGCACGAGCGCGAGCAGGCACACGCCGAGGCGCACCGCGCCCAGGCGCAGCAAGAAGCCGAGCAGCGCCACCGCGACCGCGACCTCGACGCCGAGAAGCGCGCCCTGTCGAGCGTCCGCAGCCCGAGCGACTCGGGCGACGACCACCGCTCGCTCGTCGACCACGAGGAGCCGCACCTCGAGCGGCGCGGCCGCCGCGACGCCGAGCTCGACGAGCGCCTCCTCCAGGAGGAGCTCGAGCGGCCCGAGGACGAGTCGCGCCTCGTCCTCGAGGCGCCCGCGAGCGGCATCGCCGACCCCGATGCCGCCTCGTCGCCGAGCGGCTCGTCAGACGCCGAGTCGATGTACGGCCTCGGGCTGACGGACGGGCCCTCGTCGGCGTCCAACGACGAGGGCGTCGACGGTCAGGGCCACGCCCTTGTGCGCCTGTACGGCGACCCGTTCCTCGACACGGTCGCGCAGACGGCGTGCGGCCGCACCATCCTCGCCGTCGATTGGAGCGCGACGTCGCTCGGCGACATCCGCTCGTGGGGCGCAGAGCTGCGCTCGCACGTCATGGCCATCCTCGCGTCGCCGTTCCACACGGCCATCTGGTACGGCGCCGACAACGTCCTCATCTACAACGACGCCTACGCGCGCCTGCTCGGCCCGTCCAAGCACCCGGCCGTCCTCGGCAAGAGCGGCGCCGAGGGCTGGAGCGAGCTGTGGGACGTCCTCGGCCCGCTCGCGAGCCAGGTCTTCAGCGGCAAGACGCTCAGCTTCTCGGACCACTGCAACTGCATCATGCGCAACGGCATGCTCGAGGAGACCTGTGCGTCGCGCGCCTCTGTCCGCTCCTCTCCTCATCGACCTCGGCTGACCTCTTCCTCCTCCGTCGACGCACAGACCACTCGTGGGCCTACATCACGATCCGCGACTCGCAGGCTCGCATCATCGGCTACGTCGTGCGTCCTTGCTCGCGCTCAGGTGTACGAGCTCGCAGATGCAGAAGCTGACCTCGCACGGACCTCCTCGCCCGCAGAACCCGTCGTTCGAGACGACGGCTCGCGTCATCGCCGAGCGACGCCTCGGCACCCTGCGCGAGCTCACCCAGCTCACCCAGCTCGCACGCACGCTCAAGGGTGCGTCTCGCTCTCGCTCTCGCCGTCGTCGTCGCAGCGCTCGAGCCTCGTGCTGACCTCGTCCTCTCCTCCTTCTCTCCTCCGCCTCCCCCTCGCACAGACTTCTGCGCCAAGGCGCTTCGAGGCCTGTCGGGCAATGCGCTCGACGTCCCGTTCGCCATCCTCTACACGTGCGAGGCGGTCGCGACGTCGCCGGGCCGCCGCACCAAGGGCGAGGGCTCGACGACCGACTCCGGCGTGACTCGTGCTCAGGGCCGCTCGACCGACTCGGCCAGCGGGCGCAAGTCGAGCCAGCGCGCGAGCAAGCCGAGCGACACGACGACCAATACGGGCGCCGAGGCGTCGCCGACTATCGCCCGCATGCGCCTCACGATGCAGGGCAGCATCGGCGTCCCGACGGGCCACCCGTCTGCGGTCGACGAGGTCACCGTCCTCCTCGACACGGCCGCGATGCAGGAGGGCCCCGCTCGGTCCTCGGTCTCGTCCGTCTCGTCGGCGAGCGGCACCAACTCGACGACCGAGGACAACTCGTCGTCGACCGTCTGGCCCTTCATCGAGGCGCTCCAGACGCGCAAGCCCGTCTTCATCAGCGAGCTCGGCGACCGCACCAAGGGCTTCCCGCACCGCGGCTGGCCCGACGAGGTCCGCCGCGCCGTCCTCATGCCCATCATCACCGAGGGCTCGTCGCTGCCCAAGGCGCTCCTCATCGTCGGCCTCAACCCTCGTCGCCCTTTCAACGCCGTCATGGCCCAGTTCTTCAACCTCGTCAGCCGCACCCTGTCAACGGGCCTGCTCGGCATCGAGGTCGCCGAGGAGCAGGCGCGCAAGAGCCGCGAGCTCTCCGACCTCAACGACGCGCGCCAGGCCTTCTTCGCCAACATCTCGCACGAGCTGCGCACGCCCCTCACGCTCATCCTCGGCCCGCTCGAGGACGTCCTCTCGTCCAAGACGGCGACGCTCGACGCCGAGGACCGCGACCGCCTCGAGGTCGTCCAGCGCAACGCGCACCGCCTCCTCAACATGGTCAACACGCTCCTCGACTTTAGCCGGCTCGAGAGCGGCAAGATGAACACGGTCTACCGCCCGACGCTCCTCGGCCCGAGGACGGCCGACCTCGCCGCCCTCTTCCGCTCGGCCATCGAGCGCGGCGGCGTCGAGTACAAGGTCGAGATCGACGACGACAAATGGGCCAAGTCGTCCCAGTTCTACCTGTCCGATGAGATGTACGAGAAGATCATCTTCAACCTCATCGGGTGCGTCCTCCTTCATCGTCGCCCCTCCTCCTCATCCTTCTCCTCCCTCTCCTCCTTCGTCTCCTTCTGCATCTTCTTCTTCCTCCTCGCTCTTCTCCCTCTCCCGCTCTCCTTGTGATCCGCACCTTGGGCTCGCACTGACTCGCGCCGTCGTCCCCGTCGACAGGAACGCGTTCAAGTACACACCGCCCAAGCCGGGCGCTCGGGTCACGATCAAGGTCTCGTTCACGACCAAGGAGGGCATCGTCTCGGTCGCCGACACGGGCGTCGGCATCAGCGACGCCGACATGAGCCTCATCTTTGACCGCTTCCACCGCGTCGACTCGGCGGCGAGGTCGTTCGAGGGCACCGGCATCGGCCTCTCGCTCGTCCTCGAGCTCGTCAAGGCGCTCGGCGGCACCATCACGGTCGACTCGAAGCTCAACCAGGGCAGCACGTTCACGGTCCGCCTCCCGCGAGGCCATGCGCACCTCGAGGACGACGTCGTCGACCACGAGCCGTACGAGATGGTCCAGCTCCCGCCTCGCGCCGCCCAGTCGCTCGCCATCATCAACGACGCCGCGTCGTGGCGCGTCGACGGCGAGGGCAAGTCGCCACCGTCGAGCGACCCGGGCCCGTCAGCCGAGCAGCGCATGTCGATCGGCAGCGCAGGTCGGCGCGCCTCGGAGGTCGAGCAGCTGCCGAGCGTCTTCAATCTCGAGAAGTCCAAGACGGTCTGCCTCGTCGTCGACGACAACCCTCAGCTGCGCTCGTTCATCGGCAAGACGCTGTCCAAGTGTGCGTCTCGGCCCTCTTCCTCACCCGCGCTCGCGCTCGATCCCCGTGCTGACCCCCGTCCTCGTCCCTCCCTCCTTCTCCGTGCAGCGTTCGCCGTCGTCGAGAAGTCGAACGGCAAGGAGGCGTTCGAGTACGCCAAGGCGCACCCCGAGATCTCGATCGTCGTCACCGACCTCGCCATGCCCGTCATGAGCGGTCGAGAGCTCCTCGCCGCCCTGCGCCAGCACCCCGACACGTCCCTCATCCCCGTCATCTTCCTCTCGGCCCAGGCCGGGTCCGAGGCCCGCGTCGACGCCCTCCTCCTCGGCGCCGACGACTACATCGTCAAGCCGTTCCAGGCGCGCGAGCTCCTCGCGCGCGTCAACGTCCACCTGCAGCTGGGCCACATGCGCAAGGAGCTCGAGCGGCGCGTGACGGAGCGCACGGCGGCCCTCATCGAGAGCGAGAAGAAGCTCAAGGAGCTCGCCGAGCAGCACCAGACGCTCGCGCTCGTCTCGCCCGTCGGCATCTTCCAGTGCGACACGCAGGGCAAGATGGTCGTGCGTCCTCTCTGCCTCTCTCGCCGTACCTGCTCCTCGAGAACCTTCCTGACGCCCCACCCCGCCCTCTCCTAGTTCACCAACCCGCGCTACCTCGAGATCTCGCACCACCCGGCCGACGCCCCGCTCGACCAGTTCGAGAACGACATCCACCCCGACGACGTCGAGCGTGTGCGCACCCAGTGGCACGACGCCATCGCCGACTGGCGCGCCGACAAGCCCGTCTCGACATTCGAGTACCGCTACAAGGCCGGCAACTGGGCGCAGCTCGAGGTCCGCTCCTTCGACAAGGGCTACATCGGCTCGATCGTGCGTCTCTCTCTCGTCGTCGTCATGAGCCGCTCGCGCGAGAGCCCTCTCTGCAGATCCTGACGCTCTCGCCCGTCTCGCAGACCGACATCTCGCACCAGAAGGAGGTCGAGGCGTTCCACATCCGCGAGGTCGAGCAACGCGCGCAAGAAGCCGAGGAGAACCGCCGCAACACCGAGATGTTCCTCGACATGTCGTCGCATGAGCTGCGCAACCCGCTCAGCGGCGTCTGGCAGAACGCCGAGGTCGTCGGCGGCTCGCTCGAGAAGTTCGTCGAGTTCCTCGACGAGGTGCGCCACCGGCCCGAGGTGCCGCTCGACAGCGCCACGGTCGAGGAGCTCCACAGCGAGATGCTCGAGAACGTCGACGCGATCGAGTCGATCATGCTGTGCGCCAGCCACCAGACGCGCATCGCCGACGACATCCTCAACGTCTCCAAGCTCAACATGGGCCTCCTGAGCATCAACGTCGCGCCGTTCGACCTCGTCGCAGCGGTGCGCGAGGTCGTCAAGACGTTCGAGGTCCAGAGCCACCAGCAGCAGATCAAGCTCGCGGTCGAGAAGGGCCCGTCGCTCTCCAAGCTCGCCGTCGACTGGATCGTCGCCGACTCGGGCCGCATCAAGCAGGTCACGTACAACTTCCTCACCAACGCGCTCAAGTACACGGTCGACTCGTCGCGCAAGAGCGTCACGGTGCACGTCGACGTGTACGACGGCCCGCCGCCGGTCCCGACCAACGCGATGCGCATCGCGTCGCCCAACCAGTCGTTCGAGCCGCCCGAGGACTGCGTGTGGTGCGTCGTCGGCGTCGAGGACTCGGGCAAGGGCCTGAGCGCCGAGCAGCTCAAGCTCCTCTTCGCGCGCTTCTCCCAGGCCAACCCCAAGAGCGACCAGTACGGCGGGTCGGGCCTCGGCCTGTACGTCAGCAAGAAGCTCGTCGAGCTCCATGGCGGCTTTATCGAGGTCGAGTCGACCCTCGGCCACGGCTCGACCTTCCGCTTCGCCATCCCGGCGCCCAGGACTGCACCGCCTCCTGTCGACGAGGGCAAGCTCCTGTCGCCGACCCCGACGCTCAGCGGCGTCGGCATGCGGTCCAAGCGCCCGACGAGCGCCGGCGGCCGTCCCGCCCTCTCCTCCTTCTCCTCCTCTTCCTCCACCTCCCCTCCCCCTTCTTTCCCCCTCCTCATAGTGGACGACAATACGATCAACGTATCTGTCATGAAGCGTCAGCTCAAGCTGAAGCACTTCGAGGTGACGACGGCGACCGACGGGCAGCAGGCGCTCGACATCCTCATGGAGGACGCGCGCGCAGCCGCTGCGAGCGCCGACGGCGACGAGGCGCACACTCCGATCCGGTGCGTCCTCATGGACATCGAGATGCCGATCATGGACGGCAAGACCGCCGTGCGCGAGCTGCGCCGTCGCGAGAAGGCCGGCGAGATCAGTCGTCGCTACGTGCGTCCTCTCTCTCCTCCCCTCATCTCTCTGTGCCCATCCCTGACGCCTCCCACCTCCACTTACAGCCTGTGTGCGCCGTGACGGGCAACGCGCGCGACGCTCAGAAGCGCGAGTGCCTCGAAGCCGGGTTCGACGACGTGCGTCCTCCTCTCTCCTCCTCGCACTCGGACCCGCTCGACCGTGTGCTGACGCTCTCCTCTCTCTTCTCGTGATGCAGATCGCGACCAAGCCGTACCGCCTCGCCGAGCTGCTGCAGCAGGTCAGCACCCTGACGGGCCTGCCGCTCCCTGCGCCTAAGTGATCCTCGTCGTCCCTCGCTCCCTCTCTCGCCCTTCCTCCCTCGCTCCCTACCCCATACCCTCCCTCTCTCGTCATTCCCTCTCTCTCCTTACATCGCATGAGTCTAGCTGTACAGCTCGCACGTGTTGCTCTGGCTCGCCTCGCCATTGTTGTTCGTCCTCCTCTCGCCCCCCAGGTGTACCCGCGACTCTGTAGTTCCTTGTCTAGACACTCTCTCCTCAGTCCGTGCAGTATACTCGCAGTGCACGCAGCTTGTTGTCCTCCTCCCCCCTCGACAGCAGAAAAAGCGAGACCGAGGATCGACCAAAGGGGTCGGCGTCACCTCGCGCCTGCCTCTCTCGCTCCTCCCTCAACCTCGCCGCCGCCGCTGCTGCCACGCACACAGCGCTAGAGCGAGACTACGAGCACCCACCCCTTCGAGCCAGCCCACACCGCCATGGACTACTCGCCGTCGCACCACTCGCGCCCTCGCTCCGTCGCAACCGGCCACACGGGCCAGTCGCGCCGGAGCAGCGTTACCAGCCGCCAGTCGCAGCTCATCAAGAAGAACACGGGTGCGTCCTGCCGCTCTTGCCCGCTGCGCCGCTCCCGCTCGTCGAGCTGTGGGAGGGCACGGTCGGTCTCGGGGGGAGATGGGCGGGACGGCAACTCGATGAGGCCCATACTCGCCTCTGAGCAGCTCGAGCGCACATTCACCGTCACCAGAGCACTTTGCTGACCCCGTACGCCTCTGCCCGCAGGCCCCTACGAGCTGCGCCCGTCCGACATCCTCATCGAGCGCTTCTCGGCGTGGAAGCGCCTCGTCAAGAACCTCATCACCTACTTTGAGGGCATCGCCGACATCGAGGTGCGCCTCCTTCGAGCACTGTACTCTCTGTCTCGAGCGAGCCGCCGCTGACTTGTCGCCATCTCCTTGCCCGCAGTCGAACACGGCCAAGGAGCTCACCAAGTTGGGCGGCGTCATCCAGGTCCCCTTCCGCGAGGGCAACCAGTTCCTCGGCGAGGGCGGCGTCCAGGACATCTTCTACGGTGTCGTGCGTTTCCTCCCTCCCTCTCTCGCTCGCCCGTACGACACGCTCGAGCAGTGTTGACTGACGCCGCCTCGCCTCCACCCTCTCGCACCCATCGTCCCTCAATTTAGCGCGAGCGCACTCGCCTCATCGCCGACCACCACGCCAACCTCGCCAAGACGGTCGAGGGCTCGATCGTGCAGCACCTGCAGAAGCTCCGCACCGAGCTCAAGGCGCACATCAAGAACATCCAGCAGGACACGGGCAAGCTCGCCGCGTCGGTCGCCAAGGAGCGCGAGACATCGACCAAGATGATCACCGACCTCGCGCGGAGCATCACGATGCTCAAGAACACGCCCATGGGCGTCCACGCCAAGGAGGACCCGTGGTTCACCAACTCGCTCGTCGCGCGCCAGCTCCAGAAGCAGGTCCACGAGGAGAACGCGCTCCAGAAGAGCATCATCATCATGCAGCAGAACTCGGAGCACTTTGAGGAGGGCGTCGTGCGCGCGATCCAGATGGCGTGGCAGACCTTTGACGAGTGGAAGTGCGTCCTCCTCATCATCTCTCTCCTCGCGGTCTCGAGCTCGTCGACCTGCAGCAGCTGACTCCTCGCTCGCTCTTCCTCTCTGCAGCGCTCGTGCCTCGTCGTCGGTCCAGGAGACGTGGCAGACGATGGGCGAGCTCATGCGCTCGGTTGCGCCGACGACCGAGTGGATCGCGTTCGCGTCGCGGTCCGAGTACCTGCTCGACCCCGAGACGCCGCTGCGCAACCCGCTCACGATCAACTACCCGGGCAAGGACGACCCGTCGGTGATCCCGGTCCACCAGGGCATCCTCGAGCGCAAGAAGCGCTACACCAAGACGTACAAAGAGTCGTTCTACATCCTCACGCCGGCGGGCTACCTTCACGAGTACCCCTCGTCGGACCTTTCCAAGCACCCGAACCCGGAGCTGTCGCTGTTCCTGCCCGAGTGCACCCTCGGCGCGCCGACCAACCCGCAGGCGCGCTCGCACAAGTTCCACATCGACGGCAAGAAGAGCATCGGCGGCGACGTCGGCCAAAAGTCGGGCCTGTTCGCGCTCGACACGAGCTTTACGTTCCGCGCGCGCTCGCACGACGAGATGCTCGAGTGGTGGAACGACGCCAAGCAGCTCTCCAAGGTCTACCTCACGGCCTCGGAGCCGTTCGACCGCTCGGGCCCGGTCCCGGCCGCCGTGCGCGCCGCGGGCTACATCTCGGAGGACGAGGACGAGTACGAGACGGACGAGGGCGGCTCGTCGGTCGAGGAGACGTCGGACGGCGAGTACGAGGACGAGGAGGAGGACCACCGCGCCCACCACCACCACCACGCCCACGCCCAGCACGCCTCGTCGGGCCAGCAGCACCAGCAGCAGGCCGCCCAGCCGAGCACGACCTACGCCTCGGCCGGCTCGGCGCCCGCCCTCGGCGCGCCCGTCCGCTCGTCGTCGACCCACCAGGACGGCGCGTCGGCCGCGCCCGCCTACTCGGCCCCGGCTGCCGGCAGCGGCATCGCGACGGGCGCGGGCGGTTACGCCGTCGAGAAGAAGGGCGGCCCCGCCGGCGCCGGTGCCGGTGGTGCGCCGGGCGCGTCGGGCCCGGCGGGCGGCCCGAGCGGGCACCACGCGCCCGACTCGAGCGAGGAGGACGAGACGGACGAGGGCGACGAGGAGTCGGACGACGATGAGGACGAGCACGAGGAGGAGACGGCGGCGGCGGCGGCGCAGGACAAGCCGACGCCGTCGGGCCCCAAGGAGCCGACCGTCGACGGCGAGGACAAGCCGGTGGTGTCGCAGTTTGTGGAGCAGCTCGGCGGCAACTCCGAGGCCAAGAAGGAGTAGATGAGCAGGCGCGTCTCTCTTCTCCTCGTCGTTGTCATCGTCGTCGCCGAGCCTCGGCTGACTTTGCCCTCGCTCGCGCAGTCAGCTCGACAAGGACCTCTCCCTCCCCTCGCCTACCTCTCCCTATCAACAGACCCTGCCTTGTGTCTCTTCCCCAAAGCCCCTCTCACGATCTAGCACCACCTGCCCTTTAATCTCGAGCGGCCCGTCGCCCTCCCTCTCAAACTTGCTGCTTGTGAAACCGACTTGTACACATTCTCTCTCTCGCTCCCAGACCGTGTGTGACGACGAGCGAGCGTACGAGAGATGGCACTGCAGAATCTCGCGCACGACGAGGCTGAACACGACCCGGCCGAACATGCGCAGAGAGAAAGAGGGTCGAGCGCGCCGACTCGCCCTCGGACAGCCACAGCACTGATACCAGACATCCACCAGGCCTCTGGCTCATACTCTTGCTGTCGTCGTCGCTGCGAGTGTGCGAGAAGAGTTAGGGAGGGTCGAGCGCGCCGACTCGCCCTCGGACAGCCACAGCACTGATACCAGACATCCACCAGGCCTCTGGCTCATACTCTTGCTGTCGTCGTCGCTGCGAGTGTGCGAGAAGAGTTAGGGAGGGCCGTCGCGAGCGAGGGAGAGAGCGAAGGACGAGCGCACGCTTGGGCCTCCCGGGGTGCGTGCGCGAGCGCTGCGCCTCGACGACCGTCGTCGCGCCTCCTCCCGCTGCCGTGTACGTGTAGCTGACGACCTTTATGACCGGCGAGGGCACGAAGACGTGCTTGGGGTTGTCCGGCGGCGTCGAGGAGGTGACGGGGACCTTGACCGGAATCGACGTGGACCCAAAGATGCGCGTTGTCCTCGTCGTCTGCGTCGGTCGAGGGCGCTTTGGGTTGAGGGCACGTTCGTCGAGGGCTCGGCGCGAGTGAGCTGGCTTGAGCGCTGCGAGAAGGCGTGCGGGAGGGCGAGCGAAAGCTGGAAGGGGTCAGTGCGCGCACCGAGCGAGACGCGGGCTCAGATCTCGACGCACCTTTGACGTTGATGATGACCTGGAAGGGGACGACGACCTTGACCCTGCGTGTCTTGAGGGGTACGAGCGCGCTCGGCAGCGAGAGGACGGGGAGCCTGCCAATCGCGATGCTGATTTGTGCGAGCCTGCTCGACAGCGCGGCGGCGACGCCGTCGACAGTCGCCGTGGCTGAAGGTGCCGTCGTCGTTGGCAAAGACGCGTCGTTGACGTTCTTGGGGTTCGACCCGCCACCGTCTTGAGGGAGAGGTGCGGAGCGAGCGCAGCTCGTCGTCAGCGCGCCGACGACCAGGACGAGGTACCAGCGCATCTCGGCTTCGAGATACCGAGCGCGTGTAGCTGATATGAGGAGCTTGAGGGACGATGAGCTTGAGATGTCGACGTGCGAGATGTTCAAGGGCAAGGAAGACAGCGAGAGCAGCTTGGCAGGGCGATGGCTGGCCAGGGATCTGGCTCCGATGGCTGAGGAGTACCGCTCGAGATCGAGTGATAGTCTCGCTCGAGCGAGTGAGGATGCTTTTGATGAAGCGGGACGAGCAAGCAAGCGGTGCGGGACCCGCTGCGGCGGCGGACGGTGCCGCCGACAAGCTCCGCCTGCCTCGTTGCGCTGACTCGGACCCGTCAAGCTCTCCTCCGAGAGGCAGAGAGCTGCAGCAGGCAAGCTGTGCGCTGGGAAGCCGTGCGCCGAGCGTCGTCGCCACGTCGACGGCCAGCTTCTCCTCGGTGCGCCCGGGCCGCTCCTCATAGCTAGCTCGAGCGAGCCGACGACCTTCCAGCCCGGCCTCGCCACCGCCTACGCCCTTCTCGACACCGTCGCCCTCGGCGGCGAGCCCGCCTGCGCCTGATTGAGGCGGTGCGCACAGCTGAGCCGTGGGAGGAAGCGCGGGAGCGAGGCGGCGGGGCGTGGCAGGGAGCACAGCCACGACCGCTCGTAGGGCACAGGGCAGGTCCTGAATCGCTGCGTGGCCGCCACGAGACGAGAGCAGCTAGATTGAGGCTTGCGAGAGAAGAGGGAGGAAGCACGAGCTGGGCGAAGCCGCGGTCGGGCCGACTCGGCGAGCGGGGGCGGCTTCCCCGCGGCAATGCGGCGCCAGCTCGCTCGAGCCTCTCCTCTGCCGTAACTCCGATACGTGTCGCTCGAGAGCGTCATTGCAGAGGAGACTAGCTACTTAGGGTAGCGCGGCAGGAGCGAGTCTCGGAGGCAAAACGGCACGGCCGTTGCGGGTTCGTGGGAGGACAAAGCTGTACACAGAGCAGGGTGCAGAGAGGGTATAGGGGCACAGACATCGTAGGTAGGTACGGGTGACGAGGTGCGAGAGGAATAGTGAGACGGGGCGGGAGGTCGAGATGCGCGAGGACGAAGCGATTAGGCGAATGAGGAGGGAAGCTGAGGGCGAGAGCGAGGCTGAATGGCAAACGGCGGCTACTTGCGGCGCTGGAAGGTCCTGTGAGGGTGCCGAGGCAGGTCAGCTTGGCGCTCGCCCAGATGAGGGGCGAGGGGAGAAGGGCGAGGAGACGCACTTGTTGAGGAGCGCAAGCACCTTGGACACGTTCAAGCTCACTGCGTCCGCGTCGGCGCGTTCAGCTCCAAGTCGCACGAGACGAGCACGACGAGGGAGCGAGAGAGCCCGGCGACGCACCGTATTCCATGTCGAGCTGCTCGACGCCCTGGTTCTTCTTCTCGAGCAGGTCGTCAATCTTGAGGTCCATCTCGAGAATCGCCTTCTCGCGGCCCTTGCTGCTCACGTGCAGGTGGTCAGCTCGACGTCTGCAGAAGAAGGGAGAGGCGGGTGAGGAGGAGGAGGAAGGAGGAAGACGCACTAGTGCAGGGCGATGAGGAAGGCTCCCGGCGACGGCGACGATACGAGGAAGAAGATGCTTGGTCGCCTGCGAGTCGAGAGCACATGCAGAGAGTCAGCACGAGCGCGCATGTCGACGAGGAGAGAGGAGGAGGTGCGAGCGCAAGACGGACCGGTTCTCGGGCACGTTCGTCTCGATGATGACGCCGTCCTTCTCGAACTGCTGGTGCGTGAACTTGAACGGGCCCATGTTGGCCGTGCCCTTGCCCTGCTTGGCGTCCTTGCCCGCGACCGTGACGACGCCGACGCCACCCGACTGGCCCTTCTTGCCCGTCGCGCTCGTCTGGCGCACGTTCTGCAGGTACGCCTTGTACTGCTCGAGCTGGGACCGCAGGTACGCGTTGTGGTCGCAGATCGTCTTGTACACACTGTCGAGGCTCTTGGTCTCGACGACGACCTTCTCGCGCAGGTTGCCGAGGTGCGCGAGCTCGGCGGCGACCTCGTCCGTCAGGAGCTTGTACCCGTCGCGGCGGTCGGCGAGCCGCAGCTCCTCGAGCTCGCGCAGCATCTCCTTGACCTTGATGCCCTTGCGCACGAGCGTCGCGTCCTTGGCCGTCGCGGCCGTCTCGGCGACGACGGGGAGCTGGATCGGCCGTCGCTCGGCGAGTCGAGGGAGCGACCGGATGAGCTGGACGAAGATGCTCTTGGTCTCGAGGTACAGGATGTCGTTCTGCGTCACGTTGTTCTCGGCCATGAGCGCCGTCGTGATGTCCTGGATCGGCATCTCCCACCGCGAGTAGAGCGGCAGCTCGACGCCGCGGTTCTCCTTGCGCGGGACCTGCGCCGGCGCCGGCCCGAGCTCTTCGAGGAGGATGCGCAGGTGCTGCTTGTCGTTCGGGGCCTGCGTCGGGGAGAAGGAGTGGCGAGAGGGTCAGAACGTGGGCGGGAGGAGCCGCAGCGCGAGAGGAGCGAGGGGGTCGACGCACGAGGACGTCGAGGTGCTGGACGAGGAGGCTCTGCGTGTTGTACAGCTCGTTGAGCGTGATGTTGATCTGGAGGTCCTTCTTCGACAGCGCCATGTACTGGTCCATCTGCGCATCGAGGATCGGGACGGTCAACCTTCTGCACCTCGAGCGAGTCAGGATCGAGAAGGAGGACCGCAGGTCTCGCCGACGCACCTCGAGCGTGTCGTAGAAGTCGGGCACCTCGCACAGGGCGTTGAGGAACTGGTTCATGCGCGTCTTGTTGTTGTCGACGAACGGCTGCAGGCTCATCATGTAGGCCTCCTTGGCGTAGCTCGGCTTGTTGGCCAGGTTCTGCAGCATCTTGGCGATCTGTGTCGAGTGCAGGAGAGGGGCAGGGAGTGAGACGAGTCAGTCGGGAGGGCCGAGAGGAAGAGGAGGGCCGAGGGGGAAGGGAGGGGGACGCACGAGCGTGAGCGTCCGTCGAGGGTGCTTGGCCGACGCCGGGAGCGAGTCGATGAGCATGTAGGCTTGCGGCGTGACGATGGCCGGGTTGATGAAGCGCAGGAAGAAGAAGCCGCCGATGAGGGAGCAGATGGCAAAGTCGGTCGCCTCGGGGTACTTGCGCTGCGGGCGCCGATGAGCTCCGCTACGTCAGTTTGCGGGCCTCGGCGTGCGCACGAGACGACGAGCGAGCGAGCGGGAGTGCGCCGCACCTTTGTCAAGCTCCGGATCTGCTTGCAGATCCACCGGATGCCGTACGGCACGCTCTCGATGCCGTTCATGATGGTGAGGAGGAACGAGTTGGCGATCTCCATGAGCATCGTGAGCCGCGGCGCGATGATGTTCTGCACGTCCGGGTTGGCGGCGGCGACCTCGGGCGTCACGTTGCGCGGCAGGTCCTCGGGGAGGTCACCCGTCTCGTCCTGGATCGAGTTGAGCATCTGCTCGTAGACCTGCACGTGTCGTGAGCGTCGTCAGCACTCTCGCTCGACGACGCGAGGGTGAGAGCGAGGAGAGAGGACGCACCTTGAGCGGGTTGATCTCGAGGTTGAGGTCCTTGTGCTCGATCAAGCTGTTGATGCGCTCGGCGAGGACGCCCTTGAGGTAGCTCTGCCCGGGTCCTCGGCGCGTGTAGGTCGTCATCATGCGCGACACGGGCGTGTTGGCGCGCAGGAGCGAGCCGAACTCGGTCGCCGTCTCGAACTGGGCCGCGAGGACCGACTGCGGGCGAGAGGGCGAGAGGCGTGAGCGCGATGGGAAGGGCAGCATGGAGGAGAGAGCGGCGCACCTGGAACATGGTGAGGAGGAGGTGCTCCTCGCGCGACTCGTACTGGTTGCCGTACAGCGTGAACATGACCGTCTGGAGGAGCGTGTCGATCTCGCTCAGCGACACGAGCCGGCACAGCGAGGCGATGTGTCGAGGCTCGGATTGGAGGAGGAAGAAGAGGTTCGAGTATTGCTGTTGCGCGAGACGAGGTCATTTAGGATGCAGAAGAGAGAGAGGAGAGAGGGAGGAGGACGCACCTGCTGCCGCCGCTCGTCCATGTCCGTCTCCTCGCCCTCCTCGACGTCTTCGAGATGCTCCTTGACCTCTTCCCGCTCGTCAAGGGCCATGCGCTGCAAGGTCCGCTGGGTCAGTGACGGCTCGAGGCGCGAGGGCTGGCTTGAGAGCGAGAGCGAGGGACGCACATTCTGGATGAGCAGCGCTATCCGGCTGTCGAGGTACCGCACGTCGCGCTCGAGGACAAAGTTCTTCTTGCTCTGCGCCGAGATGCGCGCCTTGAGGTCGCGCAGGCGCTTCTGGGCTGCGCGCGGTGAAGAGAGAGGCGGGCGTCAGCGTCTGGAGCCAGGCGAGGGGGAGGGGGTGCGGCGGGTCGTGCGGGCGTGCACAGCGGGGCAAGCGCGTGCTGCGCTGCTGTGCGCGCCTGGCTGTGCAGCGACTGAGGCTGGACCCGCTGCGCCACGATCCACCCGCCCACAGCTCGAGGGAGAGCCGACTGACCGCGCGCCAACTCGTCCTCGATCTCGGTGTCCTGGTCGGCGATGAGGCTCTGCAGGGCCGAGTAGCGGTTGGTCGAGCGGCTTGCGCCTGCGCTCGCTGCGAGGCTCGCCATGGCGGGTGCTTGCGCGGGAGCTGGGCGGGGTGAGCGGGTCGCGGGGGCGGCGATGAGATGAGGCGGCGGTGTTTGGGTCGGCGGCGACGGCGAGGCGCGAGGTCGAGGGCGCGTGCGAGGCGGTGTGCTCTGCCGTGGCGCGTGTCGGTGTGCGCGTGTGGCTCTAGCCGGGCTGCAGCCGAGCGAGGTGGTCGAGGAAGGAGGAGCGGGCGCGAGGGGGGGCCGGCTTGCCTGGCCGAGGCGCGTGTCGGCCAGCTTGAGCGCTCCTCCCCGCAACCTCTCGCCTTGAATAAGCCCGCCGCTAAACGTAATGCAGGGTTCGCGCCGGTCAAGTAACCAGCTCTTGCCCTCTTCCTCCCCTCCTCTCCCTTCGCTCGTTTCCCTCCTCGCTCCTCGTCGTGCACGGACCGCTTGTGCATTCTTCCGTGCGCTCTCTGCGCGTGCTCATCCTGGTCAACCAGTACGAGTCGGCCCTCGCAGCGAGGCGAGCCCGACGGAAAGGGGTCGAGCGCTGGAGCGGTCCGCGCGCGACGACCGCTTCCTCTCACGCTCGTCGGCCCGTGCACCTCCGAGCCCGAGCAGCCGTGCGCCCTTCAGCCCGATGCAGCGCAGACGATCCCGTCCCGCTCGAGGAACCTCGTCAAGCAGCGACGCAGCGCCGCCGCCGCTCTTCTGTTCCGTCCTTATCTCGCTCGGGCCTCTGCCCGCTCGCTGCGCTCTCCACAGCTGCGGGCTTTTCGCTGCGGCCTTCGCGACGCTCGTCTGCATTGTTCAGCGGCGCAGGGCCGACGCGCGCCGCTCGACTTTCACGAGCCGAACCGCTGCAGGGAGCGCTCGAGCAGCGTCGGGACGGAAAGTCTCTCGACGGCAGCGACAATGGGATCCGCGGTCTGAGTCTGAGATCATTGCTGAGCGCTCGTAATGAACGTGTCAGCTTGCGGGAGGGGAGCGGCTGCGCCGGCCCGAGCAGCGAGCGCCTCGTGGCAGGGAGGAGGAGGAGGAGGAGGAGGAGGAGCGGGTCCGTGTGCCTCGCGTCTTCGAGTCTCCTGGGGCTGCCCGTCGAGCCGAGCGCGACTGGTGGGCGTGCGAGAAGTCACGCTGGCGCCTTCGACGAGCGAGCGCGAGCAGGAACACGAGCACCAGGAGAAGGAGATCCGTCGTCGAGAGCTGGGCGACTGCACACGGGCACGCCGCAGATCGACACCGCAGTCGAGGCGCGAAGTACGCAGATGCATCTGTGGGTCGTGCGCCGCAAGAAGGGGACGAGGGGGGACGTCGAAGGGCGAGGAGGAGTGGGGGAGAAGAGGTCGAGGGCGCAGGTCCGCGAGAGAGGAAGGCGCCACTGCGCTCGGCCCTCGTCGAGCACATCACCAAGTGCGAGCGGAGCAGGCAGCTTCGGACGTACGAGGGCGGGTCAGACGAGACGAGCGGACCAGCGGAACGACCTTTAAAGTTCAGCGTGCAGACGTCCACGACTATCAGTTGAGGGAACCGAGCGGCCGCCAAGCCGTCATGGCGGTCGGCCGGCCCGCACAGGAACGCGGACGGCTCTGGTCGATCAAAGCGCCATTGAGCGGGGGATGAAGCAGAGAGAGAGAGGGAGCGCAGCGCACGAAGGGGTCCGAGTGCCCCGGGGGTACGACGACTCGACGAGGCACGGTGGAGGAGGCCAGGCTCGACGTCAGGCGAAGCCGAGGGAGACAAGATTGAGGTGCCCACTGACCTGCCGGAAGCGGACTTGGAAGCGCGTCAGCTCGAGAGAGGGCCCAAAGCTCGGAGGGGCGGGCGCGCGCGCGCGGCGGTGGTGGACCGCCAGAGGGTCAGAGACAAGGCGGAGCTGCCGTGAAACAAGCTTGTCTCTATCCAGCGCTGCAACCCAGGCAGCAGCAGCAGAGCCTTGCACCCGGCTGCGAGTCCCCCCTCGGAAGCGAAGTCCCCTCGTCGTCGTCGTCGTCGCTCGCCTCGCCCGCCCGCCCGCCCCGGTCTTGCGGCCGACCTCGACCCTGGTTGCCCTCCCCCTCCTGCCCCTCTACTGTCTCGTCGCTCAGCACCGCCGCTCGTCTCGACTAGCGAGCAGCAAGCAAGCTCCGCACCCAGCACCACAGCCGAGCCTCGACGACCCAGCACCTCGCTGCCCTTCGTCGCCCTCATCGACCTCGCCCTCTCGCCCTCGTCCGATCTGGGCACCGGTCCCGCGACTGTCTTGGTCTCGCGCCGGTCCGAAGGTGCGCATCGTCCCACCCCGGCCACCCTGTTCCCGCCCGTCCCGCGCCCCTCGTCGCTCCGTCGTCGCCCGTCGCCCGCGCCGTCGCCGCCCTTCCTCCCACGACCGAGCCTCGCTGACCCCGCCCTCTCCCTCACTCCCTCGCCCTCCTGCCTGCTCTGTGCACTCTGGGCATGGCCACAGTCTGCAAGCTACACGGTACCGCATCCGCCTGGCCGTCGTCCATGTCCTTTGTCGCCTCGAGTCGCGACGGTCCGTCCCTCCCTCCTATTGTTGACGAGAGTCTCGCTCGACAACTACAGCAGGGCTGACCCTTCCTGCTCGTCTATAACAGACTCGTACCAGCCCAAAGGCACCAGCTACGACTCGTACGTCTCGGTCCCGCAGGGCGCGCGCACCGTCCCCAACTCGCCCTCGTTCGCCCACGGCCACCACGCCCCGCCTCGCTCGGCCTACCCGGCCTACGGCGCCATGAACGGCGCGTACGACCCGTCCGCCTCGACGAGCGCCGACCTCCTCCCGCCCATCACCGACCACCTCGTGTCGCCCCTCGTCGGCGCCGCCGGCCACCACTCGCAGCCCACGAGCCCGCTCGTCGCCGGCGGCTCGGGCGCCTACTTCACGACGTTCGAGCCTGCGCCCGGCGGCACCATGCCGGCCGCGAGCGCGCCGCACAGCCGCCAGACGAGCCTCGACGCGCCCCGGCAGGGCTACCACTCGTCCGGCTCGGCCCTCCCTCCTCCCGACCGCGTCGTGACGCCCGACGCCGGCGCGCCGCCTGCGCCGTCGTCGGCGCCGTTCGGCTCGTCGCTCAAGGTCGTCCAGTGGACGCCGCAGCGCGGCGACGAGGGCACCCAGGTCACCGTCATCCTCGACGCGGCCGCCGTCCGCTCGGCGCGCCCCACGCCCGTCACGGGCCACCCGGCCTCGTTCGGCACGGGCTCGCCCGCGCTCGGCGGCGCGGGCCTGCAGCCGCAGGCGTCGGCGGGCGTCAACCGCCGGTTCGCCGTCCTGTTCGGCCACGCGCCCGCGCCGACAAAGTTCACGCGCGCCCAGGCCATCGACGGCAACGGCGTCGGGCAGAGCATGAGCGCCGGCCCGAACGAGGAGGACGCGTTCGTCGTCCTGACGGCGTTCGTCCCCGCGCGCAGCGCCATGAGCGCCCCGGGCGAGCGCGCCATGGTCTACGTCCAGAGCGTCGACACCGACTCGAACGCCGTCGTCGAGCAGTGCATCGTCGGCGAGTGGGACCCGCAGCGCGGCGGCGCGGCGTCCTCGTCGGCGGCGGCCGCGGCGCACGGCATGCCCGCGACGCCCGAGCGCACGCGCCTCGGCGCCCTCAAGCGCTCGGGCGACGACCTCGTCAGCGGGCGCGAGGCGCCCGGCCTCCGCAGCCCGCACCTCGTGCCCGGCGGCGGCGCAGGGTCGGTGCACGGCTCGCCGGCGCGCTCGCAGGGCGAGTGGGGCGCGCACCCGGGCATGCACGCGTCGCCGGCCCTGTCGCAGCACGCGTTCCCGGCGCCGCCCGGCGGCGGTGGGCTCGTCGACGACCAAGGGCAGCAGCACGGCGACATGGGCGGCGCGGCGTACCCTCGGCAGCCCGAGCTGATCCGGACGTCGCAGATCCACGCGCCCAAGAACGGCTACGGCGCGACGCTGTCGCACAAGGTCATCCTCAAGCTCCAGGGCGACCTCAACACGATGGGCATGGGCTGGAGCAACGAGGAGTGGACCAACCGCCGCCGCCTGATCCAGTTCTGGCCGCAGCAGGACGGCAACGTCATCAACGTCGGCTTCCGGCCCATCGCCCAGAGCGAGTACGTCCAGAACGCCATCGTCATCTCGTGTATCTTCCGCGACGAGTGGAACGAGTGCTTCGTCACGAGCGTCGACGCCATCTACCTCCTCGAGGCCCTCGTCGGCTCGCGCTTCACGGTCGAGGAGAAGAACCGCATCCGCCGCAACCTCGAAGGGTTCAAGCCGCAGACCGTGTCCAAGAGCAAGCCCGACGCCGAGCCCTTCTTCAAGCTCATCATGGGCTTCCCCAACCCCAAGCCGCGCAACATCGAGAAGGACGTCAAGGTCTTCCCCTGGAAGGTCCTCGGCCCGGCGCTCAAGAAGATCATGTCGAAATACGTGCGCCTCTCGTCCCTCTCGTCTCGCTGTCGATGTGCGCGAAACTGACGCTCGCACCCGCTCGCCCCCCTCGCAGTCGGCCAACTACCCGATCGGCGCCGACGGCGCGCCCATCGCGCTCCCTCCCGCCGTCACCGAGCCGACCGACGACGACGGCACCGACCCGAACCGCTCGCCCACAGGGACGCCGCACCTCGGCCACGCCCAGGTCGGCGGGCCCTCGTCGGCCGCGAGCCCGCGCGTCGGGCACCACCTCGCGCCGAGCCCGCACCTCGGGCACCACGCGCAGCAGCAGCGCAGCCCGCACATGGGCCACGCCGTCGCGAGCCCGCACCTCGGCGCGAGCGCCAACGGCGGCGGCGGTGGGGCGGCGAGCGCGAGCGGGACGCCGCACCTGAGGAGCTACTCGGACGGCGTGCAGTACTCGCAGGCGGGCGGCAGCGGCGCGCAAGGCGGCGCGTACGACGCGCGGGACCGCAGCGGGCAGTGGCCGTCGCCGCCGGCGCACCGGTCGGGCGATGTCGAGGGAGGAGGAGGGCCGTCGAGGGACGAGCCCTGACGGGGCGCTCTCGCCTCTTCGTGACGCGTGGAGGAGGAGGAGACGATGTCGATGCAGGTGCTGCGCTTGGTTCCCGCTCTGTTTGTACCCCCCCAGCTTGAGATACCCCCCTTCCTCTCCCTCGCCGTGGCTCGAGCCCCTCCTGTCCACCTTCCTACCTCCCTCTCTCGCCCTCGGTTAGCCAGCTTGTCGCCTCTCCTTTCGTACGTTCTCGCAACAGATGCGCAGCTTTGTCCCACATCGTCTGAGCGGTTTGCGAGAGCGACAGCCGACGACCTTCCTCGTCGTTCCCCGAGGAAGCGGCGCCGGCCTCATTTTCTGCGAGTCTCTCTGCAGATCTGAGTGGAGTGGAGAGTACTTCTTGAGCTATACAAGCCCATCGACAAAGACCGGCGAGCGAGAGCCGAGTTTCGCGGTTGCCATCAGCTTCTCGAGCGAGCTCTCGCCCTCCTCCTCCTCACCTCCCAAGCACAACCACCATGACCAGCGTTATCGGATTCGGTGCGTACGCCTTCCCGAGGCTCTCTAGCACGGACTCGAGCTAACCAGGACCTCCCCCGGCGCAGACATTGGCCAGTACGGCAGCAAGGTGCGTTCTCTCGCGACTTGGAGCGAGCGCAGCCCGACCTCGCGCCTCGCCCCGCCCGGGACAGGGTGGTGCAGGCTGGGATGCCTCTACCGCACTTTCTCGGCACATTGCGCTCGTCGTGGACCACCCGGCTGACCCCGCTGCCTCGTCCACCTCTCAGATCGGTGCCGCCCGCAACCGTGGCATCGACATCCTCGTCAACGAGGTCTCGAACCGCGCGACGCCGTGCGCCCTGCTCCCTCACCCTCGCTGTGCATCCCCGCCGCGAAGCTGACCCGCCCCGGTGCCGCAGGTCGCTCGTCGCGTTCGGCCCGCGCTCGCGCATGATTGGCGAGTCGGCCAAGACGCAGGAGACGTCCAACTTCAAGAACACGGTCGGCTCGCTCAAGCGCCTCATCGGCCGGACATTCGAGTGCGTCACTCGTTCCCCTCGGCGGCGCGACTGTGCGACAAAGAGGAGGTCGAGGAGAGCCTGCGCTGACCGGCTGCTTCTCCCCAACTCGCGCAGGGACTCGGACATCGAGGTCGAGAAGCAGTTCATCAACGCCGAGCTTACCAAGGTCGGCAACACCGTCGGCGTCAACGTGCGTGCCTCTGCTCCCCGTCGCACCCGTCCCTCCCAAGAGGCCCGACCGCTGACGCTCCCTCTCCCTCGTCCGCTCCGTCCCTCACAGGTCAACTACCTCGGCGAGAAGACGACGTTCTCGGCGACGCAGCTCTACGCGATGTACCTCGCAAAGCTCCGCGACACGGCCGCCGTCGAGCTCAAGTCGGCCGTCAACGACGTGACGGTCGCCGTCCCCGTGTGGTACACCGAGGCGCAGCGCCGCGCCGTCCTCGACGCCGCCGAGATCGCCGGCCTCAACTGCCTGCGCCTCATCAACGACACGACCGCGACCGCGCTCGGGTACGGCATCACCAAGACGGACCTCCCGACGACCGAGGAGCCGTCCAAGAACATCGCGTTCGTCGACATTGGCCACTCGGACTACTCGGTCTCGATCGTCTCGTTCAACAAGGGCCAGCTCGTCGTCCGCGCCACCGCCTTTGACCGCCACTTTGGCGGCCGCGACTTTGACCTCCTCCTCGTCAAGCACTTTGCCAAGGAGTTCGAGACCAAGTACAAGATCGACGTCCTCTCGAACAAGAAGGCCACCTTCCGCCTCTCGGCCGCCGTCGAGAAGCTCAAGAAGATCCTGTCGGCCAACTCGCTCGCGCCCCTCTCGGTCGAGTCGATCATGAACGACATCGACGCTTCGTCGACCATGGAGCGCGAGCAGTTCGAGGAGCTCATCGCGCCCCTCCTCGAGCGCGCCACGGTCCCCCTCGAGCAGGCGCTCGCCGCGTCGGGCCTCACCAAGGACGACCTCGAGGCCGTCGAGCTCGTCGGTGGCTCGACCCGCGTCCCGGCGCTCAAGCAGCGCATCCAGGACTACTTCGGCAAGCCCCTGTCGACGACGTGCAACCAGGACGAGGCCATCGCGCGCGGCGCGACGCTCGCGTGCGCCCAGGTGTCGCCCGTCTTCAAAGTGCGCGAGTTCACGACGACCGACGCCCAGCTGTTCCCGATTAAGCTCGTGTGGGAGGCCTCGGCCGACGCCGCCGCCGACGAGGGCACCGAGATCGTCGCGTTCGACGTCGGCAACGCCATCCCGTCGACCAAGGTCCTGTCGTTCCAGCGCTCCGAGGCGTTCGACCTCGAGGCGCGCTACGCCAACCCGGACCAGCTCCCCGGCGGCGTCAACCCGTTCATCGGCAAGTACACCGTCAAGGGCGTCAAGCCCGCCGCCGAGGGCGGCAAGAGCCAGGTCAAGGTCAAGGCGCGCCTCAACCTGTCGGGCGTCCTCAGCTTCGAGGGCGCGACCCTGATCGAGCAGGGCCCCGAGGAGGAGGAGGCCGCCGCGCCGGCGCCGATGGAGACGGACGCCGCCGCCGAGGGTGCCGACGCCGCCGCGGCCGCGCCCGCCGAGCCGGCCAAGAAGGTGCGCAAGACGGTCAAGACGGCGCTCCCGACCACGTCGGCCGGCCTCGGCCTCGACACGTCGCTCGTCAACGACTTCCGCGAGAAGGAGGGCCAGATGCACTCGACCGACAAGCTCGTCCTCGAGACCGAGGACCGCAAGAACGCGCTCGAGGAGTACGTGTACGAGATCCGCGACCGCCTCGAGTCGTCGTGGAAGAAGTTCTCGTCCGACGACGACAAGACCAAGCTGCGCGAGCTCGCGACCCAGGCCGAGGACTGGCTCTACTCGGACGAGGGCGAGGACGCGACCAAGAGCGCCTACGTCGAGCGCCTCTCGGGCCTCAAGGCCCTCGGCGACCCGGTCCACCTGCGCATGCGCGAGACGGACGACCGCCCGCGCGCCGCCGCCCAGCTCCGCGATCTCCTCAACGAGTACAACACCAAGATGAGCAACGACGCCGAGGTCGCCCACATCCCCGAGGACAAGCGCATGAAGGTCATCGAGACGGTCGCTAACGCCGAGTCGTGGCTCTCCAACGTGCGTCTCCTCTCTCTCTCGCTCCTCTCTCGCCTCGAGGTCTCTGTGCTGACGACCCCCTCGTGCGCCCACTTCTGCAGAAGCTCGCGTCGCAGGCCGAGAAGATGCCGTACGAGAAGCTGTCGCTCACCTCGACCGACATCCTCAAGCGCAAGGACGAGGTCTTCAACGTGTGCGCCCCGATCGTCACCATCCCCAAGCCCAAGGCCAAAGTCGACGAGCCCAAGGAGGCCCCGTCGACAAAGGAGACCCCGGAGGCCGAGATGAAGGACGCCGAGAGCGTGCCCGTTGAGGGCGAGCAGGCCAAGGAGTCTGGCGATTCGACTATGACTGATCTCGACTAGGCGGTTCCCTCCATCCATCCTCACCCATCGTTGATGTACGTATCGAGCCGCCGTAGTGCAAAACACCCAGCTCTAGAACTTCTCCTCCCTTGCGCTCGTCTCTGCCGCCCGAGAGAGCTAGCGAGCGCGTCTTCGAGAGCTTGGTCGTCGTCGGCTGTCCTTCCGAGAGAGCGCTACACCAATAGGCCGCCAGCGAGGCGAGGGACGTATGCGCGAGAGCGGGATGCGAGCGGGGAGGTGAGCGAGACGGGCTCGCGGCCTGCGCCTGTTCGAGCGCCAGGACCAACTGCTCTGCGATCTAGTAGCTCTGAAGCAGCAGCTTGCCAGTCCACACAGCCGGCCTCTGAGGGCGAGTCGTCGCTCTCGAGCTCGTTGCACGCCCCTCCTCTCTCGCTCCTCCACCGCTCACTCGCCTCTCACGCCAGGATGAGTGCGCGTGCGCGTTCGGCTCGCAAGAGTACGGCGAGCACCTTCAGCTACGCCGAGCCGGCCTCGAGCGCCGACGAGGACGAGGGGAGCGAGTTGGACGACCAGGACCGCGGGGGAGGAGGGCGCCACCGCAAGATCAAGGGTGCGTGGGCCTGTGCGGCTGCCTCGTGTGCCTCGAGCTGACCTGTCTCGCCCCCCTGCAGCCCCGGCCAAGCGCCGCGAGAGCAAGGCCAAAGCGGCCGACGTCGACTCGGGCGACGAGGGCGATGAGGACGACCAGCCGCGCAAGAAGCCTCGTGGGTCGGCCAAGGGCAAGCAGAGCAAGCAGAAGAAGGGCACGGGCAAGCTCGAGATCCTCAAGACGCTCCCCATCGAGATGCTCACCGAGGTGCGCCTCCTCCCTTCTCCTCCTCCCCACCTCCCCCTCCCTCTCGCCTCACCCACACGCTGACCCTCGCCCCGCACCCACAGATCTTCTCGCACCTCTACCCGAACGACCTCCTCGCGCTCAGCATGGTCAACAAGCAGTACCGCGCCCTCCTCACCGCCAAGTCGTCGACGCGCCTCTGGAAGGCCGCGCGCGACCAGCTCAAGCTCCCCGACGTCGTCACCGAGCACTTCAGCGAGATTCAGTATGCGACGCTTATCTTCGGGCGCAATTGCCAGGTGCATTCGTCTTTCGCGCTCGCCAACTCGTCAAGCTCCCTGACCAACTCTCCTTCCTCCCCGTCTACAGCTCTGCAACGTCGGCAAGTACGTCTCGGTCGAGCCTCGCCTTCGCGTCAGGCACTGCAAGAGCTGCCGCACGCAGGAGTACGTGCCGCCGCCTTGCTCGCCGAGTCAGTCGCAGGCTCTGACGACGTCGTCATTCCTACAGGATCGTCAAGCTCAAGAGCCTCAAGCGCACGCACCCCGACGTGCTCGCCGAGCTCCATCCGCGTGCCAAGGACGCCGTCATCCAGTCAGGCAGTGCGTGTCGATCTCGCACCATCATCCCGTCCATGCCCGCGCCTCGTCCTGACCCCTCTCGACGCACAGGCCAGATCCTCCTCGGCGACCTTTACCGCGCGACCGTCATTCTTCGCGAGCTCGAGGTCCAGGACGAGGACAGCGACATCGCCGAGGGCAACCCGCCGCCAGCTTCCGCACCGTCGTCGGCGTCGTTGTCTTCTCGCAGGCGCAGCTCGCGCAAGTTCTACTCCAAGGAGTGGACGTCGCGCCAGGACGTGTCGGACGACGAGGACGACTCGGTTTCGCCCTTCACCCGGCGCGTCAACGAGTACATCGTCACGCGCTCGGGCCTCTTCGAGGAGATCAGCAAGGTCCGTCCCCGTCATCGTCCCCGTCGACGCCCGTCTGAGCCGTGGCTGACTTCGGCCCTCGTCTACAGCACGCGCTCGACATAAAAAAGGCGTCTGAGAAGGCCAAGGAGCATCTGCAGCACGCCAAGTGGCACGACCCGGGACGACCTGCCGTTGCGTCCAACCCGGACCGTGAGAAAGCGCTCGAGCAGAAGATCCTCGGACTTGGTCTCGGCTACAGCATGTACGAGTGCGTCTCATTCTCGCCCTTTTACGTGCCCGAACTTGGCTGACGAGCGCTCCCGCAGCCTCTACTACGGCCCATATCAGCGCAGCAAGCTCGTCACGTCGCCGGACCCGCTCACCGACGAGGGTACGTCGCCTCTCTCTCCCTCCTCTCGCGCAAGGAGCCTCTCGGTCAACTAGCTGATGTCGGTCGACATGCAGAGTGGGTTCGCATCAAGCCCAAGCTCCTCAAGCTGCTCGACCGTCGCAAGGAGCTCCACGTCAAGCAGGGCCTCATCCGGCAGCAGCGTAACCGCCAGTACGACCGTCAGCGCATCCTCCGCCCGCTCTACGACAAGCTCCTCAAGTCGCTCGACGAGTCGGCGCGTCCGTTCGCCCCACTGTTCCTCGACTTCCTCCTCCTCCCGTCGGTCAAGGCGCTCTGGAGCGGCGACGATGACGTGACCGAGCACGCCTGGACTGGCGCGGTCGAGGACATCAAGGAGGACCTCGAGCAGTTCCGCCTCGACCTCGTCGTGCACGCCCGCACCCTCATCCTCGAGGCGACGGCCGACCCGGACGAGCGCTCGACGGCTGAAGACGATCACGGCCTCGGCGAGGACGATCTCGACCTCGACGCCTTCTTCTCGCTCGTCACCTCGCTCGTCTGTTGCGGCGAGAGGGAGTGCGCGGGATACAGCAGGCGCGAGCGCCGCCGATGGTTCCACACCCGCAACGGCTTCGAAGCGCGCGAGCCCAAGTACATCGGCTCCGTCGGCCCTCTCGCCCGCGTCCTCGAGCACATCCACAAGCACCACAACGGCTCGCACAGGACGCTCGAAGTCCGGGACTTCCAGGCGTCGCCGAGCTTCCGCCTCAAGGTCCCGCTCGAGGTCGTCTGCGCCACGTCCGCCCTCCTCGAGGTCAACCAGCTCGACCCGGCGACGACCAGCGTCACCGAGCTCATGCGCGCCGAGCGCATGGTCCAGTGCTACTCGTGGGAGAACCGCCGCTCGGGACGGCGCACCTTCTGGAGCGGCGACAGCGGGTTCGAGCTCGTGCGTCCCCTTCTCTCCCTCCCCTCGCCGAGGTCTCGCAGTACTCGAGCGGGTCGAGCTCACCGCCTGTCTTACATCTCGCGCGCAGCTGTACGCGATCAGGTCCGAGGGCGACAAGCTCTCGCGCATGAAGCCGCCCGTCTACCTCGACCCGCCCATCATCGTCATGCACCCGCGCAGCAGCCCGTACCCAGCCAACAGCGACACCGCCGACGCCAAGAGGAAGGACAACGCCGGCGTCTCGTCTGCGTCCAAGAGCAAGGCGGGCTTCCACGTGTTCGGCGACAGCGAGGACGACGAGGACATGAGCGGCGACTCGGAGGACTGGTGAGGCGGGCGAGGGTGCAGGGGGGCGGGCAGCGCTTGTTTGGGGACGGGGACGAGGTAGCAGCTTGATGAGGAGGGAGTGCTTGCAGTGCGCGATTGCTTTGCCGAGCCCGTGATCGTCGACATCGAGAGCGAGAGCGTCATCGAGCTGAGAAGGCTGGTTTAGCGAGGGCAGGAGAAGGTCGAGAGCTCTCGCAGCTGATTCCTCGTTCATAGCCATCGTCGAGAGCAGCAACGCTTGCACAAGAGCGTCTCCAAGGGCCACGCAGGAAGGAGCTAGAGAGGGAGGAAGGTTGAGAACGAAGAGAGCGACGACGACTGGGGCGAGTCGGGGGGTCCGGCGCGACCAGGACGACGCCCTCGGGCACGAGGCGCTCACTCCTTGTAGGTGCCGATGATCGTGTCGGGCGCGTACTTGGCGACGACCCTGCGCGAGAGAGGGGAGGCGGCGAGAGTCAGCGAAGAGGTCCGAGCGTCGGTGCAGGAGGAAGAGCGAGGGCGACGCACGTCTTCTCGTGGAGCATGTTGAAGGCCTCGCTCGCCTCCTGACCGGCATAGAGCATGAGTGCTGTACGGGTCGACGATGGCGTTCGTCGGCGGGCGCGAGCGAGCGAGAGCAAGGACGAGTCGAGCGGGAGAAGGACGTCGTCGAGGCGTGAGCGGGCGGCGTCGGGTCGGGTGCGGGCGGCAGGGCCTAAAGCGGGACCGACACCGCACGTTCGGTGTAGCGGTCGACTTGGAAGTGGCCGCAGCCCTCGCCGCAAGCGCAGGACGCGAGTGCGAGCGGAAGCTGCGCACGCACCCCTAGCGTCGCGAGCTCTCCTCGTCGAGGGTCTCGGACAGCAGCTCTACAGCCTAGTAGATACAAGCTAGCTTGAACCCAGCTTCACGCCCCTCCTGTGAGTCCACGTCGTTGCGACGTCGGGCTTCTCTGCACGCTCCCTCCTCCCCCGACTCTCGCTCCTCCACCGCTCACTCGCCTCTCCCGCCAGGATGAGTGCGCGCGCGCGTTCTGCTCGCAAGAGCACGGCGAGCACGTTCAGCTACGCCGAGGTGCCCTCAAGCGCCGACGAGGACGAGGGGAGCGAGTTGGACGACAAGGACCGCGGGGGAGGAGGGCGCCAGAGCAGCACCAAGGGTGCGTGGGCCTGCGCGACTGCCTCGAGGCGCTCAAGCCGACCTCTACGAGCCCCCTGCAGCCCCGACCAAGCGCCGCAAGAGCAAGGCCAAGGCGGTTGAGGTCGACTCGGGCGACGAGGGCGATGAGGACGACCAGCCGCGCAAGAAGCCTCGTGGGTCGGCCAAGGGCAAGCAGAGCAAGCAGAAGAAGGGCACGGGCAAGCTCGAGATCCTCAAGACGCTCCCCATCGAGATGCTCACCGAGGTGCGCCTCCTCCCTTCTCCTCCTCCCCACCTCCCCCTCCCTCTCGCCTCACCCACACGCTGACCCTCGCCCCCCACCCACAGATCTTCTCGCACCTCTACCCGAACGACCTCCTCGCGCTCAGCATGGTCAACAAGCAGTACCGCGCCCTCCTCATCGCCAAGTCGTCGACCCGTCTCTGGAAGGCCGCCCGCGACAAGCTCGAGCTGCCCGACGTCGTCACCGAGCGCTTTGGCGAGATCGAGTACGCGAGCCTGCTCTTCGGCGGCAAGTGCCAGGTGCGCTCGAGCTCCGTGCTCGCCGATCTGCCGACAGATCCTGACCTCGTCACCCTCTCCTCGCCGGACACAGCTCTGTGGCGTCGGTCACTGCTTCACGCTCGAACCTCGACTGCGTGTCAGGTACTGTAAGAGCTGTCGCACCAAGGAGTAAGGGCCTCCGCCTCGCTTGTTGAGCGAGCCGCAGGCGCTGACGGCTTCGCTCGTCTGCAGGATCGTCAAGCTCAAGACCCTCAAGCGCACGCACCCAGGGATGCTTCTGAGGCTACATCCGCGTGCCAAGGACGTCGTCTTCCAGTCAGACGGTGCGTCGACTTCCGCTCGTCACGCTGTCGCACGAGATCGTGCCTCACGCTGAATCACCTTGACGAACAGGCAAGGTCCTTCTCGGCGACCTCTGCCGTGCGACCGTCATTCTTCGCGACCTCGAGAACCAGGACGAGGACAGCGACATCGCCGAGAACAACTTTGAACCCGTCCGCCAGCCGTCGCCGTCGTCAGCCTCTCCCAGGCGCAGCTCGCGCACCTTCTTGTCCAAGACGTGGATACCGCGCCAGGACGATGCATCCGACAGTGATCACGACATCATCTCGCCCTACCTGCGCCGCGTCAATGAGTACGTCGTGGCGCGCTCGAGCCTCTTCGAGGAGGTCAACCAGGTCCGCCCTCATCCTCTGCCTGCCGTTTCCCGCCCGCTACTGACTCTCGCTCTCGTATGCAGCACGCGCCCAGCATGAACAAGGCCTTCCAGATGGCCCAGAACCACCTGCAGCGCGTCAAGTACTACGGCCACAGCGCGGCCGACAAGCCCGACCCGCATCGCGAGAGGGAGCTCCGCATGAAGGTCTTCAGGCTCCATCTGGGCTACTCGTTGCACGAGTGCGTCTCTGCTCGCTCGCCTCAATGTGCAGACCCTCGCTGACGAGCTGTCCCGCAGCTTTTCCGGACCGTGGTTGAGGAGCAAGCTCGTCAGGTCGCCGAACCCGCTCACAGACGAGGGTGCGCCGCATCTCTCCCTTCTCGCGATCGGCCTTCAACGCCATGCTGACGAGGCTAAAGCTGCAGAATGGGTCTGCATCAAGCCAGACCTACTCGAGCTGCTCGCTCGCCAGAAGAAGCTCAAGGACAAACAGCAGCTCATCGGGCAAGATCAGCGGCGCAAGTACGACCGGCAACGCGATCTGCGTCCACACTACGATGCGCTCCTGGCCTGTCTGCCCAAGTCGGCGCGCCCGTTCGTCCCGCTCATCGTCGACTTCCTCCTCTTCCCCTCGGTCAAGGCGCTCTGGGCCGGCGACGACTACATCACCGCGCAGGCCTGGCTCGACGCCCTCGGCGACATCAAGGACGAGCTCGAGCAGTTCCTCCTCGACCTCATCAAGCACGCCTACGCGATCGTCTGCGAGGCCATGAGCGACCCGGAGGAGCGCTCGATGGCGGCCTCTCCGAGCTCTCTCGCCGTCGACGAGCTCGGATTCAATCTCGACTCGTTCTTCTCGCTCGCGACGTCGTTCGTCTGCTGCGACTTCCGCTTTTGTCGGCGTCGGCCCGACAGGCGCAAGGTCCGAGCGCACCGCGGGCGGTTCGGCGCGATCGGTCCGCTCGTCGACGTTCTCGAGCACCTCCACCGGCACCACAACCAGGACGACACCGTCTACGGCGAGTGCGGCGTCGGATCGAAGCCGCAGTTCCACATCACGATCCCGCTCGAGGTCGCCTGCGCCGTCACCGCTATCCTCGAGGTCCACCAGCTCGACCCGTCGACGGCCGGCGTCCCTGAGCTCGAGCGCGCCGACAAGGGCGTGCACAAGTACGTGTGGGACAACCACTCGGCGAGCCGGCGCAACTACTCGGGCAAGCGCGCGTGGTTCGAGCTGGTGCGCTGCGCTTTCTCTCTCACTCGCGCGCCGTCTTCCACGACATCAGAGCGAGTCCTGACGGCATTCTCTTCTTTGCCGCACGCAGCTCTGGGCCGTCAAGAAGGAGGGCGACAAGCTCGCGCATCTCAAGACGCCCGTCTACCTCGACCCGCCCGTCATCGTCATGCACCCGATCCAGAAGCCGCGTTCTGGCTGCGGCGCCGGCGAAGATGGCGAGGCGGAGCAGCTCGGAGCGAGCTCCGAGAGCGAGGAGGGGGTCGACAGGCGCGGCGCGAGCGGCGAGGAGGACCTTACGAGCGACGAGGACGACGGGTGAGCGAGGAGGAGGTAGCGCTTCAGCACGGGTAGACGATGCGGCTTGTCGAGGAGATACTTTGTACAGCAGGTGTGATTGTCGAGAGCGAGAGCACTGTCGACGTCGACTTGGAGAAGGTCGACATGGCGCCGAGGAGGCACGCTTCCGGCTTCGAGCCTCGCGCACGGACCTGCTCGGGTTCAAGAACGTCGGAAATTGTGAAGCTCTCTCTCAAAACCTCGCCTCGCTTCTCGAGAGACTGCGCGGCGAGCGAGAGGAGAGAACGGAAGGCACTGCTGTTCGGGTCGTTGCAAAGCTCGAGGGGGGCACATGGAGGAGAGGGAGAGTGAGGGAGACAAGCTACGAGAGAGCACCTAGAGACCGAGAGAGAGAAAGCGAGAGAGGAGAGACAGAGGGAGAGGGGCCGAGAGGGAGGAAGGGCGAGGACGAAGAGAACGACGAGATGGGCGAGTCGGGGGTGTCCGGCGCGACTACGACGACGCCCTCGGGCACGAGGTGCTCACTCCTTGTAGGTGCCGATGATCGTGTCGGGCGCGTACTTGGCGACGACCCTGCGTGAGAGAGGGGAGGCGGCGAGAGTCAGCGAAGAGGTCCGAGCGTCGGCGCAGGATGAAGAGCGAGGGCGACGCACGTCTTCTCGTGGAGCATGTTGAAGGCCTCGCTCGCCTCCTGACCGGCATAGAGCATGAGCGCTGTACGTGTCGGCAATGGCGGTCGTCGGCGGGCGCGAGCGAGCGAGAGCAAGGACGAGTCGAGCGGGAGAAGGACGTCGTCGAGGCGTGAGCGGGCGGCGTCGGGTCGGGTGCGGGCGGCAAAGGACGAGGAGAGAGGAAGTCGGGGAAGCGAGAGAGTCAGTGATGTGCACGAGGAAGCCCTAGACAAGGCCTGGCAGGGCCAGAGACGGGGGAGAGGGAGACGCACCCTTGGCGCCGCCGGGGTGGTCCTGCATGAAGTTGGTGACGTTGAGCACCTGCCCGTTGACGGCGATCTGCGAACGATGAGGTGGAGAGCAGGTCAGGACGAGAACGAGGAGGAGACGACGAGCAGAAAGAAAGGCTCGAGCGCACCCAGATGTCGTCCTTGGTGTTGTGCTTGGCGACCTCCTCGAGCGAGATCTCCTTGAGCTCGACGCCCTTCTTCTCGCCCGCCTTGGTCTCCTCGTCGTGCTTGACCGCCGCGTCGACCTCGTTGGCCGGCTGCTCGGCCGTCGACAGGCCCGTCGGCTTGACGTCGCCCGCCGCTGCCGACGAGCTCGCGCCCGAGGCGCCCTGGCCCGACCAGTTGAGCGTGAGGTGCACCTGCTTCGTCGACGGGTCGATCGAGATGGTCGTCGAGGGCGGCTGCAGGTGGTTGTTGACCTGGCCGAGGCGCGCCACGGCGCCCGAGCCCGACGAGAGGTTCTTGAGGAGGTACGACGCCGCCGTCTCGCCGGCGACACGGCCAAAGACGACGCAGCCGCTGCAGAAGAGGGCCTTCAGCGTCAGCGAGGGGAGTACGAGGAGAGAGGAGGGCGCAGGGGCACGCACAGGAGCGACGAGCCGCCGAGGCGGTTGGCGCCGTGCACGCCGCCGGCGATCTCGCCCGACGCGAACAGGCCCTTGATCGGCTTCTTCTCCGTGTCGAGCACCTGCGAGAGCGGGTCGATCTCGAGGCCGCCCATCGTGCTGGGCGCAGGAGGACAAGGAGCGTCAGCCTCGCTCCCGCGATCGAGCAGCAGGACGTGCTCCGCTCGAGCCCCGACTCGAGCTGCACGCCCAGGACGAGGAGCGAGCCGACGCACTAGTGCAGGACCGGGCTCATGATGGCGACGTGGAACGGGCCGGCGTTCTTGCCCCAGTTGGTCGCCGCTGCGGACGGGCGCGCGAGCAAGAGGGTCAGGTTGAGCCCTCGACGACGAGCATGACGACGCTGAGAGGACCGAGTGCGACGCACAGAAGAACTTCTTGCCGAACGGGTCCTTCTTCGGGTCCTTGCAGATGCCCATGTAGTCGTCGAACGTGCCCTGGATCTTGGACACCGGGAGGCCCATCTCCTTGGCGAGGTCGTCGACCGTGTCGATTTTCTTCATGAGGCCGCGCGCGACGTAGTGCTGTATCAGGGGAGGCGGGAGGGCGAGGGCGAGAGGCGAGGAGGAGGGAGGGCGCGAGAGGGCGGGCGAGAAAGGTCAGAGAGGGTCCGTGCGGGGCGGGCGGCGGGCGGCTCGACGACCGAGTCGAGCCCGAGCTCGTCGCGCACGCACCTTGCAGTGCCACTCGATCTCCTTGGACGCCTCTCCGTTGAGGATGAGGCGGACGGGAAGCTTGTTGTCCTCCCAGATGCGGCCCGTGACTGCGAGGCGAGGAGGACGACGAGCGTCAGCAACTTCTCGCCTCCAGCTCCTCCTCACCGCGAGAGAGAGGGAGGGTCGCACCGTAGTCACGGTGGCCGAGCTCGTCGGCGAAGCGGTTGCCCTCCTTGTTGAGGAGCAGGCCGCCGACGCCGCGCAGCGCCTCGGCGGCGAGGAACTTGACCTTGGCGTCGGGCTCGTTCGGGTCGACGAGGCCCGTCGGGTGCACCTGCACCTTCTCGAGGTCGATGCCGTTGGCGCCGACGGCCATGGCCATCTTGGTGCCGGCGCCCGTGCAGTGGTCGCCGTTGGTCGTCGGGAGGTCGAGCAGCTCGGGGCGGTACTTGGCGAGGAGGCCGTCCTTGGCAAAGTCGGCGGCGTAGCCACCGGTGGCGCTGCGTGAGAGGAAGGGGGAGAGGAGGAGAGGGGTCAGTGCGCTCGAGCGGAAAGTCATGGAGCGAGGCGCCTCCCTCGCGCCCGCCGGCAACGACGCTCAACAGCTGCTCCTCAGCGCAGGAGAGAGGGACGCACAGAATGACGGGACCGTGCGCCTTGTGCGTCTTGCCCTGGTACTCGTACTCGAGGCCGACGACCTCGTCGCCCTCCTTGATGAGGCGCTTGACGTCGGCCTTCTTGAGGAAGCGCATGCGCTTCGGGTCCTTCTCGGCGACCTCCTCGAGGCCCTCCATGAGCGAATAAGTGATCATCATGCTGTAGATAGCGGAGGGTCAGTCGTTGTGGTTCGAGGACGAGGGAGGCAGGAGATGAGGGACAGCGTCGGCACAAGCTCATCGGTACGGCACGTGCAGCCGCTGAGTTACTCACCCCGGGAAGAGCTTGTCGCCGCGGTGCGTGCGCTCGAAGCTGTGACCGCCGAGGCGCGAGACCTTGGAGAGGTCGAGCCTGCGGAAGGACGGGAGGAGGAAGGTCAGCTCCTGACCGCCACGTCCCCCAGTGCGTCGCCGTCGCCTGCCCCGCGCACACATGCTCGACCGTACAGAAAAGCCGAGCAGCATGAGGAGGGAAAGGGAGGGAGACGCACTTGAAGCGCTCGACGAGCCAGTTGACGGCGTCGCCCGACTTGCCTGCACAGCTCGTTTACGCTCGTCAGTGCCTACCTCCTCACCCTCGAGCACAGCAGAGGCACGCACCGGTGAGCACCTCGATGAGGTCGTCGCGCGCAAGGTCGCGGGCCTGTTGCCGCGCGCGTCGCAAAGTCAGCGGGATCCTGCGCGACGCCGACGAGGCGCGAGAGAAAGGAGCGACGCACCGACTTCTTGGTGTCGGCGAAGAAGGCGGCCTTTGAGTCCTTGATGCCGAGCTTCTCCTGGGCCTGTGCGGGTGCGAATGGGGTGAGTGAGGACGGGTACCGAGGGAGCGCGAGGACGACGGAGCGCACCTTGGTGCCGGCGCCGTTGATGCCCGACGTGGCCTCTGCGGGTCAGGAACGTCTCGAGAGTTAGGTCACGAGCAGGAGGAGAGAGCAGTCCGAGGAGAGGAGGCGCACTGGTCGAGTTGCCTGCGGTGGCGCGGGACGGAAGATGGTCAGCGTCGTCGCGCCGCGCGCAGCTCGACAAGGCCGGGACATACCGCCGGCGAACGGGTTCTGTAGACGAGCAGAGCAGGGCGGAAGGGGCGTCAGCTAGGTCCCAGACCGAGCGAGAGCGACGGTCCGACGGAAGTGGGGACGACGAGGAGGGACGCACCTTCTCGAGGACGAGGACGTTGGCGCCCTTCTCGTAGAGCGTGTGGGCGGCCGAGAGGCCCGAGAGACCGGCGCCGACGACGATGACTTGCGGACCCGACATGGTTGAGGAGCGAGGTCGCGTGGGGGAGGTTGCGAGGGAGGGTTGGTCGACGAGGGCGAGAGGGGGACGAGCTGCGCGGTGGGACGAGGCGGATCAGCTCGAGTAGGTGGAAGAGATTGTGCTGGTCACACGAGTGCGCGTCGCGCAGGCTCTTGCGGCGTGCGAGAGGAGCAAAGGGTCCGCCGCCGTGCTCGGGAGAGCGAGGTCCCGAGGAACGTGGAGGGGCGTGTGCTGACGAGTCCTGGGGGACGGCGAGAGGGGGGACGCACAGTCGGAGCGGTGCTGGAGAGGCGCGCTTGAAGCGGGTGCAGAAGGCGGAAGAGCCGAGGGCGAGGGAGCGAGAGAAGGGCGCTCGGAAGCTGCGAGTGCGGAGAAGGTGGGGGAGGCGGCGGTGACCAACCGCTTGAACGTGATTTCCTCGTCGCTCGCTATGGCGCCAGGACTGTCTTGCACGCACCCGAACAGCTCGAGTAGATGTACAAGGTGCACAACCGGCGGGACGAAGCGAGACTCGAGCGGGCGACCACCTCTCGCTCGTCCTCCTCGCGACCGCTTTCACATGCTCTACGGCCGGGCCTGCTCGCAGCGCTGCACAGTCACGGACGTACTGCACTGCATTGCGCTCGAACAAGTACACGAGAGAGCTCGACCGAGCCGCACGGATGGCACAGATCCTCCCTCCCGACCCACGGACCTCCTCCTCGTCCTCCTCCTCCTCCTCGTCCGGCCTCGCGCCGCCGCCTCGCGCTGCCGCCTTGCGCCGCCGCCTTGCGCCGCCGCCTCAGAGCTTGGGCGCACCCTCGTCGCCAATCTTGACGAGCGACTTGCCCGTGTTGGCGCCCGAGAAGAGGCCGACGAGCGCGTTGACGCACTGGTCGAGGCCCTCGGTGCGCGTCTCGCGCACCTTGAGCTCGCCCGAGCGGATGTACTTCGCCATCTCCTCGGCGGCAATGTGGTACCGGTCGGCGTAGTCGAAGACGATGAAGCCAGTGATGGAGGCGCGCATGCCGATGAGCGACAAGTAGGCTTGCAGGCCGCGAGGATTCGGGTCGTTGTAGGCACTCACGGCGCCGCACACTGTTCAGGAGGGAGCGGGAGGGAGCGAGAGGGACGTCAGGAACACGCTCGAGGTCGGGGAGAGCTCGAGAGGGAGCCAGAGGACGAGGAGAGCTCGAGAGGGGGCCAGAGGACGAGGAAAGGGCACGCACAGGCCACCCGAGCGTTCTTGTTCAAGCGCGCGAGGATCATGTCGAGGATCTCTCCCCCGACGTTCTCGAAGCAGACGTCGACGAGGCCGACCTTTCGGAAGTCCTGCTTGAACGTGGGGCTCTTGTAATCGAGGACCGAGTGCTGGCTCTCGGAAAGGAGCTCGTCCTTGAGCCACTTGCACTTGTCGGCGCCGCCGGCGATGGCGACGACGCGGCAGCCGTGGATCTTGGCGAGCTGGCAGGCCTGCGGGTGGAAGAGGAGGCGTCAGCAAACGAGGTGGAGAAGGTCGAGGTCGATGGGAGGGAGAGGGGGCGCACGAGCGAGCCGACGGCGCCGGCTGCGCCGGTGACGACGACGGTCTCGCCGGCCTTGATCTTGCCGACATCGTGAAGACCCCAGTAAGCCGTCTGCGAGGGGCGGCGAGTCAGTGCCGAAGCGAGAAGAGAGGTCCGAGCGGGCTGAGAAGGCCGACGCACCTGGCCCGTCATGCCGAGAGCGCCGAGGTAGAGCGTCGGCGAGATGGTCGAGTCGATCCTGCGAGTGACCGGAGCTTAATCAGCGCCGGCGCCGGGAGGAGGAGCCCGAGAGGAGCGAGAAAGAGGAGAGGAGAAGACGCACTGGATCTTCTGGACCTCCTTGACCGGGACCTTGGCGTACTGCTGCCAGTTGAGCGTGCCGACGACCCAGTCGCCGACCTTGAGCTCGCCCTGGTCGCCCTTGGCGAGGCGCACGACGCGCCCGACGCCCGCCGCGCGCATGGGCGCGCCGATCGCGACCGGCGGCACGTAGCTGCGCGTCGGGTTGAGCCACCCGCGCATGGCCGGGTCGACCGAGATCCAGTCGACCTGGACGAAGACCTCGCCCGACGCGAGCTCGGCGTCGGAGAACATGGGGACGCCCGTCTCGAGCGTGAAGGTGCCCGTCTTGCCGTCGAGCGAGGGGTTGATGGCCGCCTTGGGGCGCTCGCGCAGCGTGATGCGCGAGTAGGTGCGCGGGAGGGTCGAAGGAAGGGGAGCCATGTCTTCTGGTGGTGGTGGTGCCGAGAGGTCGAGCGCAAGAGGGCGGAGAGTCGAGGAGGACGAGGCGTGTGACGAGGACGGGTAGGTGAAGAAGGGTTTGTTGGGCGCCGCGTCGGGAGAGCGTGCAGGCGAGGAGTGTGAAGAGGTGGAGGAGGCGTCGAGGTCGGACGAGGCCGAGGCCGAGGAGGACGAGGTGAGAGAGCCGCAGGAAGAGGAGGACGAGGCGGTCGGGGTTGTCGACATGGCGGCGGGTGGGGGTGCAGGATACGTGAAGAACGACATGGTCAGTCTCGCTGCGCTAGTGCACGGCCGGGGACTGCGTAGAACAGAAGGGAGGAGAGAACGACGGTTCGAGCCGGCTGCGCACTCTCGAACCCCGTCGTCCCCGCCGCTCGTCCGGCTCTCACTGCGAGCCAGGCGGACAGCATCCACCGCATGTGTGCCGGACTCATGGAACGCTATCGCCCGGACACGGCGGACGACCGGGTCGCATCTTGGTCGTCGACAAGGCGATCGACCGCCGTACCTCCGGCGAGAGCGGTGGGGGGCCACACGGCGTGCCGGGTGCAGGCAGGGTTTGCCCGTGCGAGACGAGAGGCTCACCTTGTGCGAAGGGGCCGAAGGCTGGTCGAGACGAGGGGTGCGAGCGCAAGCTGCGAGGTGGGTGAGGGCAAAGGAGGAGGAGAAGGAGAGCAAAGGAGGGGCGGCCGGCAGCAGCGAGCGCGCGCAGAGCTCGAACGCGGCCTCGAGGCCGACGGGAGCGACGAGTAACCGGTACCGAGTCGAGGCGAGCAAAAGTAAGGCCGTTGTAATGGCGAATAGCGATGCTCGCCCGTCAGGCAAGGAGCACCGCCCGACCTGCCTCGTGCTCTCCATGGCATCTCTCTTCAGCTCGCGCGTACTCGTGCGCAGACCTTGGCCTCCACCGCGACTGCTGCGACGCCCACCAGCCCGCCCGCGACCTCGCCCTGCCGCTCAACCCCCTCCACCTCGTCCTCCTCCTCCCGCCCGGTTCACCTCGTCGCTCGCACCCGCGCCCGCACCAGGCGCACCGCGGCCCACAGCCCGCGACCTCGTGCACCTCCACGTCCCGCCAGGCCCGCTCCAAGACCTCGCCCCGCTCGAGCTCGCCGGCGCTCGCGACATGACGCTCCCGACCCGCAAGGTCCGCCTCGACCAGTTCGACAAGGTCGTCGTCGGCAGCAAGACGGACGACAACAAGCGCTACACGATCGAGTGGTGCGTCTTGCTGCACTCCCTGGGCCGTGCGAGCGAGCGCGACTCGAGCTGACTCCGCCCTCCCCCTCCTCCTCCCCCACCTCGTCCTCCTCTCGGCTCGCTCGACCGTCCCCGCGCGCAGCATCGACACGAACGCGTACAAGTGCACATGCATGGCCTGGGTCATGCTCAACACCAAGGTGCCCGTCGACGTCCGCACCTGCAAGCACATCCGCGAGCTCCTCGGCGACGAGTGAGTCTCGATTTCTCGCCGGCTGTGCAGGATTGCCAGCTCGTCGGTGTTGGTGAAGCCGTTGGTTCCTCGACAGCTGACCTGCTCCCGCCTCCTGCAACAGGCACGAGAACGCCCGCTGCGGCGCCGGCGCCGGCATGGCCAAGAACCCGCCCAAGAAGAAGAAGACGGCTGCGCCCCTCTCGCCCTCGGGCTCGCGCACCATGTCGACCTCGGCCTCGGGCGCGCAGGACGACGCGGCGCCCAAGCGCGCCTACGCCGCGCCGGGCGCCCAGAAGCGGCCTGTTGCGCTGCGCGGCGCGGGAGGGAGCAAGGCGGCGGGTGCGGCAAAGGGCAAGGGGAAGGGAAGGGGCAAGGGCAAGGCCAAGGCGGTCGAGAAGGAGGAGGACGAGGACGACGAGGACGACGAGGTCGTCGAGGCGCCCAAGAAGAAGAAGGTCAAGGAGCGCAAGGGCGGGATCGAGCTCCTCCTCGCCAACAAGTTCGACCTCGACTCGAAGAAGAAGGACCCGACGGGCTGGTGGATGAGCGAGAAGCGTGCGTCATCGCTCTCTGACTCTTCCCTCCTCCTTGCCGTGCGGACGCTGGATCGCCCGGCGTCGGCGAGCGAGTTCGCGTGGAAGGCGGGCGAGTGTGCTGACGAGTACGCTCCTCGTCCTCGCAGTCGACGGCGTGCGTGCCTACTGGGACGGCGAGTCGACGCTCTGGTCGCGCGTCGGCAACCCGTTCGCCGCCCCCTCGTCCTTCACCTCGCGTGCGTCCCCTTCTCCCTCTCCTCACCGTTCCTGCTCGAGCGAGCCCGACTGACACTCGACTCGCCGCATGCAGACCTGCCGCAGGGCCACGAGCTCGACGGCGAGCTGTTCATGGGCCGCAACCGCTTTGACGAGACGAGCGGGATCGTGCGCAGCATGAACTCGGAGCGCTGGGGCGAGCTGCGCTACATGGTGCGTCGACCTCGAGCCGCTCGTCAGCCGCTCGCCGTTCCTCGAGTACTGACGTAGGTGGCGCGGAATACCCGCACAGGTCTTCGACATCCCCTCGCAGGCCGCCAAGCCGTTCGAGGACCGCCTCGCCCAGCTGCACGACCTCTTCCCGCGCGCCGACCCGGCGACGCCGACGTCCACCTCGGCGGCGGCGCTCAACCCGGCCGACGGCGAGGGCGGCGTCGTGCGCGTCGTCGAGCACGACAAGTGCGACGGGTGGGAGCACCTGCTCGAGAGGCTCGAGGAGGTCAAGGCGCAGGGCGGTGAGGGGTGCGTTCCACTCGTGTCCTCTACTCGTGCTGCGCCGTGCCGAGCCTCGCTCAGGTGCGGTGCAGCTTGCAGAATCGGTCTCGAGCGACGCTGACTCGCCGACCCCTCCCCCGCAGGCTCATGCTCCGCCAGCCCGGGTCCGAGTACATCCACAAGCGCTCGTCGACGCTCCTCAAGGTCAAGACGTTCCACGACGCCGAGGCGCGCGTCGTTGCGCACGAGCCGGGTAAGGTGCGCCCTCTTCCTCTCTCGCTACTGCTGCGCTGTCGACCGCAAAGTTGACGGGCGAGGGCTGACGACCAACTGGTCGAGCTGCGCACAGGGAAAGTACGTCGGCATGCTCGGTGCGCTCGAGTGCGTCATGGAGGACGGCGAGACGACGTTCAGCGTCGGATCGGGCTTGACGGACGAGAGGCGCACGAACCCGCCGCCGGTGCGTCTCTCTCTCTCTCCCCTCCTCGCTCTCGTCTCCTCGCCCAGCACCTGGACCATGCCGTCGTCATCTACACACGGCGTCCCTGAGCTCGGCCACGCGCTGACCCTGCCGCCGACGCTCGTCCCTCCCCGTTCCCCCCCTCGCTCCCTCTCCTCGCAGGTCGGCGCCGTCGTCACGTACCGCTTCCAGGAGCTCACCAAGGCGGGCATCCCGCGCTTCCCGACGTTCGTCGGCGAGCGCTTCGACGTTGACGGCCCCAAGGACGCGCAGCTCGCGCGCAGGGAGTGAGCGCGCGCGGTCGCTCGAGGCGGCGCCCGGCCGGCCCGGGTCCGACGCCGCAGGTGGAAGGAGGTCCGCTTTTCTGTCCAGCTTTCTCTGCAGTACCCGCTTGTCTTTGTCATGATAGTACGCACGCCTGAGCTTGTCCTCTCTCTCTCTCGACGCAACGCAGCCGCTTTCTGTGCCCTGACCGAGAGAGCGGATCGAGCGCGACATCGGTGCGAGTCGTCACTTACTTTCGATCACTGGACGATCAGATCCGGGTTGCGCCTCGGCTGAGGAGGGGAAGGCGGGAGAAGGTGCGTGCACGAGGGCAAGAGGGGCGCGGGAGAGAGGGAGCGAAAGTGAACCTGGGCATCAGAGACACGGGCGAGTACCGAGGCGGCGGAACCGGCGAGGAAGCCAGGCTGAGAGCGCTCGCAGGAAGGCCGAGTTGGCAGACTCGGAGCGAGATGCGGGCGGGGAGGAGCCGCGCGACCGGCTTGATCGCTGTCCATCTCCTCCACGCCTCGCTCCTTGACACAGCAGCACAGAGCTCGCTCCAGCTCTCAAAGCGGTTACGCGGCACCCGCACCCCGCCCCCAGCCCTCCAAGCGGGCCCGTCTCGCGTCGAGGTCCAACCTCCGCCCGACTCGGAGTCCAACCTCGCGTCTCGCCGAGCGAGCACAGCACGCCCTCGCTCGCCCCTCGACCTGCGCTCGCCAGTGCGTGTCCCGCATGGCAGTGCCGGCCCAGCCTGATGCCGCAGGCATCAGCGCCCTCGCCCAGCTCCCGCTCCTCCCCTTCCTCGCCGCCTCGCCAGGTCCGGCCCTCGTCCTCCCTCTCTCGCCCCTCGTCCACGCCCTGCGCACCCGCCAGACCGCCACGCCACTCAAGACGCCCGTCTGGAACGCCCAGGGCCACCAGCCGGCAGCCGCGACGGGCAGCAGCGGCACCGCCAAGCCCGCCATCAAGCGCTTCAGGAGCAACTCGGACGCGACCCCGACCTTGGCCAACAGCCACCACGCGCACGACGAGCCGTCGCCCGAGGTCCTGCGCGGCATCGAGGGCCTCAACGTCAAGACGCCCCTCGGCGGCGTCGCGCCCGGCCCTTTCGTCGGCGGCGGCACCACCTCGGGCGGCGACTACTTCTCGCTCGACGCGCTCGGCGGCCACATCGACCCGGCGCGGCCCCCGAGCGCAGGCTCGTCCGAGACGTCGAGCGCCGACACGCTCCTCGTCGCGTCGCCGATCGACGGCGCCGAGTCGCCTTTGACCCCGCTCCTCGACGACGACGAGTCGACCCCGGGCCCGTCCGCCGCCGCCGCCGCTCAGTACTCGTTTGCGCCCGCTCCCGCCGCCGCACTCAGCCCGGTATACCGCAACGAGGCGTGGCGCAACCTCGAGAGCGCGGCAGACGCGGCGGCGGCGGCCTCGCGCGACTTTCCGCGCACCGTTCCCTCGGCGCTCGGCGCAGCGGCAGCAGCGCTCGGCCGCAGCGGGCTGCGCCGGCGCGGCAAGCGACGGCGGTCGAGCCACGAGGAGGAGGGCGACGCGCTCATGGGCGCCATCCCGCCCGCGCCCGGGTTCGAGCGCACGGGGAGCGGCGGGCGCAGCGCGACGCCGCTCAGCCGGGTCGACGAGGTCGAGGAGCACCGCGGCATGGACACGGACGACGAGCAGAGCAGTGGGAGCATGAGCGGGACCGACACCGAGACGGAGAACGAGGACTCTGCGACCGACGCCGGCCGCGACGACGACGACGACGACGAGGCGTCGGGCGACCCGTACGCGTTCTTGTCGCCCGACGAGCAGGCGACGCTCCTCGCGTTCGTGCTCGACCTCGTCGAGGACCGCGACAACGGCTACCCGGGCAACCCTTCCGCCGCCTCGTCGTCCGACATGCTCTCGCCGACGACGCGCTCGCCCGCAGCAACGCCCGGCTTCGCCGACACCGCCTCGCCCAAGTGGACCTCGTCGGCACCCTCGCCCGTCTCGTCGATGCGCACCGTCCTGCCGACAAAGCGCTCGCGCGTCGTCAGCCAGGTCCCGCAGACAGTCTGCCTTGGGGCGCATGTCGTTTCGGCGACACTGGTCCCCTTCTCGCCCGTCCTCGGCGCGCCGTCGGCCTCGATGCCGCTCGACGCGTCGGCCGCCTCGCCCTTTGGCTCGCACGCCTCGTCGGCGTCGGGCTTCGTCATCCTCACCATGGCGCCGCCGCCGCCCTCCTCCCACCCGCTTCCCTCGCATTGGCCGCCTCGCCCTTCCTCGACGACCCCTCGCTCGTCCGTCGCCCCTCCGCACCGCTCGCCACCCGCCGCGACCGCAGCGAGCAGCGCGCCGCGCGACGTCGGCAAGGTCTACACCTCCCCGACGACGACGACCGAGACGCGCGTCGGGTCCCTCTCCGCCGCTGCCGCCGCGTCGGCCGCCGTCGCGTCGGGCCTCACGTCGTCGGCCGAGGCGCAGGCGCGCGCGTTCCCGCTCGGCGCGCACGAGGACCCGTGGGTCCGTGCGCTCGGCGACAGCGAGATGGGGAGGAGGATCAGGGCGCACGCGTGGCACGAGACGCCGCTCGGGCCCATCAGCGGGTGGCAGCCCGAGCTCAAGACGATGGTCGCCAACATCCTGGCGAGCCCGTTCCGCGAGTGCCTCCTGATAGGCTCTCGAGCGTGCGTCGTCGTCGTCGTCTCTCCTCGCGCTCTCCTCGGTCCCGAGCATGCTGACGCTCTGCTCTTTCACCCTGCAGCGAGGACATCATCATCGTCTACAACGACCTGTACATCGAGACGGCGGGCAACAAGCACCCCTCGCTCCTCGGCCAACTGTGCCGAGAAGGGTGGGCCGAGATCTGGGACGGCCTGCGGTCGATAGCCGAGCGCGCTCTCGCAGGCGAGACGTGCTTCTTCCGCGACCACTTTCTCGCCATGGAGCGTATGGGCTTCACCGAGGAGACCTGTGCGTCGACCTCGTCCTTCTCCTCCTCGCCCTCTCCTCGGACCCGCTGACGAGCTCCTCCCGCTCCCTCGTCTCGCAGACCACACGTTCTCATACGCGCCGTTCTACGACCACGAGGGCAATGTCCTCGGCATCTACAACCTCTCGATCGAGTGCGTCTCGCTCGCTGTCGTACCACGACGACGCGCACTGACCTCCTCCCGCTCACTCAGGTCGACCGCGACGGTCGTCGCAGCTCGTCGCCTCGCAACGGTGCGAGACCTCGTCCAGATGACGAGCTTGGCGAGGACGGTCGAGGGTGCGTCTCCCTCTCGCCTGCCTCAGAAGAGCCCGAGCTCCTCGCTGACACCTGCGCCCCTCAGACTTCTCGACCTCGGCGCTCAAGGTCTTTGCGTCCAACCCGTACGACCTGCCGTTCGTCCAGCTCTTCACCGTCGAAGAGGTGTCCAACAAGCCGTCGCGCAAGGAGGTCCGCCTCGGGTACGACCGCAGCACGCGCACCGTCATCAAGCTCACCAACCGCGGCTCGACCGGCATCCCCGAGGACCACCCGTTCCTGATCCAGGAGGCGCTCATCGACATCACGCAGCCGTCCTCGCGCCAGTCGACCTCGTCGGCGTCGACCTCGACCGGGACGGGCAGCACGGCGACCATGCTCGACATGCGCGAGCGCCTCGAGGCGGCCGCCGCCCTGTCGCCGGGCGCCGTCGCCGGCTCGCCCGCACCTTCTTCGACCTCGTCGTCGACGCCGTCGGCCAACGGCGCCCGTGCCGCCGACCCCCAGTGGTCCTGGCCGTTCGAGGAGGCGTGCCTCAAGCGCGACCTGATCCTCGTCGACGACCTCGGCCCGCTCGCCGAGTCGCTCGACCGCACGCACGGGTGGACGTACCCAGTGCGCCAGGCCGTCGTCATCCCGATCTTTGTCGAGATCGGCCAGACGATCCCGTCGGCCGTCGTCGTGTTCGGCATCAACTCGATGAGCAATTTCACCCAGCTCATGGAGGTCTTCTTCAACCTCGTCGCGCGCCACGTCGCCATCGGCCTCTTTGCCGTCCTCGCCGCCGAGCAGGACCGTCAACGCGCCGAGGAGCTCATCAAGCTCGACCGCGCCAAGAGCAACTTCTTCTCGTCCGTGTCGCACGAGCTGAGGACGCCCCTCACGCTCATCCTCGGCCCGCTCGACGACCTTCTCGGTGGCTCGGAGCGCGACAAGCTCGAGCGCACGCACCGCGAGCGCCTCGTCCTCGTCCAGCGCCACGCCAACCGCCTCCTCACCATGGTCAACAAGCTCCTCGACTTTTCGAGCCTCGAGGGCGGCCGCATGCAGTTCAAGTTCCGGCCCGTCCAGATCGGCCCGCTCACGCGCGACATCGCCATCCTGTTCCGCGACGCGATCGAGCGCACGGGCATCAAGTACGAGATCCAGTGCGACGAGGACCCGGCGCACTGCCCGCCGATCTACCTCAGCCCCGACCTGTGGGACAAGATCGTGCACAATGTCATCTCGAACGCGTTCAAGTACACGCCGGCGGGCAAGATCACGGTCTCGCTGCGCTCGACGCGCGCCGAGGCCGTCCTCTCGGTCACCGACACCGGCATCGGCATCCCCGCCGACTCGCTTGGGCGCGTCTTTGACCGGTTCCACCGCATCGAGGCCAACTCGCGCATGGCGACCGGGACCGGCATCGGCCTCGCCCTCACGCTCGAGCTCGTCAAGCTCCTCGGCGGCCAGCTCGAGGTCGAGAGCGAGCTCGGTCACGGCTCGACGTTCACGATCCGGCTCCAGCGCGGCCACACGCACCTCCCGATCGACCAGATCGACCACACGCCCGAGGACACGCAGCTCGTCGCCCAGTTCCAGAACCGCAACCTCGCCGTCGTCGACGAGGCAGCCTCGTGGCGGTACGATGCCGAGGCGGCGCAGGACGCCATGGACGCCGTCCCGCTCGGCAGCGCGGGCTCGTCCGACCTCGCCAACGGCGGCAGCGAGCCGGGCAACTCGTCGGGCAGCGGCAGCGGCGGCGACGACTACATGGGCGTCGGTGAGCTCCCTCTCTCCCTCTCTCTCACTCGACGTGCGCGACGAGAGGCTGACGCTGCGCGCTCCTGCAGACGTCCTGAGCCTCAAGAACCGCACGATCGTGCTCGTCGACGACTCGCGCGACCTGCGCAGCTACATCTCGAGCCTCCTCACCAAGCACTTTACGGTCGTCGCGTTCGGCGACCCGCGCGAGGCGCTCGAGCACATCCGCAAGTCGCCGCCGTCGCTCGTCCTCACCGACGCCATGATGCCGCACATCTCGGGCATGGAGCTCACGACGGCCCTGCGGCGCGACCCGGCGACGACGCTCGTGCCCATCATCATGGTCTCGGCCCAGGCGGGCACCGAGGCGCGCGCCGAGGCGCTCGAGGGCGGCGTCGACGACTACCTCGTCAAGCCGTTCCAGGCGCGCGAGCTCCTCGCCCGAGTGCGCGTCCACCTCCAGCTCGGCCTCCTCCGCGCCGAGCTCGAGCGCCGCGTCGACGAGCGCACGCGCGCCCTCATCGAGTCCGAGGCGCAGAACCGCGCCCTCGCGAGCCGGTACGCCATGCTCTCGACCGTGTCGCCCGTCGGCGTCGTTCAGATCGACAACCAGGGCCACCCGGTCTTCTGCAACCCGCGCTGGTTCGAGATCTGCGGTATGGGGCTCGGCCGCCCGCTCGTCGAGTGGACCGAGCAGATCGTCCCCGACGACCTGCAGAAGGTCGATAACGCGTGGAAGGCGGCGACTGGCGGCGAGAAGACCGAGGCGCCCGAGCGCCAGTTCCGCCTCAAGAACGGGCGGTGGGCCCAGCTCGAGGTGCGCCTTCCTCCTCTCGCCCTTCTCTCTCTCTTCCTCTTGCCTGACGCTCAGCCGTGTCGTGCAGATCCGCGCGTCGACCGAGGTCGGCCTGCCCGACGGCTACGTCGGCGCCCTCACCGACATCACGCGGCAAAAGGAGATCGAGATGCTCCACATCCGCGAGGTCGAGCAGCGCGCTGTCGACGCCGAGGAGAACCGCCGCAACACTGAGATGTTCCTCGACATGTCGTCGCACGAGCTGCGCAACCCGCTCAGCGGCGTGTGGCAGAACGCCGAGGTCGTCTCGACGTCGCTCGCCAAGTACGTCGAGCTCATCGACGGCCTGCGGCAGGGCCACCCGGCGCCGCAGCAGGTCCTCGACGACCTGTACAACGAGATGCTCGAGAACGTCGAGGCCGTCGAGTCGATCATCCTCTGCGCGTCGCACCAGGGCCGCATCGCCGACGACATCCTGAACGTCTCGAAGCTCAACATGGGCCTCCTCAGCATCAACGTCGCCCCCTTCGACCTCGTCGCAGCCGTGCGCGAGGTCGTCAAGACGTTCGAGGTCCAGAGCCACCAGCAGCAGATCAACCTCGTCGTCGAGAAGGGCAAGTCGCTCGACGACCTCATGGTCGAGTTCATCGCGGCCGACGCCGGGCGCATCAAGCAGGTCCTGTACAACTTTCTCACCAACGCGCTCAAGTACACGCTCGACTCGCTGCGCAAGCGCGTCACGGTCCACGTCGAGGCGTCGCCCGGTCCGCCCGTCCAGCCGCCGTCGGCCATGCGCGTCGCGGCGCCCAACCCGTCGTTCCCCTGCCCGGACGACATGGTGTGGGTCGTCATCTCGGTGCAGGACAGCGGCAAAGGGCTCAGCCCCGAGCAGCTCAAGCTCCTCTTCGCGCGCTTCTCGCAGGCCAACCCCAAGAGCGACCAGTACGGCGGGTCGGGCCTCGGCCTGTACGTCAGCAAGAAGCTCATCGAGCTCCACGGCGGCCTCATCGAGGTCGAGTCGCAGCTCGGGCACGGCTCGACGTTCCGCTTTGCCATCCCGGCGTCGCGGGCGCAGCGAGCCGCCTCGCCGCCGGTCGGCCTCGGCCTGCCCAAATCGGCGCTCCTCGCCGGCGGCGCCCAGGTCTCGCGCCCCAACAGCGCCGGTGCGCGCGGCGCCGGCCTGCCCGTCGCCCTCCCGCCGGCGTCGCCCTCGCCGACCGTCGGCGTCGGTCCCTCTGCTGCGAGGGCGACCTCAGGCGAGGGAGAGAGGAAGGAGGGGAAGAGGAGGGTGCTGATAGCTGAGGACAACGTGGTCAATCAACGCGTCCTCATGCGGCAGCTCAAGATGTCGGGCTACGACGTCACGGTCGCCAACAACGGCCAGGAGGCGCTCGACGAGCTGATGGCCGACTCGCTCAGGGTGCGCCCGTCTCCCTCTCCATCTCCACCTCCTGCCTCGTGTACTGACGCGCGTTCTCGTGCGCAGATCTCGGCGGGCAAGAGCAGCGACAAGACGCCGATCGACGTTGTCCTCATGGACATCGAGATGTGCGTCCGCCTCCTCTCTTCCCGCCCGCCTCTCGCTCCCCGCCGTGAGCTGACGCCTCCCCCTCCTACCTCCTTCAGGCCCGTCATGGGCGGCCTCCAGGCGATCCGCGAGCTGCGCCGCCGAGAAGCCGCCGGCGAGATCTTGAGGCGATACGTGCGTCGCTCGGACCCTCTCCTCGTCGCGGACCACCCTCGCCGCCGCGCACCGTCGCTAATTCGCCCTCCACCCCTCTCCTTCCTGCTCTGCAGCCCGTGTGCGCCGTGACGGGCAACGCTCGCGAGGCGCAGCAGAACGAGTGCCTCGCTGCTGGCTTTGACGACGTGCGTCCTGCCTCACCCTCTCTCCATCCTCTCTCGCTCTTCCGCGCATCTGCAACGTGCTGACGGACATCCTCGCTCCCCGCACGCAGGTCGCGACCAAGCCGTACCGCCTGCAGGACGTGCTCGACAAGATCACGCGCTTGACGGGCGCGGCCTAGTCGGCTCGCGCTGCGACTCGCTCTTCCTTCTCTCTCTCCCTCTCGTCGGGGTGTCCTCGTGCGTCTCTCTCTGTCTTCCTCTCTCGTGCGCCGCTCACCGTCGACGTGCTGCTGACGGTCCTGTCCCTGCAGCTCGAAGACCCGCCCATACCCGCCCTCGCCGCACGCTGTCTATACCACCCTCCCGCCTCGCCTCCTCTACACGTTCCCCGACTATCTAGCGCTACTCCCTGCGCTAACTGTGTGCCTCCTCTGCTCCTGGTTGTTGTAGCTTTCTACACCTGCCCTCGCCTTCTTCCTCCTCGTCGCTCGAGCGTGCTTCTCGCACGCGGGGCCTTTGCACTGCCACGCATGCGCTCTCCGGTCTCGCGTCTCTCGGGGCTCGAGAGAGTGAGGAGGAGGTAGTGGGGAGAGAGTGTGCGGCGATGCAGCGTGGTACGACAACAGGCCGGGCGGTACGAGGGCGAGAGGGCGCGAGGAAGAGGGCAAGGGGAGCGTGAGGGACGCGGGCAAGGTCAAGCCTGCGAGGAGGGCGCCCGGTCAGCTCTGCCGCGTCTGTGTGAGGGAGAGAAGAGGCACGCACAGGGACGCCCTCCCACTCCTTGTCCTCGAACGCGTTCCTCGCCTTTGCGCGCTTCTTCTTCTGCTGCTGCTGCTGCGGCACCCCCTTTGCGCCCGGCCCTTCGCGCCCACCCGCCTCGGCCAGCACAGCCTCGTGCTTCCTGCGGCGCTCGCTGCGCCTGCGGAGCTTGCGCGAGATGCGGAAGAAGACGAGGAGGCCGGCGAGGACGAGGACGATGAACGAGACGACGGTCGACGCGGCGATGATGGCTGACGACGAGCGGTTGGCTTCGGAGAGGACGTCTTTGGTGTTCTCGGCCGAGGGCTGTGCGTGCGGGAGTGGGTGGGAGAGGTCAGCGGGAGGGAGGGAGGGAGGTGGGGGAGGAGGAGAGGGGGAGCGAGGGAGCGCACGGCGGTCGAGGTGGACGAGGTGCCGCCTGCGAGGATCATGGTAGAGGTCGACATGGCAGCCTCGGGGCCAGCTTGTGCCCTGGAAGCGGTGACTGGGACAAGGACGAGGAGCGAACCTGGCTCGGAGAGATGAGACTCGGCTCGGCTCTCTCGTCTGCTCCTCACACCCCATATGCCCAGCGAGAGCATCCAGCGAGCCATGCAGGACCACCCGCAAGCCCCACCAGCAACCGCACTCGACCCGGCCTTTGCCTCGCTCCGCCTCGGCCCCTCGGCCCCCTCCTCGTCGTCCAACGCACGCGCCGACGCACCGCACCAGCACCCGGCACCAGCACCAGCACCGCGCCAGGCCAGGACGCCCTCGGCCATCAGCGTCACGCCCTGGATGCGGCCCCTGTTCCGCACCCCGCAGGACCGCGCCCGCCCGCCCATTGACCTCCTCGACGAGGAGGTCGCCAGCTTTGTCGCGTGCGTCCGCCCGACCAAGGGCGAGCAGCGCCTGCGCCTCGCCGCCCTCACGTGTCTCGTCAAGGTCGTTGAGCAGCTGTGGCCGACGGCGACGGTGGAGTTGTTCGGCAGCCTCGCAACGGGCCTGTACCTTCCTCATGGCGTGCGCGCTCCCTCTACTCCCTCTCTGACTCTCGGCGAGCCGAACCCTGACGACGACACGCCCGCCCGCAGGACTTTGACCTCGTCATCTCGGACCCCTCGCTCCTCACCTGCCCGACCCAGCTCCTCCTGCGCACCCTCCGCGACGCCCTCCTCGCCTCGCACCTCGCGCCCACCGTCCGCCTCGTCCAGCACGCCAAGGTCCCCCTCGTCAAGCTCGTCACGGCCCCCCAGTTCGGCTCGTTCGCGTGCGACGTCTCGTTCAACGCCGACAAGGGCCAGAGGGGCGCGACCGAGAGCCTCAGGCTCCTCCAGGAGCTCGAGAGCAGGAGGGCGGGCGACAAGATGCGCGCAAAGACGCTCGTGTTTGTGCTCAAGGCGCTCCTGGACGCCCAGGGGCTCAACGAGGTGCGGTACGGCGGCCTCGGCGGCCTCAGCATCTTCTGCCTCGCCGTGTCGTTCGTCCAGGTGCGTTGTTGTGCGCCTCTCTGCGTCTCGATGGACCAGGCGACTGACGCTCTGAGCACCCTGCAGCTCGATCCTCGACCGCCCGGCGAGTTGTCGCCCGGCCGGGACCTCCTCTCTTTTCTCTACCACTGTGCGTCTCCTCCCTCGCTTCCCTCTCGCCTGCTTACACTCACTCAACCCTCTCCCTCTCTCCTTCTCGCACTGACTCGACCCTCTCGCACGCGACGCAGACGGCTGGACGCACAACTACCGCACCGACTGCATCGTGACGGCGGGCGGCGGGCGCATCACGAGCAAGACCGAGTTTGGGTTCGGCGAGCAGCAAGGGCACGAGGAGCGGCTCTCGATCCAGCACCCGGTCGACCTGAGTGCGTCTCCTCTCTCTGCATGTCGCACTCGTCGAGAGGACGAAGACTGAAGAGACGCCCGACCTGCAGCGCGCGACCTCACCTCGGGCTCGTTCGAGATCGGCGCCATCGTCGACGTCTTCCGCACGGCCTACCTCGCCCTCTCGACCGCGCTCTCGCCCCAGCCTCCGCTCGACGGCGCCTCGCCGCCCCAACTCGACCCGACCGAGAGCCTCCTCGGCCTTGCAGGCCTCACGCTCAAGCCCGAGGTGCTCGTCCAGCGCGACGCGAACCAGTCGCTGCTCGGGCCCGGCGGGCTCGAGGAACGGGCGAGGAACTGGGAGCCGAGGATGGAGGGTGTCAGGGCGGCGTGGGCGCGGCAGCGGGGAGGAGGAGGAGCGGGAGGAGCGGGGCGAGCGCCGGCGGCGAGGGGCGGGTACCGCGGCGGGGCGGCGGTCGGGCGCCCGCCCGTCTACGCGCACCTGCAGCAGGGCGCCTCACCCTCGCCGGGTGCGCCCGCGAGCGCGAGCGCAGCGCTGCCGCCGGCCAACGGCGGCACGTCGTCGGCGTCGCCGGGCCTGTCGCGCTTCGGGCGGGCGCAGTACGCCGCGCAGGGGTATGCGTCGCCCGCTGCTACGCCGTACGGTGCGAGCTCGACGTCGCACCAGTACCACTATGGCGGCATCCAGATGTCGTCGTCGACGATGTCGACGCTCGCCAATGGCAACCGCAACGGCGCCCGCAACGGCGTCCGCAACGGCGTCGCCGCCGCCTTCTCGCGGCACTACCCGGCCGCGACGCTCCCCCAGAACTACTTCGGCGACGGCCAGGCGTCGTCCTCGGCGCGCTCGTCGCCATCGACACACACCTCGCCGACCTCGTCCTTCTCAAACGTCGTCTCCGCCGCCGCCCCGCCTGCACCCTCGCCCTCGTGGCACGCCTACATCAAGGACCACGCCGCCTGGCTCGACGATGTCACGTCCTCGCCCGGCCCGCACCGCCCTGAGCCCGTGCCGCCGCTCGCGCCGACCGCCGAGTCGGCGCGGCAGAACCCGCTCATCCCGCGCGGGCCGACGAGGAACGGCAAGCCGCGCAAGCTGCAGTACACGGCCCTGTAACCTGGACGAGAACGTTTCTGTGTTCAAGAATTGCCAGCGTGAGTTGCCGTGTCGCTCGTCGTCGTCGCAGAGCTGCGCACTGACCCCCTCCTCCTCCTTCTCGCAGCGACTCTCGGCCCGCCCTCGTCCGCCGCGACAGGAGACCCCGACCTCCTGTCCGTCTCCGCGCAGACGGCGCCGGGCAGCACGCCCGTCCGCCGGACGGTCCGCGGCCTTTCCGGGCGCTCGGCGAAACCGCCCTCGCTCTTCCTCCCCTCCCCTCCCTTTCCGCCCTGCCCTCCTTCTCTCCTCGCCACCGTCGTCAGCATGCCCGCCCTCGAGAGCCGCTACGACCACGACTCGTCGACCGCCTCGTCCGACGCCGAGGACTTTGTCAACGCCTCGCCCGCGTCCGCCTCGGCCGCCGCACGCGCCGCCGCCGCCGCTCACCGGCCCTCCTCGGCAGCCGGCTCGCACCGCTCGAACCGCTCGAGTCCGTCCCAGAAGGTGCACAGCTCGAGCAGCAGCGAGTCGACCGACAGCGAGGAGGAGCGCGCGCTGAGGGAGGAGCTTGAGGACGCGCGGGGCGACATCGAGGCGGGCGTGGCGCGCGGGCAGCCGGTCGAGGGGCGCGTCGAGCGCATCATGCGCAGCGTGGGCAAGGGTAGCGCAGGAGGCGGGAGTGCGAGGGTGCGTCCTCTTCTTTTCCCGCTCGAGAAGGCCAAGCGGCTCGAGCGCAGAGTGCTGACCCGACTTTTCGCGCGCGCGCCCGCAGAGCTCGCAGCGCTACAACGCCCTCGGCCACGACGACGACGAGCTCGCGCGTCGGCACCACCACAAGAAGCACAGCAAGAAGGGCTCGCGCTCGGCGTCGGCGCCGCGCAGCGGCAGCCGCTCGGGCCGCCGCAGCCTCAACGCGCTCGGCAAGGACGACCCGGCCGCATCCTCGACCTCGGCGCCGAACCCGTACGCCGTCGAGGGCCTCGACGACGACCCGCTCGAGGACGCCGAGATGGGCGCCGTCAAGCGCAGCAGCTCGAGCAGCAGCTCGAAGCGCAGCTCGAGGTCGGGCTCGTCCAAGGCGTCGTCGAAGAAGGCGGGCAAGAAGGGCGGCGCCGGCGGGGCGGGCGACCCAGGCTCGGGCGCGGGCGTCAAGCAGGGCAAGCCGAGGCGCCGCGTGTGGTGCTACGTGTTCGTCGCCTTCATCGTCGTCATCGCCGTCGCGCTCGGCGTCTTCATCGGTGCGTCTCTCGCTCTCGCCCCTTCTTCTCCCGCGATGACGGCCAGTCTCTGACGCTCGTCACGTCGTGCGCAGCGGTTCGGGTCGCCCAGGACAAGAAGGAGACGGCCAAGGCCGAGGGCGAGTCGGCCGCCGCGTCTGACGTGGCCGACGGCGAGAGCGCGACCGAATCGGGCGCGTCGTCCTCCGCCGCCGACGCTGCTCACGCCTCGACCGCCGCCGCCGAGTCGGCTACCGGCGCGACGCTCGACGCGCACCCCGAGACGACCTCGGCCACGGTCAACGACGGCCTGTACCACCCGTCGAGCGCCGCCGCGACTACCTCCGCCCAGACCGGCGAGACGACCGACATTGCCGCCGCCGCCTCGGTCCAGAACGACAGCAAGTACACGTCGTCGACGGCAACGAGCGCGCCGACGAGTGCGCCGTCCCAGATGGGCGAGTTCGGCTCGGTCGACCCGCAGGCGACGCCCTCCTCGGCCGCCGACGCTGCCCACTCGGCCGCCTCGTCCGCCGCGCCCGACGCGCAGGAGCACTCGGCGACCGACGGCGCGAGCGCTGCGAGCGACTCGAGCGCGCCCTCGACCAACACCGCCGACGTCTTCGCCCAGACGACGATGCCCGCCGGCGTCTCGATGCCGTCGTCGGCGCCGTCGATCCTCCCGGCGGCTGACGGGCAGCAGCAGCACGACGGCCAGGACCAAGAGCAGCACGAGCAGGCGTCGGCGCCGCTCTCGTCCATGCAGCTCGGTCCCGGCCCCGTCGTCGTCTCGACGCCGCTCGGCGGCCCGTCCGCCGCCGCCGCGAGCGCGACCTCGACGCCGCCCGCCGAGGGCGCACCGCAGCAGACTGCCGCGGCGCAGGACGGCACGTGGCACGCCGAGACGGCGGCGTCGCAGGGCGAGGCCGGATCGGCCCCGCCACCATCGACGACTGCCGCGCCCGGCTCGGGCGAGTGGCAGGGCGCGCCTTCGCCGTCGCCCTCAGCCTCGGCCGCTGCTCCTGCATGGAACGTCAACGGCACCGACGGCGCTGTCGCTGCCGCGGGCGCCGCGGGTCCGTTCGCGGTCGCGAGCGTCTACCAGGCGACGCAGCCCGAGGCGTTCCAGACGCTCAAGGGCAAGGGGACCTACTTCGAGGCTAGTGCGTCACCTTTCCTGCTCGTCGACGACGCTCGAGGACTGTTACTGACGAGCATCCTGCGCCCGCAGGTCAGCACTACGGTCCGTGCGGCGTCGCCGCCAACAAGACGGACTATGTCGTCGCCCTCTCGAACGCGATGGTGCGTCTCTCTCTCCTTCTCCCCTTCCACCTCTTCGCGCAGTACTGACCCTGCCCACACGCGCGCAGTGGCTCAACTCGACGCAGGGCTCGACGACGACGCCGAGCAGCTACTGCGGCGCCGAGCTCCTCGTCACCAACCTCGCCAACGGCCTCTCGATCAAGGCTTGGGCGACTGAGCGCTGTGCGCTCTGCGTCGGCGAGTGCGTGCCCCCTTCCTCCCGTCTCTCGAAGTCACGTCGACGCACGGACCCCTGACGCTCGAGCCCCTCCCCGCCCGCCCGCCCGCAGCGCCTCGCTCGACCTCTCGGTGCCCGTCTTCTCGGCCCTCTCGGGCGACAACCTCGACCTCGGCGTCATCGACATCATCTGGGGCTGGACGGGCAATTCGTCGGCGGCAGCGGTCAGTGCTCCCTCGGCGTCGGCGTCGTCGTCGGCGTCTTCTGCGTCGAGCTCGACCGACGGCGGCTGGCTCTGGCGTCGTGCCGAGCCAACGCAGCTCGCCTGAGTAGTCAAGAACTCTCCGCTCCTTCCTTCCGTCCCTCCCACTCTCCCTCTTTATCCCCTCTCGCCGCTCGCGCTCAGCCAAGAAGCCCGAGCTGTACCCACTCTCTCCCTTCTGTAGAGCCTTTGCAACGGACTGTGCACCCTCTTTCTGGCCTCGAGGTCCTTTCGACGAACGAGAGCATGTGAGAAACGGTGCGGAGGAACGAGCGAGGTCCGCGGCGACGAGCTGCGCCGCTCGGGCCGCTCCCTCGCTCCGACCCGGCCTTCTCAGCCAGCTCCAGCTGCGCTCGCCCGCTCACTCTGGAGCGTCGAGGGCACGGCGTGCGCAGGAGCGTGTCACTCGAGCTCGCAGGGCAGCAGCACGTGAGCCGCCGAGGAGGCGGGCCTGACGAACGAGCGACGAACGGAGAGCGCGCTCGAGCCCCTCCGGCTCCCCTCTCGACGCTCTCGTTGTCGTTCTCTGTCTTCTCGCTCGACGGGCTCTCGGTGCTCTGCTAGGCACGCCGAGTAGTATGTACACGCCTGGTTGGGCTCGATTTGCACCCCTCCTCCTCCTCGCTCCTCCCTCCCACCACTTCCCTCTCCCCCCGGTCCTCCCACACTCCTCTCAACCCCTCACTGCCTCTTGAGCGTCTTCCCCTCGCTCTGCCCCCTCCTGTCGCCCCAGATGCGGCGGTCGACTTTGGCGCGGCGCCCGCCCGTGAGGGCGAGGAAGAGGCCCTTGAGGGGCGTGAGCGGGGCCCAGAACTTTGCGACGCGGCGGCGGTAGGTGGCGTAGAGGCTGTTGGGGCGTGGGAAGGCGAGGGAGAGGGAGGGAGAGGGGGAGGGCGGAGGTGGGTGGGGAGGGAGAGGGAGAGGAGGAAGGGAGGGGAGGAAGGGGATGAGAAGGTTGAGAGGGAAGACATCGGGGACGGCGACGAGGGAGAACAGCAGAGGAGAGGGTCAGTATCGAGAACGACGGCTCGATTGACCCGAGAGACGGCGAGAGAGGGCAAGTCGCCGAGGAAGGGAGGAGGGGAGGAAAGAGAGCAAGGCCGAAGAGGAACGAGCGCGCGACGCACGGGTACTTGCCCCCCGAGATCTCCTCCGTCAGCATCGTGCTCGAGAAGAACAGCGCGCTCATAATCACCGGCGCCGCAACCGCATAGTTCCAGTACGTGCCCTCGTCGGCCCTGACCTCGGCGAGCGCGACGTGCGCGGCGAGCTTGGCCTGCGCGGCGAGGCGCGAGAGCGCGCCCGGGTTGAGGAGCGCGAGCGGGTCGGGCGCGAGGGCGCGCAGGGTCGTGAGCGGGTGGAGGAGCGCCGCGAGGGCCATGTCGAGCGTGACGTGCTTGGGGAGGAGCGCGCCGGGGACGGTCGACGCGAGGTTGACGAGCTGGGCGGCGGTCGACTGGGCCTTGTCCGACGAGGAGGTGGTGGCGGACCCGACGTGCGCGAGGGTCGAGAGCGGGTGCGAGGTGAAGGACGAGGCGAGCGGGAGGAAGGGGAGGACGGTAAAGGCGTAGAGGAGGTACCACGTCGCCTGCTCGCACGCAAAGTTCTGGAGGACGTAACGGGCGCAGGTGTCAGTCTGGGTCTGCACGAGCACGGGAGAGGTGCGGGGTAGCGAGGGAGGCGGCGAGAAAGGGCGAGAGGAGCGAGAGGGGAAGGGAGGAAGGAGGGAGAGGCGCGAGCGCGGGAAGGGCGAGGCGACATCGCGACAGGGCGGCGAGCACAGCGAGCGAGAGCGCACACAGGAGAGCAGAACGAGCGACGCACCGGGTGCCTCGACCAAGCCCACAGGCCCTCGGCGACAAAGCCCCTCTCGACCGCCTTCTGCTCCTTGTCCGTCAGCCTGCCGCCCTTCTTCTGCTTGTCGAGCGCCGCGTGCTTCAAGGTCTGGAATGCCTGCTGCTCGTTGTCGGCGCGCATCTCGAGCGCGAGCGTGACGACAAACAGGCCGGCGAGGAGCGCGTCGGCAACGTTGAGCGGGACGCGGGCGACGGCCGTGTGGTGGGGCTTGAGGCGCGCGAGTTGCGAGAGGTGCGACGAGGCGGCGCGGTCGTGGGTGAGGAGGAGGTACTGGGGGAGCTCGGCGGCGAGGAGGAGGAGGTTCTGGATGAGGGCGATAAAGACGAGGTCGAGGAGCGAGAAGGCCCACTTGGGGAGGCGGCGGCGCACGATCAACCAACGGTAGTCCTCCTCGCCCCAGGGGTTCAGGGTGAGGAAGCCGCGGCGAGCCGACTGGTAGGTGAGGCGGGCCGACCAGGCGCACTGGAGGGCAAAGACGACGAGCATGCGGTGGTCGAGGTCGGCGACGTGGGTGACCTGGCCCGTGACGAGGGGCCAGAAGGTAAAGTGGGCCGAGTAGATGAGCGGGAGCGAGGTCCACAGGCGGTCGACCTGCGACACGTTGCCTGCGAGCGAGAGAAGGAGAGGGTCAGTTGGCGACGTCACCGGGGGAAGCGCGGGAGGAAGACGGACCGGTGACCTCGCCGAGGACAAAGACGACGGCTGCAGTGACCAAGGAGAAGAGGATGGCCGGGTGGAGCGGGTCGGTCGAGGGGTTGGTGTACCAGGTGCGGAGCGTGTCGATCGAGGACGACGAGGGGAGCGACGAGGCGAAGGTCGAGATCGAGGGGAGGAGCGAGTGGGCGGCGTGGTGGGGCGTGAGTGGGTGGAGGAGTGTCATGGTTAGGTGTGCACTGTCTCTGGTGGCTGGAGAGCAGTGTGTGGTGGAGCGGGAGCAAGAGGGAGGGGAGGCGAGCCGAGGCGGGGAAGTCGGCGGCCGCATCGCCTTCATCAGCTCGCGCTCCCTCCTCTCTCGCCACCACGACGACCCAGAGCCACCATGTCGGCCTGGAAGAACTACCTCGCTCGCAGCATAGACCACCTCAAACACTCGTCTCACCAAGGTCCGCCCTCGTCTCCTCCTCGTCGCCTCACCTCGCTCACCTCACTCCACCACACACCCACAGTCCTGCGCGCAAGCCCCGAGATCCCCAACGGTGCCGTCCTCCCTCTCGTGTCCCTCACCACCGACGACGACATCGCCAACTTTGCTCTCGGCTGCGACGCCGACCTCGGTGCGCCCCCTCACCTCGCTCCTCTTCCTCGCCTCCCCCTCCCTCTCGCTCACACCCTGCACCCTCGCACACCCAACAGGCGGCCGCAGCACCGTCCACCTCGACCTCGGGCCCGAACACAAGGGCCGCTTCTACGGCACCCTCTCGAACGACCTCAACCCGGGGCGCCGCAAGCCGGGCGTCGTCGAGCGCGGCGGCTACGCCGGCTTCCGCAACAAGCAGCGCACGACACTCTTTGGCACCCAGACGTGGGACACGAGCCTGCACGACTTTTTGCGCCTCCGCGTCAGGAGCTCGGGCGACGGCATGCGGTACTTTGTCAACATCCAGACAGAGGGCCCCGGTGCGCCCTCCCTTTACTCTCTCTGTCTCTCGCTCGCACGCCTACGTGCGAGAGGCTGACGTCTCCCTCTCTCTCTCGCGCCCCTCCCCCTCCTTCCCCCGCGTCATCCTCCCCCTTCCCTCTCCCTCTCCCTCTCCCTCTCCTCCGCGCCCGCCTTCCTCTCCCCCTCTCCCGCACGCACCCTCAGTCCGCTCCGACCTCTTCCAGCACCGTCTCTGGCTCCCTCAACCCCCGTCCTCCTCCCCCGACGCCCCGCACGAATGGACCGACGTCCTCATCCCCCTGTCCGACTTTACCCTCACCAACTCGGGCGACCTGAGCGCGACCCAGCTCGACATGCTCCGCACCGAGGTGCGCACCGTCGGCATCTCGGTCCTCGGACCGCTCGAGGGGCGGTACGAGCTCGGCGTGGAGAGGATCGACGCGGTGAGGCTCGAGGGGGAGGAGGCGGCACGGGCGAGGGAGGGGAGGCTCGAGGGCTTGCCGGTGCAGAGGGGCGCGGGTGGGGAGAAGCTGTAGATTGAGGAGAGGGAGGGGTGCGATGTACGAGTCGGCTGTGCGTGCGCGAGCGGCGAGCGCAGCGAGCGAGCGAGGAGGAGAGGTCCGTGCGCGCTCCCTCTCGCGCGCGCTCTCCTGCTCTGCTCGCGCTTTCGTCGGCGGCCCCCGACTGCTGGCACCTCGAGGCCCGCTCGGACGTCGGGCGCCAAAGCCTGCCGCTGTTTCGGCGGACCTCGTCGACCGCACAGCCCGAAGCGGGTCCGTGCGCTCTCGCTCTCGCTCGCTCTTGCCTTGCTCTTCCTCCCTCACGCTCAGCTCGCCCGGCTTACTCAGCCGCACACGACGAGAGGACGGAGAGCAAAGAAGAATAGCTGTTACAGCATGGGCAAAAGGGGGGACCGTGTCTAGAAAGAAGGAGGAGCGCCCCGCCACCGCCGCCGCCGCCGGTGGCCGCTCCGTCGCCGGCTCGTGCTCGCCGTCGCACCGGATCGTCGCTCCGTCCGTCGCCGCACCTCGCCTGCAGCTCGAGCGCGCGTCGTACCCGTCCTCGTCGCCGCACCGCCCTCCCCCTCTCACCTCCTCGACCCCTCTGCCCCTCCTCCCCTCCCCCTCCCATCCCTCCCCCGTCCCTCCCGCGCACGCCGCGCTCACAGGCCCAACAGCCGCATGATGGCGTACCCGATCGTGATGACGATGGCGGTCGCGCCGATCGACGCGGGGACGCCGTTGCGGTAGAAATCGCCCGGGTAGAGGTACCTGTGGCGGGCGGGTGGGCGGTTGGGGTGGAGGGGTGAGGGCGAGTGGGAGCGTGAGGGAGGGGAGGGCGAGAGGAGAGAGGAGAGGAGAGGAGGGTGAGAAGAGGAGGATGGTGAGGAGGATTGTCGAGCAAGGTCAGCTCGCGCTCCCCGCCGCCTCGTCCTCTTTGCTCGGCACGCTCGACACAGAGCCACTAGCGCAACGCACCTCTGCCCAAGCTCGTCCTCCTGGTTCGCCGCCGCCAAGTTGGGGAAGCCCGAGATGGGAAGCGCCATGCCGGCCGAGCACACGAGGCTCGTCGCAAAGATGAGCAGGCGCGGGTGCGGCGTCTCCATGGCCGAGCCGATCTGGGCCGCGATCGGGACGACGAGGACGGCGGCGATGCTGTGCGGAGGAGCGGGGGAGGCGGCGAGGAGTGAGGGGGAAGGGTGAGGGCGAGAGTCGAGGGGAGAACGTGAGGGAGGAGGAGGGGGAGGGGCGGGGTGGACGAGGCGCATCAGTCCAGCACACAGCGGCGAGCGAGAGCGAGCAGAAGACGCACGTGTGCGAGATAAAGGTGCCGATGACGAGCACGATGACGCTGAAGAGGGCAAGGATGGGCCAGATGTCCATGCCGAGGACGACGTCCTGGATGACGGCGTCGCTGCGAGAGGGGCGAGCTGGTCAGTCGCTGCTAGAGGTTGACGGCACGCTTGCTGTGACGAGACCGTGCGGAGGAGAGAGAGAAAGGAAGGGGAAGAGGAGCGAGGCTGAAGGCGGGAGGACGCACATGTCGTCGAGGAGGCCCGACGAGAGGACAGCCTTGCCGAGCGCGATACCGCCCATCGCCAAGAAGACGATCGACCAGGGCGAGTGGTCAAAGTCGGCCTGCAAGGTGAGCGAGACGAGGAGGGTCCGTGCCCGTCAGCAGCCGGACCTCGAGTGGGACGACGAGCGACGGCGAGGACGACGCACCTTGCGCAGGACGCCGCTGCCGTAGAAGGCGACGATCGGGAGGATGGCGATGATGCCCATGTCGCCAAACAGCCACGCGAGCTTGGTCTCGACGCACCACAGGATGATGGTGCCGACCGTGACGCCGCTGACCCACCACTGGGCGCGCGTGAACGGCTCCTTGTTGACCCGGACCGGGTTGATGGCGACCGTGCTTGTGCCGGCGCGGTAGGTCCACAGGAGGATGCCCCAGATGAGGCATACGCTCAGGAACGAGACGGGGATCGAGACGCTGAACCAGCCGAGCCACGAGATTGGCGGGTTCATGTAGTCGAGCGCGATGAGGTTCTGCGGCGACGAGATGGGCGACGCCATGCCGCCGACGTTGGACGCGAGCGCGATGCCGAGGATGAGGGCCTTGCTGAACGGCGACTTGGACGGGAGCGTGCGCAGGATCGGCTGCAGGAGGGGCACGTGCACGACGAGTCAGCCTGAGGCTCGTACGCACAGGTCGAGGTGTGCGAGGGCGCGAGGAGCCAAGGCGAGATGAAGAGAGGTAGGGAGAGAGGGTCGAGCGCAAGGTAGGAAGAGAAGGGAGGCGCACCTGGATGAGCGAGTAGCACAGGACGGGCGCGGCGACGTTCGAGATCCACATACTCGCGAAGCATGCGACGAGCATGTAGGCGAACAGGATTGACCTCGGGCGCGTGCCGGCGAGCGAGAGCACCTTGGTGGCGAGGACCTGTCGCAGGACCGGTGGACGAGTCAGCTCTCGATCGGCTCGAGGAGGGTGCGAAGGCGGACGCGCCTTGTCGATGTTCTGCTTGGAGAGCGCGGCGGCGAGCGTAAAGCCGCCGAGCAGGAGCATGATGGTCGGCGAGAACATCTGGCCAAAGATGAACTTGGTCGCCTCGACGCTCGTCAGGCGGCGGTCCTCGCCGTCGGTGGACCGCAGGACGCGCAGGATGACGACCAGAAAGGGGACCATGAGCGCCGTGACGAAGAGGGGCATGATCTGCGACGGCAAGTCCGTCAACTACCGTCTCGACGGGCGGCCTTGCCCGAGAAAGAGGGAGAGGGCCGAGCGGCACGACGCACCTCGAGAGCCCAGAAGATGGTGACGACGACGAGCAGCGCGAGGCAGTTCTGCTCCTCGACGCGGTCGAACCACTGGCAGCTGAGGATGACGCCGAACAGGAGGAGCGCGACGGCGCCGGGCACCGTCTGGCCGTTGACCCAGCTCGGGAGCCTGAGCCGGCCGAGCGGCGTGCTGAGCTCTGCGGGCTTGAGCTCAAGGCCGCTCGGCGGACTCGCAGGCTGCACGACGGGCAGGCCCGTCGTCGCGCCCGCCGCCGTCCCGCCGCGCCCTCCTGCGCCCGTGTACCCGCCCGACGCCGACCACCCTCGGCGCTCGAGGCCGATCATCTCGCGCCAGACCGTGTTGCGCTCCCACACGACGTGCTCGCGCAGGTGCGCCTTGAGCTGCTTGAGCGCGAGGTCGACGTCGCCGCCCGTCGCGAGGTCGGCGTAGAGCGGGATGATGGACTGGACGCCGCCCTGGAGGCGCTGCTGCGTAGCGCGCTCGAACGGGAACGTGTGGTCGACAACGGTCGTCATGTAGTGCTGGCGCAACGACGAGTTGGTGATCTTGTCGTACCTGCGAGGCGAGAGCGTGAGGAGAGTGGGTCAGGGGTGCGCTCGAGGCGGGGAGAGAGGGTGCGGAGCGAGGGCACGCACTTCTTGAGGACCTTGCTCAGGCCGGTGTAGTTGAGGTCGACGTACTGCTTGAGCTCCGAGAGCGTCTGCGGGCGAGATCGCAAGGCGTCAGGAGCGAGTGGGCGGGCGCAGCGGTCGCGCTCGAGGGAGGAGGGACGCACCGTGAACAGGCTAGCGAGCCTGCGCTTGTACATGATGCGCGTGTCGATCGCCCAGTCGCTCAAGCCCTCCCACACTGCGCCGCCGGCCGCACCGCTCATGAGGCCCTCCTCCTCGGTCGTGAGCAGGCTGTTCGACATGCGGCTCATGCCGCGCTTGCTCGACAGCCGCGGCCGGCTCCCGCCGCCGCCGCGCGCAAAGCCCGCACGCGCTGGCTGCTGCGCCCCGGCGCGAGAGCGGCTCTCCTCCTCGTCAGCGTCCTCCTCCTCCTCCTCGACGTCGACGGCCTCCTCCTCCTCGAGCCCGAGCAGGTCGCCCGTCTCACTCGCCGAGCTCAGCGCGCGGCTCCTGCGCCGTCCAGGCACCTTGCCCTTGCCCTTCTTCTGGTCGACGCTCGAGCGCCGTGCCGACTTGCGGCCCGCGCGCGACGCCTCGGCGTACTCGCGCGGGTCGTTGAGGATCTTGGCGAACGCGCCCTTCTTGCGCGAGTCGACGTCGTGCTCGTCGTCGTTGTCGTCGTCGTCGTCGCCCTCGCTGTCGGACCCGCCGCTCGTCGCCGTCAAGAGGCCCGCGCTCGGCTTGGTGCGCACCGTGTTGCCGCCGAACGAGCCCGACGGGCGGCGCGCCGTGGTGCGCGAGGGCGAGATCGACTCGGCGAGCGACAGGTCGGCGTCTTCCTCGTCGCGCAGGCGCTCGAGGTCCTCCTTGAGCAGGACGAGGTCGCCGAGGAGCTCGCGTTCTGCGGAACGTGGGCAGGGTCAGAACCGGTGCGGGAGCGAGAGCAGCGTGGGAATGGGGACGCACCCTTGTCGACGTAGAACTCGGTGATCTTGTGCAGCTCCTTGTCGAGAAGCTTGGTGAAGGTGCGCTCGTTGGCGTCGCTCGAGGTGCGCTCGGCCTGGCCGGCTGCCGACGGCTGCTCGGCGCCCTCCTCCTCGTCGCGGTACTGGGTCGCCGGGCCCGTGCTGCCCTGAGCGAGGACGGCCTGCTTCTCAAACTTGTAGATCTGGGCCTTGAGGGCGTCGTAGCTGCGAGCGCAAAGAAGGCGATCGAGATCAGCGCGAGGTCGTGTGGGAGAGAGGGAGGGAGGGAGTGGGCGCACGCGAGGTAGTTGTTGGTCCACTCTGGGACAGCGTTGAACAAGAGGCTGTGGCTGAACTTCATCTTGGCGCCTGGGGCCGGTGGCCGGCGGAGGACGCGGAGGGGGAGATGTAGGGGAGGGCGAGTCGAGGTGCGCTCGGCTTGCGGGTCGCGCAGGGGCTGGAGCTCGAGGTCGGCGTCGCTGCTGGGTGCTCCTGGGTGTCGGGCAGGTCTAGTGAGGCGAGAGAAGAGCGCTGCGACGAGGTGACGACGAGCGACGAGGGAGTGCGGGGGAACGTCTCGAGGGTCAGCTCTTCTGACGGCTCGACAGGCAGCGAGGCTGGCAGGGCAGGCTCACGCAGGAGGGGTGGCATTCAGCAGGCCATCCTGAGCGCAGGACACGACGAGCGAGGGTTGAGCCAAGCTTCCTCTCGCCCGCCCCGCCCTGCCCCTCTCGCTCCGACGCTTCACTCTGCGTGCACGGGCTCATCTTTCACGGCTGCGCATGCTCAAGCAGGTGCACGACTACCCTGCCTGTAGCCGAACTCGCGCCGGGTTGCGCTCCCCCTCGCTCCCTCCTTCCTCGCTCGTCGAGGTCTCTGCGCTGCCCAACTCGCGCTGTTCCGCCCTTCCCGCTGCAGACATCCCGTCTTCCGAGAGAGCCTGCGCGATCGAGTGCTTCTCGCCTCGAAGAGCTGCCGGCGTCGCTTGCTTCCGCTTCTCCTCCTCGAACGCCGCCCGTCCGCTCTGCCTGAGCCTGTCGCGGCGGCATGTCGACCATGCTGCCGCCCGCACTCGACGCGCAGACCGTATCACGCTTCCTCGCCGACCTCGACGACGCCGTTTACCCGACTCCCAACGCCGGGTTCACAGCTCGCCTGGCAGTCCTCGCGGCCCTCACGAGCCTGTGCGTCGCCCTCTCTCCTCCTTGGCCTCGTCGTTGACTCTCTCACACCTGCAGCTCGATGCTCCTGAGCGCAGTGTATCTCGGATTCCACTACTACTCGACCCTCGAGCGCCCTCGCCGGCGCTCCCTCTGGCTCGTGCGCTTCCTCGACCGACCCAGCGGTCGCTTCCTCGCCATCAAGTGCGCCTCCTCTCGCTGCACACTCATGCGCTCGACGTCACGCTGACGCTCGTGCTCGCAGCACCCGCCCGTCGTGGACCGTCAGCATCTTCCTCTACTCGGCGTTCCAGCTCGCGTGCCTCGTCGCCTACTGGCGCGGGTACGGCCGCCACGACTCGCTCGCAGCGTGGATCGTCCTCAGGGCCTTCATCGGCGTGTTCTTATTCGCGGCGGCGTGGCTCATCTCCTGGTCTGGGCTCATGGTGCGTGGCCTCCTCCATCTCTCTTCACCTTCTCGAGGGTGCTCTCGCAGGCAGGAGGACGACTGAGCTGACTTTCTCGACCCGACGCAGGCCTTCCTCCTCGCTGTCGAGCCCGAAAAAATTTACGTCTCGGCAAGAACGGCCAACCTCCTCTTCGTCGGCGGCGGCGCCCTCGTCTTCTCGGTCAACCTCGTGCGCCTGTCCTCCTTCTTGCCCGCGCTCGACACGCACCCTGATTATCCTCACTCTTAATCAGGTCATCGCCATCGCGACGGCCATCTACGGCGTGCGCCTGTTCAACGTGTACCTCGACCTGCGCGGCGCGCTCCTCGCGCTCGAGGCGTCGCTCGCTGGCCGAGCGCCGACCCTCCTCGACCTCCTTCCGCTCAAGGCGCCCTTCGGCGCTCTCGCCTCGGCAGGCAACGCCGCTCGCATGTGCGTCGCCCTCTTCTCGTCATCACGAGGGAGGGGTCCGTGCGCCGAAGGCGGCAGCTCGCTGACCTTGTCCCTCTCTCGCCCGCGCAGCACGAACGCCCTCACCTGGTCGGTCGTCGCCGTCTGCCCGCTCTTCATCCTCGTCGTCGACCTCGGGGGCCTCCTCCTGTGCGCGCGGATGCGTCGCCAGATCAAGGAGAGCGTCGAGGTGCTTGGCGACGGCGGCGGCCCGGGGCGGGCCGCGCCCGCACAGGCTGTATGTGCGGCGGCGGCGGATGAGAGTACGGGTGAGCCGGTGCAGTTGGGAGCCCGCATTACCTGCCTCGGGTGGCGCAAGCGGCGAGGTCGGGCGCGGCAGCGCGGCCGCGAGGCGTCGACCACCGAGCGGGCGCAGGCGCGCAAGGTCCTCGTCTTCCAGAAGGCCGTCACCGACTTGCAGACGGTGCGTGGACTCTCCAGTCCCGAGGGGCGAGGAGACTCGAGGTCCGTGCGCTGACGACCTTCTCAAACTGACTCGAGCAGCTCGCGAGCGTCGTCGCGTTCAGCTCGTTCTGCGTCCTCGGCATCACGATCTGGGCGGCTTACAGCGCTGCGAGCCCGATCGACGAGAGCGTCAGTTGGGGCTAGTGCGTCCCTCTCGCGCTCGTCTGCCTCGCTCCTTCCCCTACCTCTCCCCCTCCCGTCCTCCCGCTCCCTCCTTGCGCTCCCTTCGGCCCCTCCCTCGTTCGCCTTTCCCGTCGCCGCCATGCAGTCGCTCACTACCTCTCGCCCGCAGCACCGAATCTCTCGCCACAGCGGCCTTCTGGATCTACACGGTCCCGGCCTGTGCCGCCCTCATGTGCCTCACGCTCAACGCCCTGCGCAGCCGGCGCCGCATCGCCGACCTCGAGACGCAGGCGCCCAGCTCCTCCTCGGCGCGCGCCGCCGCCGATGGCGCCGAGCGACGCACAGGCGCACAGCTCGGCCTCGCGTGCACGGCGTCCGACCCGAGCAGCGCCGGCGCGAGCGTCAAGAGCCCGACGCAGCGTGCGCTCGTGCTCGAGGTCGGGCCCGAGCCGGGCTCGCCGTCCGAGAAGGTGCCGGCCTCGCCGGTCGAGCTACAGCAGTCGCTCCCGGCGAGCCCGCAGGCCTCGCCGGCGTCGCTCGACAGGAGCAGGACGCGCGCCTCGCTACGGCGCATGAGCAGCTTCTTCTCGTCGTCATCCTGGGACGGCGCAGGCGGTGCGGCCGAGCGGGATTCGGCGGGGTCCGTGCGCTCGCGACCGTCTTCCGCAGCGATCGTCGTCACGGTCGAGGAGGTCGTTGTGACGGACCACGAAGACGACGAGCGAGGAGGTGCGCAGCGAGGAGCTCGAGGCGGCGAGCCGGGCGGGCCGTAGATCTGCGACGACGCTCGTTCCCCTCCTCGCGCCTCTCGCACCTTTCGCGGTCGCTTCTGCCGGGCTCGAACGAGCAGAAACACGCATTTTACAGGCGCACGAACATGCACAGCATCTATGGCAAGCCGTACCTCCCTCCTGCGCTCCCTCGCCTCACGGCGGTCCCTCAGAGCCCCTGCTTGATCCTGAGCGCAAAGTTGACGATGACGCCGAGGAGGATGAAGCCGCAAAGCGCCGTCGGGCCGAAGTAGTCGTGGTAGTTGACGGCTTGGCGGTTGCTGCGGGCGAGGCAGCCGAGGGAGGGTGAGCGGGCGAGGGGAAGGGAAGAGGCAGGAGGAAGGGACGCACCGGATCATGCGCACGCGCCAGGTGTACATGCCCGCCGTGTACAGGATCGAGAGGAGCGCGACGGTCGTGAAGATGGACGAGGCCGCCAGCGCGATGTCGTCTGTCGGGCGGCGCAGGGAGGAGGGTCAGTTGAAGGGCGACGAGGAGGGAGGACCGTGCACGACGACGCACCATGCGGGTCCGAGAAGGACAGGATGCCGATGCCGATCGCAGAGACGACGACCGAGAACTCGATCCAGGCGAGGGCTGCAGGGCGCGCGAGGGAGAGGGGGAGGGTCAGTCGACCGTCGAGGGCGGGAACGGAGCGAGGAAGAGGGACGCACTCGTGCGCTCGTTGGCGTAGAACACCTTGGGCTCGACGCGCACCGGGATCGCGATCTTCTTGCCCTGCTGCGCCCGGAACGACGACACGTACTCGACCCTGCCCGGCGTGAGCGAGATGCCCGAGCCGTTGCCCTGCTCGCCGCCCGCTCCTCCCGCCGCACCCTCGCCGCCGCTCGACGCAGCACGCCCGCCCGAGCCCGAGCCCGAGCGCTCGTTGAGGCCGCGGTCCCGGTCGAGCGTGTAGCGCGACTCGACGAGCTTGGACAGGTTCTGCGGCGTGAGCTTGGGGAACGGCGCCTTGGGCACGGCCGCCGTCAGGTGGCTGCGGTCCTGCTGCCCGCCGGGCCCGACCTGGAGGTTGGCCTGCGCGTCGCGGAACGCCTTGGCCTCGGCGGCCGCCTGCGGGTCGACGTCGGCCCACCCGGCCTCGTCCGACGTCGTCGCAAAGTGCCGGTTGCCCTCGTCGTCCTCGTCGTCCGAGACCGGCTCGGTGTACTGCGCGAGGTCGGCCGAGCGCGCGTCGGACGGCGTGCCCGAGTTGGTGCCCGAGCCGGACGTGATCGGGCGCTGGATCTGCGCCTTCTGCGTCGCGGGCTTGCGGATGTCCGTCCTGCAGCAAGTACGTCGGGTCAGTACGTGCTCGCTCGTGCTGAGGTCGAGAAGAGATGAGGGCGAGCGACGCACTCCATTTGCGGGAGCCAGAAGGGGATCAGGTCGACGCGGTTCGGGAGGAGCGTCGCGCAGCCTGTCGACGGGGGCGAGGGGAGCCGTCAGTCACGCTCGACGGTGTAGAAGGAGGAGAGGATAGGCGGCGCACCGTGGATGAACTTGCTGAACTTGGGCACGGCCTCGACGAGGTGGCTGCTGACGAGCTCGCGCACCCACTCGGGCGGCTCCTGGCCCATCTGCGTCTGGAGCTTGACCTCGAGGACGCCGTACGGGAAGAGCTCCTTGTCCTCGTCGGGCAGCTGCGAGAAGGGCCAGTCGATGCCGATGTCGGTGCGGCGCCAGTTGTCGCCCGACCGCTGGCGACCGTCCCAGTTGTCCTCGCGCACGAGCGACAGCTGCGTGTCGAACGAGATGCGCACGCGCGCGTCGCCGGGGAGCTGGAACGCCGTGCGGTTGTAGAAAGTGCGAACGACTGCGGGCGCGAGAGGGTGGGGTCAGTGACCGCACGGACCTCCTCCTCCGCCTCCACCTCGACGACCGTCTCCTCGGCCGCCGCTCCGTCTCCCACCGAGTGAGCGTCAGGGACGTACCAGGGCCGAGCTTCTTGTGCTTGATGGCGGCCTGCACCTCGCGCGCGAGCTTGATCATCGAGTCGACCTCCTTGTCGCTCTTCTTGCCCTTCTTGCGCAGCTGCTCGAACGTCTCGTCCATCGTGTGCCGCCCGGCGATGTAGTCGTTGACGAGATGCTCGGCGATCGGGAAGCGCGCCTTGACCGACTTCTCGCCCGTCCAGTCCTCGCGGTGCGTCTTGCGCTCGACCTGCTCGGCGGGGATAACTATGGTCAGTGCGGCTCTTGGCTGATGGTGACGGGGCGACGCACAAAGATCAGCTTGACGCCCATGCCGCCGTACCACCGCAGGCGGATGGCCTCGGCGCCCTCGGTCTTCTCGAGCCGGCCCATGTACAGGTCGAGGTTCTGCAAAGTCGCCCAGAATCGTCAGCGCAAGCCCGAGAATCGCCCAGATTGTGTCCGGGCCTCACCTCGTTGTCAAAGTAACAGCTAGTAATGGCGGCGTCGTCCTGGGCGAAAGCCTTGTCGCTGTCGAAGACTGCCAGGGTGCAAAGGGGAGTTTTCCTCGGTCAGTCGACGGCCTCGACGATCCAGGGCTCAAACTTGGCAGACATGGACGCACCGAGGATGGGCAGGTGCTTCAGGATGACGAGCTTGAGCTGGACGTAGTTGTCCGGGTGGACCTGGGGCGGAAAGAGGGGAAGGAGGAAGCGAGGTCAGCGCTCGGGCCTTTCGCGCTCGCACGCCGCGCACTCTCCCCCGCTCTACGAGCACACGCTCAGAGGAAGCTCGACGCACCCAGTACTTGGTCGTCTGGCGCACGAACGCGCTCTGGTTGCCGCCCGCGCTCGCGTCGCCCTGGACCGGGTTGCCGCGCGTGCGCACGAGGTTGTACAGGCGCGACAGCTGGACGATGATGGCGTCGAACGACTCCTTGTAGAACGGCCGCTTCTCGAGGAAGTCGCGCATGAACTGGCCCTTGAGCGTGAAGCCGGTGCGCTTCTGCGAGCGGCGAGCGAGGAAGGAGGTCAGCAGTCGGCTGGACGACGACGACGAGAGGAGCTGCAGAGACGCACGTCGTGCTTCTTGACGATCTTGATGAAGCCGGTGTAGTTGAGGTGCGAGAAGTGGCCGAGGTCGTGCACGTCGGCGATGACGTTGGCGAGGTCCTCCTCGAGGTCGACGAAGCGGTCCTCGAACTCGTCGTCCGACGTGTCACTCATGCTGTCGTCGGTCGCCTCGGCGCCCTCTGGGTCGTCGTGCTCGTCGTGTGCGGACGAGCCCTCGCCGTTGCCCTGTGGCGCGTCGCGGCGCTTCGACTCGCTCGAGAGCGCGATCAGGTTCTTGACCTCGTCCTCGTAGTTGTCGATCTTCTCCGTCAGCTCGGCGATCTGTGTACATGACCGGGTGTCAGTCTGTGACGTGTCGGAGAAGAGCTAGACGGCAGGGGAGACCAGATCCTGGGTCTCCTCCACGATCTCGCGGCCCTGCCGACACAGACGAGAGGGTCCTGGCGCACCTTGGTCTCCTGGAATTTGGCGACCTTCTCGAGCTCGCTCTCGAGCGCTGTAGGGGCGGCAAGAGGAGAGTCAGCGCTCAGTGCGACCGGCGAGCAGAGAGATCTGGACGAGGGTGCACCCTTGATGAACTCTGCCTCGTCCGCATCGTCCCACTGCTTCTTGGCCTGGCGGTCCTTGATAAAGCGCTTGAGGCCGCCGTCTTCACATAGTCGAAAGGTGCAGATGAGAGGAAGCGCAGTCGAGGGACAGGGCATGACGAGGTGCGGACGGGCGGGGTCGAGGTCAGCGCGCTCATCCGGCGGCGAGAAGGCGGGAGGGGCTGCGAGAAGGCTCACAGTCGATGTAGGACGCCTGCCAGTCCTGGTCTGCGGTACGGCGGGACGAGGGGAGGGTCAGCTCGCTGCGCCAAGATGAGCGAGCGGGAAGGGGGAGGGAGCACGCACACAGGGCGTCCTTGATGACTGCGCCGAACTATATCGCGGGAATGCAGGGTCAGCGAGTGCAGGGAGCGCAGGACTGGCCGCTGGGAGCAGCGCACCTTCATGATACCGCGCTGATCGAGGTCGAGCGAAGTGGGGACTTGGTCCGGGCGAGTGCGAGGAGCTCGAGGGGTGAGAGCTGCTGGCGGGTGTTGCGGTGTGCTGGCAGGGAGCTTGGTGCACGAGTAAGAGGAGCAGCTGGCTCGACTCGGGTGAGCGAGAAGCGGATCCACGGCGTCTGCCTTCGTCGTGCGGCAGCCCACGTGCGCTTGCTCTCTCTCCTTCTCCTCCTTCACTCGCACACTGATCACCTGCATGCTCCCGGCGGTCCTGTGCTCCGCTTGACTCTGCTTGACCTGCGCAGCTCGCCCGGTCCTCGCGCGCCCTGCTCGCTGATCTCGACGCTCCTCCCCGCCGACCCGCTTCGCCGCCGTGCCGTCTGTCCAGGCCTGCATCGAGCGGCGCGCGACACGCTCAGGTCCGTTCAAGACGATCTCACAGTGCCTCGGAGCCCGCGCGCAATAAATGAGCGAGTTCGCTGTGCGAGCTAGGCCTCGCGCTCGCTCGCCGGCACAGCTTTGTGCTTCTCACGCTCGCTTCGCTCCCGCGCAAGCGGGCTTTGTCTCCTTAGCCACAGCGCGCACTAGGCTGCGGTGGCTGGGTCGAGCTTCAAGACTATCCGTAGCGTGCGGCGACCGCAAAGCTCGTGCGCCAGGTCCTGCAGGCGCTTGGTCTTGGCCTCGCTGTGGCGGCAGGTTCGGATCCCGCGCCTGGCTCTGCGCAACGTGAGGAGCTAGAAGAGCGCGTCCTGCGGGTGTGCGCCTCGTGGAATGCGGCGGCGGCGAGAGCGAGGCGGGCGGACCCACCGCTCGAACCGCCAGCGAGAGACGTCACGATGCTCGTCGAGGGTCCGGCCAGCCTTCTCTCCAGCAGCGTGCTGCACTCGTATGGCGTTACGTGCGGCGCAGGAGTCTCCCAGAGGCGTTTAGAGATTTTTGTCTCGCGCCCGCCTCGACTCTGCACGCGCCTCCTCCCCGCTCTCGCTCCTCCACCCTCACTCGCACACCGCGCCAGGATGAGTGCGCGTGCGCGTTCGGCTCGCAAGAGCACGACGAGCACGTTCAGCTACGCCGAGGTGCCCTCAAGCGCCGACGAGGACGAGGGGAGCGAGTTGGACGACCAGGACCGCGGGGGCGGAGGGCGCAAGAGCAAGATCAAGGGTGCGTGGGCCTGCGCGACTGCCTCGAGGCGCTCAAGCTGACCTCTACGAGTCCCCTGCAGCCCCGACCAAGCGCCGCAAGAGCAAGGCCAAGGCGGTCGAGGTCGACTCGGGCGACGAGGGCGATGAGGACGACCAGCCGCGCAAGAAGGCGCGCAAGCCGGCCAAGGGCAAGCAGAGCAAGCAGAAGAAGGGCACGGGCAAGCTCGAGATCCTCAAGACGCTCCCCATCGAGATGCTCACCGAGGTGCGCCCTCTCCCCCCTCCTCCCCACCTCCCCCTCCCTCTCGCATCCTCCTCGGCTTGCGCTCTCAGCTGACCCTCCTTCCGCACGCACAGATCTTCTCGCACCTCTACTCAAACGACCTCCTCGCGCTCAGCATGGTCAACAAGCAGTACCGCGCGCTGCTGACGGCCAAGTCGTCGACCTACATCTGGAAAGCCGCTCGCGACAAGCTTGAGCTTCCCGACGTCGTCACCGAGCACTTCAGCGAGATCCACTACGCGACCCTCATCTTCGGGCGCGAGTGCCAGGTGCGCTCGCTTGCGCGCTCGCCGACTCGTCGAGCAACCCTGACCGTCCTCCTCGCCACCCCGCTCCAGGTCTGCATGGCCGGCAAGTACGTCTCGCTCGAGCCTCGCCTGCGCCTGAGGATCTGCAAGAGCTGCCGCAACCAGCAGTGCGTCGTCCCCGAGCGCTTGCCCTGCTCGTCCGCCCGCCGACCGCTGACAGTGCTTCTGCCTGCAGGCTCGTCAAGCTCTCGGCCCTCAAGCGCACTCACCCCGACGTGCTCGCCAAGCTGCACCCTCGTGCACAGGACGCCGTGCTCGACTCGCGGGGTGCGTCTAGTTCTCCCGTCCTTCCCTCGCTCGGACCTGCCCACGATGCTGACCCGCCGCTCTCGAGCAGGCTACGTCCTGCTCAACGACCTCCACCGTGCGACCGTCATCCTGCGCGACCTTGAGGACCAAGACGAGGACGACTACATCGCCGAGGGCAATGTCGCGCTCGTCCACGAGCCGTCGCCGCCGCCGCCGTCGTCGTCTCGCCGCCGCAGCTCACGCCCGCACTCGTCCAAGTCGTCGACGCCGCGCTACCAAGACGAGGACGACAGCGAGGACAACTCGACCTCGCCCTTCACGCGCCGCGTCAACGAGTACGTCGACGCCCGCTCGGGCCTCTCCAAGGAGGTCAGCAAGGTGCGTCGTCCTCAGTCTCCCGCACGTGCCGCTCGCTCTAGCCTGATCCTTCTCTACAGCACGCTCACAGCATCGTCAAAGCGTACCAGCTGGTCAAGAAGCATCGGCAGCAGCTCGGGTACGAGAGCTACCGGGCGCGCTACGAGGCCAGCCGTGCAGATAAGCTCAGGAAGAAGGTCATGAGCCTCGGTCTCGGCTACACATGGCGCAGGTGCGTCCTCGTTCCATCCAGCGCATCCATGGGCGCCGCTGATGGCGCACTACCCCTGCAGCTTCGGTGCTTCGTGGTCCAGGAACAAGCTCGTCAAGTCGACGGATCCGCTCACGAACGACGGTGCGCCCTCTTTTTCGTCTCTCCCCGAGATCAAGGGGTCGACTCTGTGTACATGCTCGCAGAGTGGGAGCGCATCAAGCCCGAACTCCTCGCCCTGCTCGACCGCAACGACGAGCGCCAGCGCAAGAAGACCAAGCTATACCAGGACAAGCTTGCGCAGCACCAGCGCCAGCGCGACCTTCGCCCCCGCTACGACGCGCTCCTCAAGTCAATGCCCCGCTCGGCCCGCCCGTTCGCTCCCCTGTACCTCGACTTCCTCCTCTTCCCGTCGGTCAAGCCGCTTTGGGTCGGAGACAGCGGCCTGTCCGAGCAGGCCTGGCTCGACGCCCTCGACGACATCAAGGACGAGGTCGAGCAGTTCCGCCTCGACCTCGTCGCGCACGCCCACTCGATCGTCCTTGAGGCGACGATCGACCCGGACGTCAACCCGTGCTCGCTCGACGACGACGAGCTTCCCGCCGACCTCGACAACTTCTTCTCGCGCGCGACGTCGCTCATCTGCTGCGACAGGCCGTACTGCGAGCCGCCGCAGAAGTACAGCTGGCCGTACCACAACGTCCGCGACGAGTACCGCAACTTCAACAGCATCGGCCCCCTCATCAGCGTTCTCGAGCATCTCCACGAGCACCACAACTACGACACTGAGATCTACGAGTTCCGGGCTCGTGAGCAGCAGCAGCCGTTCCACATTACGCTCCCGCTCGAGGTCGCCTGCGCCGTCACCGCAATCCTCGAGGTCAACCAGCTCGACCCGTCGACGGCCGGCGTCGCCGAGCTCGAACGTGCCGAGAGAGGCGTGCGCAACTACGTCTGGGACAACCACCGGCCGACCCGTCGCATCTTCACCGACGAGCGCGCCTGGTTTGACGTCGTGCGTCCCGCTCTCTCTCCCTCGCTCTCCCTCTCCCGCCGCGTCTGAGCGCACGCCGACGGCCCTCTCCTCCTTCCCTATCGTCTTTGTCGCACGCAGCTGCACGCCGTCAAGAAGGACGGCGAGAAGCTCGCGCGCCTCAAGCCGCCCGTCTACCTCGACCCGCCCGTCATCGTCATGCACCCGGTCCCCGGCTATCGCGCTCCCGCCGCCGACGAGGACGACGAGCAAGAGCAGCTCGACGAGGAAGACTAGGCGCAGGAAGACGGCGCGGGACGCAGCGCGAGCGGCGAGGAGAGGGAGACGAGTGCGAACGAGGAGGAGAAGGAGCGCTTGAGTACGGCGAGGTGGCGGCTTGTTGAGGCTTGTGGAGCAGCTTGAGAATGGCGATTTGCGCAGTGCCATGTCGAGCCGGCGAGCTTCTCGTGCTCGAGCGAGCGAGAGACTCGGCGACGACTTCGTGCTCGCGATGAGCGCGAGCGAAGTTGGCGCCGACGCTGCTCGCTCTCCTCGTCTCGCCTCCGAGCCGGCAGCTGCGCAAGCTCAGCATGATCCTTCAGTACTGTACGCGATGCGGCATGCACACGCGCGTCGCTCAACGGCGTCGTCTCGTCTCGGTGCGTCTTCATCAGCTTCTCCTCCTCCCGCCCTCCTCGGGATCGCCCGGCTGACTTTGCTTCATGCGCACAGCCACCAAACGATCGATGAAGCCTCGACTGCTCGCCCACGTGCGGCCGCGCAGCACCCGCAGAGCCGGCTCGCGTCCGCGCCCCTGTCCGTCCGGGGCGGCGAGTCGGCCTCCTCGCTCCTCGGCGGTCGCTCCGCGGACAGGAGGCAGGAGCGGCTGTGGGCCGCCTGCCTGCGAGGCGAGCTCGGGCCAGGGCGAGCAGGACGACTCAGCTTTACGAGCGGCTGCGGCGCTGGGCGGATTCGCTACGGTCGGCGAGGGCGATCGAGGTCATCTGCGGCTGCCGGAGCGTCCGCGCGAGTTCCGCAGCGTCGCCGAGAAGCACGCCCGCGCCGACGCTTGCGGAGACAGGAGCAGCGTAGCGTCGATCGCCCACGCGGTGCTCCTCGCCCTTCTCCTTCTCTCGCTATCCTCCCGCACCCGTCCACCTTCGCCCACGGCTCGGCATGAGCCTCGCGGCGAGCAGCACTGCCACCAGCACGACGGCTGCGCCCATCAAGATCGCTCGGAGCGCGCACCCCTCCCGCAGCACGCTCCCCGTCTCCGCCCCGCCGTCCCCTCCCCCTCCTCCTTCCCCCGCCTCTCTCTCGCCCTCGCACCTCTCGACGCCTTTCCACCATCCCCCTCGCCCCACCCAGCTTCTCCGGCGCGCGACAACCCTGCGCTCGCCGCTCCACCAACCCCGCCCCAAGTTTGACCTCGAGTCGTCCTCGCCCCTCTCGCCCTCGGGCGCCGACAAGACGCTCCTCCTCGCGCGCCTCGAGCGCGCCAAAAGCACGCAGGTGCTCCTCCGCGAGGGCCAGCCGGCGAGGCCGCTCACGTCGCGCGAGCTGAGGAGGCTGAGGCACGAGGAGGCGGGCGAGAGCAGCAGCACGGCGGGTGCGAGCGGCGAGGGAGGCGGGACGACGGGAACCGAGGAGGTCGAGGAGACGTCGGCGCCGGTCTCGCTCGCGTCGACGCCGTCGGTGCACGCGCTCGAGGTGCCGCCGGCGGCGCTCGGGCACGTCGAGGTAGAGCATGTCGATGTCGAGGCGGGCCAAATCGTCGAGCAGCAAGTCGCGCCTCCTCCTCCCGCCGGCGCGCACTCCCTCCCGTCCGTCACTCGCCGCGACACGCTCGTCCCCTCGGCGGCGGCGTCTCGCCCGTCCCGCACCGCGCCCTTCCCCTCCCTCCTCTCTCGCCGCGCCCAGAGCTCGACCCACCTTGACCCGGCGCACGCCCAGGCGACGCCGCTCGCGACCCGTACATCGTCGTCGACCCCGTTCGGCGGGCACGTCCTCGCGCTCAAGCTCGCCGAGGCGGCCGCGGCGCAGCAGAGCCGTCAGCGCGCCGGGCCCGCGCCGCGCAGGTCGGCGTCGCCGGCGTCGCCTGCCGCCGCCGCAGGGCAGGGCCCCTCGCCGTCGAAGGCGACGACGAGCCGCAAGCAGCAGCTCGGCAAGACGCGTTCGCTGCCCGCGGCGGCGCAGTCGGCGCCGGCGACGCCGTGGCTCGGACCCTCAGCCCACTCGCGCTCGTCGACCGCGCCCATGCCGCCGCCGTCCTTCGTCTTCCCGCCCGACTACCGCCCGCACGCTCGTGCGCACACAACCACGACTACCTCGTCGCGCGCCTCGTCGTCGTCCATCTCGTCCTCGCCTCAGTCGTCGCCGCTCCTGCGCCCGGCCGTCGCTCCCTCGGCCGCGGCGGGCGATCCCTCGGCGCTGACGCTCCACTTTGCGCGCCGCCCGGACATGTCGCGCAAGGGCAGCCTGGGCGAGAGCTGGAGCCGCATGTGCCTCAGGGGGGACCAGGGTCGGGCGACGGCGAGGGGCGTATTCGGGAGCTGGGGGAGCGCGGCGGCGGGTGCGGCGCAGCAGGGTGGCGGGATGGTCCGCGGGGCGAGCGACGCCGAGACGGAGGAGGAGAGCGGTGAGGGCGAGAGCGGCGCCGAGGGGGACGACGAGGACTATGAGCGGGCGCGCGTCAACGCCTCGGGTGCGCTCTCTCCTCTCTCTCCTCCTTCTCGCGCTACTCGGCTGACTCGCCTTCCTCGTTCTCGCCTGCAGAGCTCTCCGTCTTCGCCTCGCCTCGCTCCTCCTTCGCCTCGTCCTTCTTCACCTCGCCCCTCTCGCGTTCGCGCTCCCTCTCCTCGACCCAGGAGGACGACGACGGCACCGACACTCGCACACGTACCCCGTCCGCCTCCGCACCCTCCTCCGCCGCTTCGCCCACGTCGTCTTCGCCGCCCAAGCTGCCCATCCCGGCCAAGCTCGGCGGCTCGGCGGGCCCGCACGCACCTCGCGGCAGGTGGGAGGACATCGTTGCCGCGAGCGAGCCGACGCTCCTCCCTCTCCCGGTCCTCGCGCCCGCTCCCGCGCACGTGCAGGCGTCGCTGCCTCCGCTGCAGGGCCAGCTCGGCGCCGCGAGCCAGGTGCCGCGCCGTGCGCCCGCCGCCGCCGCCGGCGTCGAGATGAAGAAGCTGCGCGCCGAGCAGGCGGCGAGGAGGGCTGCGGCGCTCGGGCCTGCACTCGTCGGCCTGAGGGGCAGTACGGCTGGACGGAGCGCAGGAGGGGCCGACGGCGACATGTGGGAGAGCTCGTCGTCGGCGAGCGAGGACGAGGGCGCGAGCGCGTCGTCCGCCGCCGAGGAGGGCGTGGCCGGGCAGGACGGCGCTCAGGCGGCGAAGCTGAGCGCCGAGGGTCGTGGGCGTGCGAGGGGTGGCGGGAGGCGCGGGACGCTTACGCTGCGAAGGGGTTGAGGCGCGAGGAGGAGGTGCAGGTGCGCCGCCTTTTCTCCCCCTCTCCTCTCTTCGGCGCCAAGTCGACATCGTCTAGCACCGTCTGACACGCCCTCTGTCCCTCGCTCGCAGGTGCCGCTTGCTTGATCTGTCCGTCTTTACTCGCCCTCGCTCTCGCTCTTTCCTCTTCTCTACCAAAAGCCGGCGCCGTCGAGGCCGCCTAGTCTTCTCTTGTAGACGGGGAGTACATGATACTCTACATGATACTCGTTGGTCGCTCACAGGATGTGCCGCACGAGTCGACGCGGAGAGAAGCGTCCGCACACTCCTCCCTTCGCTCCGCCATTCCCTCGCAGCCGACGCGAGGACGAGTACCCGCGCTCGCTCGACTCGCAAGAGCATGGCGGCTGTGTACAGCTTCGGCGAGTCGTTCAGCAGCGGCGACGAGCACGAGGACGGCGAGTTGAGCGAGTCGGGACGCGGGGGAGGAGGGCGCCAGAGCAGCACCGAGGGTGCGTGAGCCAGTGCGACTGCCTCGAGAAGCTCGATCTGACCTATCTTGACCCCCTGCAGCCCCGACCGAGCACACGCAGGCCGAGGACACGGCGGTCGAGGTCAACTCGGGCCTCGAGGGCGATGAGGACGACCAGCCGCGCAAGAAGGCGCGCAAGCCGGCCAAGGGCAAGCAGAGCAAGCAGAAGAAGGGCACGGGCAAGCTCGAGATCCTCAAGACGCTCCCCATCGAGATGCTCACCGAGGTGCGCCCTCTCCCCCCTCCTCCCCACCTCCCCCTCCCTCTCGCATCCTCCTCGGCTTGCGCTCTCAGCTGACCCTCCTTCCGCACGCGCAGATCTTCTCGCACCTCTACCCGAACGACCTCCTCGCGCTCAGCATGGTCAACAAGCAGTACCGCGCGCTCCTCACCGCCAAGTCGTCGACCCACCTCTGGAAAAGCCGCACGCGACAAGCTCAAGCTTCCCGACGTCGTCACCGACTACTTTACCGAGATTCACTACGCGACCCTCGTCTTCGGGCGCAAGTGCCAGGTGCGCTGGCTCTCGTGCATGACGTTTCGTCGAGCAACCCTGACCGTCTGCCTCGCCTCCCCGCCCCAGTTCTGCATGGCCGACAAGTACGTCTCGCTCGAGCCTCGCCTACGCATCAGGATTTGCGAGAGCTGCCGCGACCAGCAGTACGTCTTCCTCTTACGCTTGTCTGACCGTTCAAGAGCTAGTCGCTGACGGTGGCTCGCCCTGCAGGATCGTCAAGCTGTCGGCACTCGAGCGCACGCACCCCGAGGTCGTCCACAAGCTGCACCCACGTGCGCAGGAGGTCGTTCTGCAGTCGCGAGGTGCGTTTCTGCTTTCCTGGCGTTTGAGAAGCGTAACTCGCCAGGTCGACGCCGACTCGGCTTTCGACCCCGAGCAGGCGACGTCCTCCTAGACGATCTCTACCGCGCCAGCGTCATCCTGCGCGACTTCGAGGACCAGGACGAGGACGACTACATCGCCGGTAGCAGCGTCGCCCCGCTTCTCGACCTGTCGGCGCCGCCATTGTCGCCTCGCCGGCGCAGCTTGCACAACTTCTCATCGTCCAAGCCCGAGGACGGCGGGTCTTCGCGCTCCTCTCGCCGGCTCAATAAGCTCATCGCCGGTCGTTGGCGACTGCTCCAAGAGATCAGTGCGGTCCGTCTATCCTTCCTTACGCCCCTCGCGCCCCTTCGCCGCAGCTGAACCCTTGCCTCTGCAGCACGCGAGCAGTCTCGCCGAGGCGCACCATTTGGTCGGTGCGTCTTCACCCTCGCTCTCCGTTCACATCTACATCACTAGGCCTGACGCCTTGACCTGACAGTGCTCGACCGCAAGCAGAAGCAGTGCGCTCTCCGAGAGGCCGCCTACCGTCAGCGCGAGCTCGTGGTCCCTCTGCGCCCCTTCTACAATGAGCTCCTCAAGTCGATGCCGCGCTCGGAGCGCCTGTTCGTCCCGCTGTACCACGACTTCCTCGTCCTGCCGTCGGTCAAGCCGCTTTGGGTCGACAACGGCAACCTGTCCCAGCAGGCCTGGCTCGACGCCCTCGACGACATCAAGGACGAGCTCGAGCAGTTTCGCCTCGACCTCATCTCGCACGCCCACTCGATCATCCGCGAGGCGACGACCGACCCGACCGAGGACCCGTGCGCGCTCGAAGACGATGAGCTTCCTGCCGACCTCGACAAGTTCTTCTCGCTCGCGACGTCGCTCGTGTGCTGCGACGTAGGCGACTGTCTGAGACCGAGCTACACTCTGCCCGGATGGACGGCGGACAACGACGACGAGCCCGACGGCCGCAATGCGCACCGGTTCTGCGACTGGATCAGCCCGCTCGAGACCGTCCTCGAGCACCTGCACACGTGGCACAACTACGACGACCTCAGCTACGGGTACCGACAGCTCGACACCTACCCGCAGTTCCACATCTCGCTCCCGCGCGAGGTCGCCGACACCGTGTCGGCCCTCCTCGAGGTCCTCCAGCTCGACCCGGCGACGACCCGCGGCACCGACATTCAGCGCGTCGACAAGTATGTGCGCAAGTACGTCTGGGTCAACCACCGGCCGGCACGCCGCACCTTTTCCGGCGACCGCGCCTGGGTCCAGCTGGTGCGTCGAGCTCTCTCTTCCCTCTCTTTCCTCCTCTCGCCCCGCGACGAGTGCGAGCTGACGGCCCTCTCCTCCCTCCGTCTTGACTTTCTCGCTCCCAGCTCTACGCCGTCAAGGAGGAGGGCCACACGCTCGGACTCCTCGACCCGACCCTGTACCTCGACCCGCCCATCATCGACATGCACCCGGTCCGGTCCAGCCCAAAGGTGCTCAGGCTCCCGGCGCCGAGGATCGGCAGGAGCCGCTGCAGGAGTGCGACTGAGGAGAAGCAGGAGGAGGCGGCGGGCGAGCGGCTCGGAGCGAGCGGCGAGGGGGAGGACGGCCGGCGGGCGAGCGCTTGAGCGGGGCGAGGTGGCAGTTTGTCGGTGCTTGTCGAGCAGCCCGGGAACGGCGATTTGCGCAGTGCCTCCAGTAAAGAGCGAGGCCCTCGGGCGCGTGCGAGAGCATCAGTGAGCGCGACTCGAAGCAGAGAGGGGAGCGAGCGCAGCTCGACCTTGCTCGTCTCTCTCGAGGTCGAGCGAGACGGTGCCACCAGATATCGTTACAACACACCATCGTCTACTCGTCCTGCATCCTCCCCCCTCCCTCTTTGCCTCTCCCTCGGGCCGCGCGCGTCCCGCCGCCGTGCTCCGCCGCCGCCGACCGCTCGAACTCACTCGGGCACCTCCTTGGGGCTGACGATGCCCTGCCGCAGGACGTAGTAGACGATCGAGGCGTCCTTCTCAATCATGGCGAGGTAGATGGTCGGCGTCGACGTCGGTGCAGGAGAGTCGGGCGATGGTGCGGCATCTGAGGGAGCCGAGGAGGAGGAGGGGGTGGAGGAGGGGAAGCGCTTCGAGACGGCGTCGAGGACCGCGGTCAGGCTGTCTCGGGAAGGCAGGGTGTTAGTTCTGGATGGTCGGAGAGGCTGCAGAGGTGAATGCAGAGGAGAAGACGCACGCCGCGAGAGAGGTGGGCTCGTTGAGCGCCATGGGGAGGACGACCGCCGGCGGTGCCTGCGCGCGCGCACGAGCAGAAGTGAGTCAGCACGACCGCACTGAGCTGGACGAGCGCAGGGACAGGCAGGCGCACGCGTTTCGGGTTGCGAGGCCGGCCGCGAACGACTGCACAGCCGCACTCTTCGAGGTCGACGACCTCGACGTCGCGCCACTGCTGGGCTGCGTGCGGGACGGCGAGTCAGCTTTGAGGGTGCAACAGAGCAGGCAGGAGAGGCGGCGCACCGAGCGAGAGGTCGACAAAGGCCTGGAAGAGGGCGCCGGCTTGACGAGGGTAGCGCTTGCAGGCGGGGGCGACGAGCGGGAGCTGTGCGCGGGTGAGGGTGTCAGGCAGGTACTCTGGAGCAGGTTCAGGATGCGCTGCACGCACCAAGGGGTGGTTGGCCGACATGGTGACCGCGAAGAGCGACTCGGCTCATCGCCTCGAGCGACTCTCGCTTCGACCACTCTCCTCTCCAGCCAGGAGCTACTGCTGCTGCTCCAGATCAGTACTGCCAAGCACCCACACCCGACCCACGCCATGCTCGGCTCGATCCAGGTGCGCCACCTCCCCCTCCCCCCCTCGCTCAACCCTCCCCGTCGTCCCCACGCTGACGCCTCCCGCACTCTCTCCCCTGACTGTGCGCCACTCGCAGACCCACTTCTGGGCCGTGCGCGACTACCTCGCCCCGGTCCTACGCGACTCCAAGTTCAAGGAGACGGGTCGCCTCACCCCGGACGAGTTCGTCGCCGCGGGCGACTTCCTCGTCTACAAGTTCCCCGTGTGGCAGTGGGAGGGCGGCGACCCGACCAAGGCGCGTGACTTCTTGCCCAAGGACAAGCAGTACCTCATCAGCCGCAACGGTGCGTCCTCTCTTTTCCCCCTCGCTTCGTCCTCCCCACCTCGGCTTCCCCCGACTCGAGCTGACCCGGCGCAACGTCCCCTTTCGCAGTTCCCTGCCTCCGCCGCGTCTCGCAGCTCGGCCAGCAAGGCGGCGGCGCAGGCGACGAGTACGCCGAGATGCTCATGGACTTTGCGGCCGAGGGCGGTGCACCGGGCGACGAGGGCGACGAGTGGGTCGCAACGCACACGAACGCCCAGGGTGCGCTCGCTCTCCTCTCCTACATGCTCCTTGGGCGCTTCTGACGCGCGCACACGGCTTGCAGACCCCAACTCGACGACCGACATCCCCTCGATGGGTGACATCCCCGACGCCGACGACCCCTCCTCTTCCTCTGGCGTCGACGGCGTCACCTCCTCGCTCGCCGACACGTCCCTCGGCGGTACCGCAGCACGAGACGAGGTCCCCGACTTTGACGACATCCCCGACATGGACGACGAGGAAGCTGGCGGCGCTGGGCTCATCGAGGAGGACGATGACGCGGCGGTGCAGGTCGAGCCTCCCTCGGGCAGCGGGGCCCGGTGCGTCGCTCGGGCACTCTCTCGCCTCCGCTCGACGAGCCCGTCGAGCGCGAAACGTCAATGTGGTCCAGCACGTCACTGACTCGGTTCTGCCGTAACTACCCGCGCCCGCACCCTGCAGGTCCGACAAGCTCGTGCAGGTGAGGACGTACGACTGCATGATCTCGTACGACAAGTACTACCAGACGCCAAGGATGTGGCTGCTCGGGTATGATGAGGTGTGTCGCGTCTTTTCTCGAGAGGACGAGGACGAGCGAGGTGCACTGTCTGACGCCGTTCCTCCTTCTCTAACTCCTTGCCCGTCCTTCCCTCTCCTCCGCGTCTTCCTCCCCGATCCCTTCACTGCCCTCCCTCCCTCGTCCCCTTCCTCCCCTTCCTCGTCACCCTCCTCCCGTCCTCGTCCTCTCCCTCCTCGCCTCCTTACTCCCTATTCCTCCTGCTCTTCCCCTTCTCGAACTCGACGACTACCCTTCTCGCTGCTTCAGGTGCGTCCAGGCTGTCTTACCTCCTGTCAGGCTCGACGACCGCTCGAGGTGGGCCGCACTGACCCCCTCGTCCTCCTCCTCGCCCCCTTCCATCCCGCTCGCCCTCCTTCTCTCCCCCATCTCTCATCTCCGTCCTCGCACACAGCACAAGCGCCCCCTCCCGCCCACCTCGGCCCTCGACGACGTCTCGTCCGACCACGCGCTCAAGACGGTCACGATCGAGCCGTTCCCGCACTCGGCCGCCGGGCTCGCCATCGCGAGCGTGCACCCGTGCAAGCACAGCGCCGTCATGAAGAAGGTCATTGAGCGCATGGACGGCAACGTCAGGGAGATGCAGCGCCGGGCGAGGGCGGCGGGCGAGGGGAGCGGGGAGGGCACGCCGGCGCAGAAGGACAAGGACAAGGAGGAGAAGAAGGGCGGCGGGAGCAGGTGGCTCGGCCTCGGCAAGAAGAAGGACAAGGAGGGTGCAGGAGCGGGCGGGAAGGACGGGGCGAGCGAGGGCTCGACCGTGGCGGCGGACGCGGACGACGAGGGCCTGCGCGTCGAGCAGTACCTGCTCGTGTTCCTCAAGTTCATCAGCACCATCAGTGCGTCTCTCTCTTGCTTCTTCGCGTACTCGAGGCGAAGCTGACGAGGCGCACACGCTCGCAGCGCCGACCATCGAGGTCGACTCGACGGCGAGCATCGTGCGTCGGCCGCCTTTCGTTCTTCTCAGCTTGTTACTGCCCTGCCCTGACACTCTCGCCATCTCCCACGGCTCTTCTCGCAGTGAGCTTGACTATCTCTCGAACTCGACCCGTTCCACCTCGACCCGGCGCGGCGCTGGACGCCCGTCCTCTCGGCGCACGGACCTCCTCCTCCCCACTCTTTCGCCCCTCCTTCCTCCTCCACCCCTCGTCGTCCGTCTCTCTCGTGTCGGCTTCCTCGTCGCCTCCCTCGCCGCACCCCCTCCCTCACTCCTGATCTCGCCGCGCCGCACCGCTTGGCGCTCTCGTCGTCGTCGCTCTGCCTCCCCCTCTCTGTCTTTTCTCTCTCGCTCTGCAACTCGCTGTGCCTCTCGACGAGCTTACCCGGACGGTGAGAGAGACTCGAGACGTCTCGTTGCAGAGCTATACCAAGGTGTACGCCGAGGAGGGCGAGGCGCCCAAGGTGGAGGAGAGCCCGACAGGGAGGACGAGGAGGGAGCGAGGGAGGGAAGGTACGACAGGAGCTGTGAGGAAGCGGCATAACGAGGGTGGCATGCAGATGAGGAGGGAGGAACATTTCAAAGACAGCGAGACGCGAGGGGCAAAGATGCGCGATGGGGAAAAGAGGAGAGGACTGCGCGAGAGAGGTTCGAGCGCGAGAGGGAGAGCGCGCGGGGCGATAAAGACGAAGAAAGTGAGAGGGGAAGGGGGTCTCGCGAGGGGGAGAGCACAGGTACTGAGGGGTCAGGAGAGGGGAGTAGGCGAGGTGGGAGGAGAGGGGGTGGGCGAGAAGGAGGGTGACGGCGGCCAAAGAGGACGGCGAGGAAGGGGGAGTTCTCGAGCGAGGCGCTCACGAGTCGTCCTGCGAGCTCGCCACTCGAGAGCAGTCAGTCACGATGCCCTTGCAGTAAGGGCCAGAGAGAGGAGACGGCCGCGCACCGAGTTGTACAAGCCCCAGTGCTTGTTGCCGTTGGGCTGGATCAAGCGCCTCAGGTCGAACATGGCCAAGTCAAACTGGGCGTACTCGTGCTCAAGGCGCAGCTGGACCCAGCCAATAGGGTCAAACCGGTCGATGGCGCGCTTGTACTCGATAAACTCGAAGAAGCGGAGGTCGAGGTTGTTGGCAAAGTAGACGCCCTCGACCTTGTACGTCTCGACCGAGGGCGGGAGCGACGCGAGGACGACGTCGAGAGCGACGGGCGACTTGTGCAGGCCGGCATCGTCGGCGAGGGGCTCGTTGCCGAGGTGCACGTGCTTGAGGTGCGGGAGGTCGGCCACGGCGGCGACGAAGACCGGGAGGGCTCGGCAGAGAGCGCAGTCGGTCGCGGTCGTTGCCGCATCGAGGTGGATCGAGACGAGCTTGTTGGCCTCGACGATCTGCGAGAGGCCGGCCGTGGGCGAGCGACCAAAGTCGACGGCGAGATGAAGCGCGTCGAGGCGGCCGAAGCGCGAGAGCTCCGAGGCGAGATCGGCGGCGACGAGGTCGGGTCCGAGGGCCGTGCGGATCATGAGGTTCTTGAGACCCGGCGCCATGATCGAGTCGGCGAGGCCGGACAGCCAGTCGCGGCGCGTGACGGTGAGGATGTCGTCGGCAGAGGGCGAGAGGGCGGGGTAGCACGCGAACGACTTGAGCGCGCCCGAGCAGCCCTTGGCGATCTCGACCATCGTGTTGACCCACTGGACCGACGTACTCGAGCCCTCGGCTTGCACGAAACTGAGCTCGCGAAGGTACGAGACGAGGTCGGGCCGCTTGGCGAGCTCGCGCGCCATGAGGAGGTTCTGGTCCGAGCAGGTCAACCTCTTGCTGCGCCAGAGCACGCGCCGCCCGAGGCCGACCAGCTGGGTGCACACGAGCGACATGCGCTTGCCCGTGACGATGCGCGCGCGCTCGTCGTCGCACTCTGCGACGATGTGGTCGGCCAACATGTCGAGGAGCTCGTTCGGGAGCGGCGGCCACATGATCAACCTGGACGGACAGCAGGGGCTCGAGTCAGCTTCCAGTAGACCAGCTGCTGGCTAAGGAGGCCCAGGGAGAGGGAGGGAAGGAGGGCCACGCACCAAGTTGGGCGACGCTGCTCTGGATCACGGATCCGCCTCGACACCAGGACCACGGCGAGTCGGCTGCGCGCATGAGCACTCGTGTCAGCTCGTACTAGGTCTCGGTGGCTCGCCCGCCTCGCCGCACGGGAGGAGAGGGGACGCACAGCTCGAACGAGAGATGAGGGCGACCGAGGCTGAGGATCTACGAGGTCGGGGCTTGCGGCTGCTCGTCGAGCGACCGGCTCAATATAGAGACGTGGGGGAGCAAGCTAGCCTCGTCACTCGAGCAGCTCGAGCCGTGAGTGCGAGCGGGTGGAGGACAGGGACGAGCCGCCCCTCCCCAGAAGGTCGTCGCCTTGCCCTTCCCCCACGACACACGGCCAGGGCCCGACAAGGCTGCCAGACTCGAGCACAGCGTGTGTTTATCATCTACGAGACCGACTCTCACGGTGCGCCCCTCCTCGTGGCTCACTCCCCATGGCCTCGCCCGCTCACCTTCGCCGATTCTGCAGCTCGACCCACGTCGTTCTCGCCACGAAGAGCGGTCATAGGGGCACCGCAGTTATGTTCGCGGCATCCGCACGTCACGCAGCACGCCGCACGACATCGTCGACGACCCGCGCCCTCTCGTTCACCCCATCGCTCCCCTCCGCCTCGACACCCGCGCCGCCACCCGACTCCGATCGCTCCCGCCGGCCCAAGCGCGACACCGAGTACCGCCTGCGCACGCGCGTCCTCCGCTCGGCCGCCTACGCCACCCACGAGCTCGCCCCGTCCTCCTCGCGGACCGCCACCGATGCCCCTCATTCGCGCTCGAAGGACTACATCGCCCAAGCTGGCTTTCGGGCCACACCATATCGCCGTGCAGCTGAGCTCACGCGCATCGGCGGCGCCAAGAAGGGCCGCGGCGCACTCGTCGGCGTCGACTCGGACCAGGTCGACGCGAGCATGGCGCGCAAGGGGACGCGGCACAGCGGTGCGCCGCTCGTCCGGCGGCAGGGCGGTAGTGCGGCGCACGCAGCCGGACGTGGTGGGCCGTCGACGCGCCGCCGACCGGTAGCGCCCGGCTCGCCGGCCTCGCCGCGCTCGCTGCACACGTCGGTCGCCGCCGCTCGCGGCAGCGTCCGCCTCGCCGAGGAGTCGCTCGCCGGCCTCGACGCCGACCTCGACCTGTCGGGCTCGGCCGACGGCGGCTTGTGGGACGACGCCGACTTCGGCGCCGAGGGCGGGGCGGGCGCAAAGGGCAAGGCGCGCGCGAGGGAGCTCGAGATGGGCGACTTTGTCGAGATCAGCCGGTGCGTCTCTCCCCCTCTGCTCTCGTTCGCTTCTTCTCCCCATCTTCGGAGCCTGCCGTTGACTCTGCTCCGCGTGCGCCCGTTCGCAGCAACGGCACCCCGACCTCGGGCATCTACCTCTCGCGCTCGCAGAACACGGCGCGCCGCATCGTCCTCCTCTCGGCGTCGGGCTTCCGCTCTGAGCACTCGTTCGACGACGTGACCCACACGATCCCGTCACTCGTCCCCTCGGCCGTCGCCCGCCGCGTCGTCGCCGCCTCGCGCGCGGCGCCCAACGTCGAGCGCGACAAGGAGGGCGGCGCAGGGTGGGACCCGAGCGAGGAGTGCGTCATCGAGGCGCTCCAAGGTCTGCGCAGGCTTGCGATCGAGGTCGAGGACGAGACGCAGCGCCTCGTTGCGAGGGGCGCCAACGACCTGTTCCGCATCCTGCACTCGGCGGCCGCCTCTCCTCCTCTGCCGCCCGCGCCAAAGGGCAAGGCCAAGCGCAAGGGCAAGACCGCCGCCACGGCGCCGCAGCCTCCACCCTCCTCCGCATCGGCGCCGCCCAAGAGCGTCACCGTCTTGTCGGCGCTCGCCGCCCTCCGCCTCCCCTCGCTCGACGCCCCTCCCGCTCGCCACCTCGCCATGCACCGCCTCCTCATGGCTCAGCCCGTCCACTTCCTCGCCGACGAGCTCGCCCTGCGCCTCACGGGCCGCTTCGACCTCCGGCCCCGAGACGAGGCCGAGCGCTTCGAGCGGGTCCGCGCATGGACCCGCGAGCGCATGATCGGCGGCGAGCTTGAGGCGTGGGCGGACAAGTGCGCCCGGGTGCGCGAGTGGGGGCGCGCGCAGCGTGCCGGGACCGGCTCGGCGCCTCAGGGCGACGGCGACGGCGGCTCGGGCGACGGTGCGCTCGCCCAGATCGAGGTGCCCAAGGACGACCCGACGTTCCGCTGGGCGGCGACCGACCTCGTCGTGTTCGCGTTCCTGCGCGACACGCTCGCGGGCGAGCGGCTCCTCCAGGGTCAGCCGCACATGGCCATCGCGCCGTCGCTCCTCAAGGCCGTCGATGCCGCCTCGCTGCGCCTCCGCCCCGCCTCGCCCTCGTCATCCTCGCCGTCCTCGGCGTCGTCGAGCGAGGACGCCCCGCCTCCTCTCGAGCGCGACGTCCAGAAGGCCCAGGTGCGCCAGTTCCTCGGCGACGTCGGCGTCGTCGCGCCGTGGGAGAACTGGACCGCGCACGAGCGCGTGACGGGCCTCGCCGAGTGGGACGACATGGGCAAGCGCGTCGAGCGCGCTCTCGCGCAGCGCGCAGCGGCGGCCAAGAAGGCCGGGCCTGCCGCCGCGACCGCCGCCGTCAAAGCGGCTGCGCCGCTCACGTCGAGCGAGTTTTACCGTGAGGACCCGCACGACGCCGTCCGCCACGACTTTGGCTCGGCCACCGTCTACACGATCGACGACATCGGCGCCTCGGAGCTCGACGACGGCATCTCGGTCGCGCCCGGTCCGCCGTCGTCGTCGTCCGGCGGCAAGACCTGGTGGGTCCACGTCCACGTCGCCGACCCGACGGCGCTCCTCCACCCGGGCCACCTCCTCGCCAAGCTCGCGCGCGTGCGCGACCACACCGAGTACTTCCCGGAGAAGACCTGGGCCATGCTCCCCGAGCGGTTCGTCGTCGGGCAGCGCATGAGCCTCGGCGCGCTCGAGGACGCTGCGCAGGGCCAGCGCGTTCTCAGCCTCGGCATGCGCGTCGACGCCGAGTCGGGCAAGGTGCTCGAGAGCGAGGTCAAGGCGGGTGTCGTCCGGGACGTGAGGCGGTTGACCTACGGCGCCGTAGACCGCGCGCTCGGGTACACGCCGCCGCCGAGCGGGCGCGTCCTGCAGTCGTGGACGTCGGCCGCACGTGCGGGCGACGGGTCAGACGACGAGGCGGCGGCAGCAGCGGCCCGTGCGCGCCGGCCAGAGCGCCCGACCGACGATGCCCTCCTCGACACCGACTCGCAGGCCGTCAGCGACCTGCGCACGCTGCACGACCTCGCCGGCAAGCTTCTGCGCGGCCGCGTCACATCGTCGGCCCTGTTCTGGCAGTTCCCGTCGGCGTCCGTCTCGGTGGCGCCGAAGCCCCTCGTCCCGCACTTCCGCACCTCGCCCTCGCCAACCTTCTACGCCTCGGCGCCGCGCGTCTCGCTCCAGCTCCCGTCGGCAGCAGCGATCTCGGGCCACGCCTCGCACGCCGACTCGCCCGCGCAGCTCCTCGTCTCGGAGATGATGGTCGCCGCAAACCGCGCCGCCGCGCGCTTCGCCGTCGAGCACTCGATCGCGGCGCCGTTCCGCACGCAGTCGGCGCCCGCCGTCAGCAACTCGGCCGACCTCGAGGCCGTGCTCGCGCTGCGCAACCCGTCGACGGGGCAGGCGCCTGGGGTCGAGGTCCTCAAGCACGCGATCGACTTCCTTCCCGGCTCGACGACGCCGACGCCTGGCCCGCACTGGCCCATGGGCATCGACGGCGAGTACGGCTACCTCAAGGTGACGTCGCCGCTGCGCCGGTACAGCGACCTGTTCGCGCACTACCAGCTCAAGAGTGCGCTCCTGCCCTCATCGGCGTCGACGTCGCCTTTCGCGCCGCGCCTCTCGCTCGCGCACGTCCAAGCGCACATCGACGGCTTTGCCGCCGCTTCCAAAGCCCGGCATCGTCTCGACAGCGCCGCCTCGGCCTTCTGGGCCTTGTGGGTCCTGCAGCCTCACCTCGCACGCCTGTCCACCACCTCGACCCCTTCCGCCTCCGTTCCCCAGCTGCCCTCTCCGTCGTCGTCTCACGCACCACCAGACGACCCAGACACGCTCGACCTCCTCGCCAATCGCCTCACCGCCCTCGCGCTCCGGCTTCCGACCTTCTCCGTCGTCGAGAACGTCTACGTCCAGCCTGTTCTCCTTCCGCAGCTCGGCCTTCGGGGTACGCTCCAGGTGGACCATGCAGGAGAGGGTGGCGCAGTCGGGGAGGAGGTGGGTGTGCGCATTGCGCAGTGCGTCGTCGGACCCAGGAGTCGCGTCATGTGTGTCCGGAGGTGAGAGGGGCGCACTTTGTAGAACCGGTACGCCTGAAAGAATGGCTGCTACCCTTTTGGTTTGCAGGGTGGATGTGCAGAGACTGAAGAGCTGTGCAGAACTGTGGGCGGTGCGCCTTGCACGGACCTCGGCATACCTGCTCACCCTGGCTCTCTGGCCTTGCGCTCTTGGCCTGCCTTGGCCTCCCCTCTCAGCCTCCCCTCCACTCTCTTTTCTGGCCCAACTCCTTTGAGTCCTCAACACCGCTCAGCGTGTTTGGCGAGCTCTGTGCAATGCAGGTGCAGGCGGGGCAGAACAACCTCCAGCGCTATGGGTACTGGGTCCCCTGACATACTGATTGTGCAGGACACGTTCCTAACAGTGTCCTGAGACTCCTATGGAGCCAGATCTGCTGCAGGGGGCCTGCTCCAGCTTGGATGGGCAAGACCCCCCACTGGCTCCAGAGGACCGACTCCTTCGCACCTCTACGGGTAGGGGTACTGGGTCCCCTGACATACTGATTGGGCAGGACACGTTCCTAACAGTGTCCTGAGAATCCTATGGAGCCAGATCTGCTGCAGGGGGCCTGCTCCAGCTTGGATGGGCAAGACCCCCCACTGGCTCCAGAGGACCGACTCCTTCGCACCTCTACGGGTATGGGTACTGGGTCCCCTGACATACTGATTGTGCAGGACACGTTCCTAACAGTGTCCTGAGACTTCTATGGAGCCAGATCTGCTGCAGGGGGCCTGTACCAGCTTGGATGGGCAAGACCCCCCGCTGGCTCCAAAGGACCGACTCCTTCGCACCTCTACGGGTATGGGTACTGGGTCCCCTGACATACTGATTGTGCAGGACACATTCTTTACTATATTCCTAGGTCGCTATGGAGCCAGATCTGCTGCAGGGGGCCTGCTCCAGCTTGGATGGGCAAGACCCCCCACTGGCTCCAGAGGACCGACTCCTTCGCACCTCTACGGGTATGGGTACTGGGTCCCCTGACATACTGATTGTGCAGGACACGTTCCTAACAGTGTCCTGAGACTTCTATGGAGCCAGATCTGCTGCAGGGGGCCTGTACCAGCTTGGATGGGCAAGACCCCCCGCTGGCTCCAAAGGACCGACTCCTTCGCACCTCTACGGGTATGGGTACTGGGTCCCCTGACATACTGATTGGGCAGGACACGTTCCTAACAGTGTCCTGAGACTTCTCGGGAGCCAGATCTGCTGCAGGGGGCCTGCACCAGCTTGGATGGGCAAGACCCCCTGCTGGCTCCAGAGGACCGACTCCTTCGCACCTCTACGGGTATGGGTACTGGGTCCCCTGACATACTGATTGGGCAGGACACGTTCCTAACAGTGTGTTGAGACTTCCATGGAGCCAGATCTGCTGCAGGGGGCCTGCACCAACTTGGATGGGCAAGACCCCCCACTGGCTCCAGAGGACCGACTCCTTCGCACCTCTAGGTCTATGGGTACTGGGCCCACTGACACACTGATTGTGCAGGACACCTTGCTAACAGTATCCTGAGACTTCTGTGGAGCCAGATCTGCTGCAGGGGGCCTGCACCAGCTTGGCTGGGCAAGATCCCCCCTGGCTCTGGGGACCGACTCCTTCGCACCTCTAGGTCTATGGGTACTGGGTCCCCTGACATACTGATGGTGCAGGACACGTTCCTAACAGTGTGTTGAGACTTCCATGGAGCCAGATCTGCTGCAGGGGGCCTGCACCAACTTGGATGGGCAAGACCCCCCACTGGCTCCAGAGGACCGACTCCTTCGCACCTCTACAGGTATGGGTGCAGGGTCCCCTGACATACTGATTGTGCAGGACACGTTCCTGACAGTGTCCTGAGAATCCTATGGAGCCAGATCTGCTGCAGGGGGCCTGCACCAACTTGGATGGGCAAGACCCCCTGCTGGGCCCAGGGGACCGACTCCTTCGCACCTCTACGGGTATGGGTACTGGGTCCCCTGACATACTGATTGTGCAGGACACGTTCCTGACAGTGTCCTGAGAATCCTATGGAGCCAGATCTGCTGCAGGGGGCCTGCACCAACTTGGATGGGCAAGACCCCCTGCTGGGCCCAGGGGACCGACTCCTTCGCACCTCTAGGTCTATGGGTACTGGGTCCCCTGACATACTGATTGTGCAGGACACGTTCCTAACAGTGTGTTGAGACTTCTCGGGAGCCAGATCTGCTGCAGGGGGCCTGCACCAACTTGGATGGGCAAGACCCCCCACTGGCTCCAGAGGACCGACTCCTTCGCACCTCTACAGGTATGGGTGCAGGGTCCCCTGACATACTGATTGTGCAGGACACGCTCCTAACAGTGTCCTGAGACTTCTATGGAGCCAGATCTGCTGCAGGGGGCCTGCACCAGCTTGGATGGGCAAGACCCCCTGCTGGCTCCAAAGGACCGACTCCTTCGCACCTCTACGGGTATGGGTACTGGGTCCCCTGACATACTGATTGGGCAGGACACGTTCCTAACAGTGTCCTGAGACTTCTTGGGAGCCAGATCTGCTGCAGGGGGCCTGCACCAGCTTGGATGGGCAAGACCCCCTGCTGGCTCCAGAGGACCGACTCCTTCGCACCTCTACGGGTATGGGTACTGGGTCCCCTGACATACTGATTGTGCAGGACACGTTCCTGACAGTGTCCTGAGAATCCTATGGAGCCAGATCTGCTGCAGGGGGCCTGCACCAACTTGGATGGGCAAGACCCCCTGCTGGGCCCAGGGGACCGACTCCTTCGCACCTCTACGGGTATGGGTACTGGGTCCCCTGACATACTGATTGTGCAGGACACGTTCCTGACAGTGTCCTGAGAATCCTATGGAGCCAGATCTGCTGCAGGGGGCCTGCACCAACTTGGATGGGCAAGACCCCCTGCTGGCTCCAGAGGACCGACTCCTTCGCACCTCTAGAGGTATGGGTGCAGGGTCCCCTGACATACTGATTGTGCAGGACACGTTCCTAACAGTGTGTTGAGACTTCTATGGAGCCAGATCTGCTGCAGGGGGCCTGCACCAGCTTGGATGGGCAAGACCCCCTGCTGGCTCCTGGGGACCGACTCCTTTGCACCTCTAGGTCTATGGGTACTGGGCCCACTGACACACTGATTGTGCAGGACACCTTGCTAACAGTATCCTGAGACTTCTGTGGAGCCAGATCTGCTGCAGGGGGCCTGCACCAGCTTGGCTGGGCAAGATCCCCCCTGGCTCTGGGGACCGACTCCTTCGCACCTCTAGGTCTATGGGTACTGGGTCCCCTGACATACTGATTGTGCAGGACACGTTCCTAACAGTGTGTTGAGACTTCCATGGAGCCAGATCTGCTGCAGGGGGCCTGCACCAACTTGGATGGGCAAGACCCCCCACTGGCTCCAGAGGACCGACTCCTTCGCACCTCTACGGGTATGGGTACTGGATCCCCTGACATACTGATTGTGCAGGACACGTTCCTAACAGTGTCTTGAGACTTCTCGGGAGCCAGATCTGCTGCAGGGGGCCTGTACCAGCTTGGATGGGCAAGACCCCCCACTGGCTCCAAAGGACCGACTCCTTCGCACCTCTACGGGTATGGGCACTGGGTCCCCTGACATACTGATTGGGCAGGACACGTTCCTAACAGTGTGTTGAGACTTCCATGGAGCCAGATCTGCTGCAGGGGGCCTGCACCAACTTGGATGGGCAAGACCCCCCACTGGCTCCAGAGGACCGACTCCTTCGCACCTCTACGGGTATGGGTACTGGGTCCCCTGACATACTGATTGTGCAGGACACGTTCCTAACAGTGTCTTGAGACTTCTCGGGAGCCAGATCTGCTGCAGGGGGCCTGTACCAGCTTGGATGGGCAAGACCCCCCACTGGCTCCAGAGGACCGACTCCTTCGCACCTCTACGGGTATGGGTACTGGGTCCCCTGACATACTGATTGGGCAGGACACGTTCCTAACAGTGTCCTGAGACTTCTCGGGAGCCAGATCTGCTGCAGGGGGCCTGCTCCAGCTTGGATGGGCAAGACCCCCCACTGGCTCCAGAGGACCGACTCCTTCGCACCTCTACGGGTATGGGTACTGGGTCCCCTGACATACTGATTGGGCAGGACACGTTCCTAACAGTGTCCTGAGACTTCTATGGAGCCAGGTCTGCTGCAGGGGGCCTGCACCAGCTTGGATGGGCAAGACCCCCTGCTGGCTCCAGAGGACCGACTCCTTCGCACCTCTACGGGTATGGGTACTGGGTCCCCTGACATACTGATTGTGCAGGACACGTTCCTGACAGTGTCCTGAGAATCCTATGGAGCCAGATCTGCTGCAGGGGGCCTGCACCAACTTGGATGGGCAAGACCCCCTGCTGGGCCCAGGGGACCGACTCCTTCGCACCTCTACGGGTATGGGTACTGGGTCCCCTGACATACTGATTGTGCAGAACACGTTCCTGACAGTGTCCTGAGAATCCTATGGAGCCAGATCTGCTGCAGGGGGCCTGCACCAACTTGGATGGGCAAGACCCCCCACTGGCTCCAGAGGACCGACTCCTTCGCACCTCTACGGGTATGGGTGCTGGGTCCCCTGACATACTGATTGTGCAGGACACGTTCCTAACAGTGTGTTGAGACTTCTATGGAGCCAGATCTGCTGCAGGGGGCCTGCACCAACTTGGATGGGCAAGACCCCCGACTGGCTCCTGGGGACCGGCTCCTTCACACCTCTAGGTCTATGGATACTGGGGCCACTGACATACTGATTGTGCAGGACACCTTTTTAACAGTATCCTGAGACTTCTGTGGAGCCAGATCTGCTGCAGGGGGCCTGCTCCAGCTTGGACGGGCAAGACCTCCTGCTGGCTCGGTCCTGTCCGGATCCGAGGCCAGGAGCTCCAGCTGGTGACCCGAGGTAGGGGAGCTGGGGAGACTGACCTCTAGGTAGGGGGTCAGATGGGCTTGCCTTGGGCTGACCCAGGGCTCGTTGGATAGCCCTTGATGCCCTGAGGGGCTACATCGAGGTCCTGTCCGGATCCGAGGCCAGGAGCTCCAGCTGGTGACCCGAGGTAGGGGAGCTGGGGAGACTGACCTCTAGGTAGGGGGTCAGATGGGCTTGCCTTGGGCTGACCCAGGGCTCGTTGGATAGCCCTTGATGCCCTGAGGGGCTACATCGAGGTCCTGTCCGGATCCGAGGCCAGGAGCTCCAGCTGGTGACTCGAGGTAGGGGAGCTGGGGAGACTGACCTCTAGGTAGGGGGTCAGATGGGCTTGCCTTGGGCTGACCCAGGGCTCGTTGGATAGCCCTTGATGCCCTGAGGGGCTACATCGAGGTCCTGTCCGGATCCGAGGCCAGGAGCTCCAGCTGGTGACCCGAGGTAGGGGAGCTGGGGAGACTGACCTCTAGGTAGGGGGTCAGATGGGCTTGCCTTGGGCTGACCCAGGGCTTGTTGGATAGCCCTTGATGCCCTGAGGGGCTACATCGAGGTCCTGTCCGGATCCGAGGCCAGGAGCTCCAGCTGGTGACCCGAGGTAGGGGAGCTGGGGAGACTGACCTCTAGGTAGGGGGTCAGATGGGCTTGCCTTGGGCTGACCCAGGGCTCGTTGTGTAGCCCTTGATGCCCTGAGGGGCTACATCGAGGTCCTGTCCGGATCCGAGGCCAGGAGCTCCAGCTGGTGACCCGAGGTAGGGGAGCTGGGGAGACTGACCTCTAGGTAGGGGGTCAGATGGGCTCGCCTTGGGCTGACCCAGGGCTCGTTGGATAGCCCTTGATGCCCTGAGGGGCTACATCAAGGTCCTGTCCGGATCCGAGGCCAGGAGCTCCAGCTGGTGACCCGAGGTAGGGGAGCTGGGGAGACTGACCTCTAGGTAGGGGGTCAGATGGGCTCGCCTTGGGCTGACCCAGGGCTCGTTGGATAGCCCTTGATGCCCTGAGGGGCTACATCGAGGTCCTGTCCGGATCCGAGGCCAGGAGCTCCAGCTGGTGACCCGAGGTAGGGGAGCTGGGGAGACTGACCTCTAGGTAGGGGGTCAGATGGGCTTGCCTTGGGCTGACCCAGGGCTTGTTGGATAGCCCTTGATGCCCTGAGGGGCTACATCGAGGTCCTGTCCGGATCCGAGGCCAGGAGCTCCAGCTGGTGACCCGAGGTAGGGGAGCTGGGGAGACTGACCTCTAGGTAGGGGGTCAGATGGGCTTGCCTTGGGCTGACCCAGGGCTTGTTGGATAGCCCTTGATGCCCTGAGGGGCTACATCGAGGTCCTGTCCGGATCCGAGGCCAGGAGCTCCAGCTGGTGACCCGAGGTAGGGGAGCTGGGGAGACTGACCTCTAGGTAGGGGGTCAGATGGGCTTGCCTTGGGCTGACCCAGGGCTCGTTGGATAGCCCTTGATGCCCTGAGGGGCTACATCGAGGTCCTGTCCGGATCCGAGGCCAGGAGCTCCAGCTGGTGACCCGAGGTAGGGGAGCTGGGGAGACTGACCTCTAGGTAGGGGGTCAGATGGGCTTGCCTTGGGCTGACCCAGGGCTCGTTGGATAGCCCTTGATGCCCTGAGGGGCTACATCGAGGTCCTGTCCGGATCCGAGGCCAGGAGCTCCAGCTGGTGACCCGAGGTAGGGGAGCTGGGGAGACTGACCTCTAGGTAGGGGGTCAGATGGGCTTGCCTTGGGCTGACCCAGGGCTCGTTGGATAGCCCTTGATGCCCTGAGGGGCTACATCGAGGTCCTGTCCGGATCCGAGGCCAGGAGCTCCAGCTGGTGACCCGAGGTAGGGGAGCTGGGGAGACTGACCTCTAGGTAGGGGGTCAGATGGGCTCGCCTTGGGCTGACCCAGGGCTCGTTGGATAGCCCTTGATGCCCTGAGGGGCTACATCGAGGTCCTGTCCGGATCCGAGGCCAGGAGCTCCAGCTGGTGACCCGAGGTAGGGGAGCTGGGGAGACTGACCTCTAGGTAGGGGGTCAGATGGGCTCGCCTTGGGCTGACCCAGGGCTCGTTGGATAGCCCTTGATGCCCTGAGGGGCTACATCAAGGTCCTGTCCGGATCCGAGGCCAGGAGCTCCAGCTGGGGACCCGAGGTAGGGGAGCTGGGGAGACTGACCTCTAGGTAGGGGGTCAGATGGGCTTGCCTTGGGCTGACCCAGGGCTCGTTGTGTAGCCCTTGATGCCCTGAGGGGCTACATCGAGGTCCTGTCCGGATCCGAGGCCAGGAGCTCCAGCTGGTGACCCGAGGTAGGGGAGCTGGGGAGACTGACCTCTAGGTAGGGGGTCAGATGGGCTTGCCTTGGGCTGACCCAGGGCTCGTTGGATAGCCCTTGATGCCCTGAGGGGCTACATCAAGGTCCTGTCCGGATCCGAGGCCAGGAGCTCCAGCTGGTGACCCGAGGTAGGGGAGCTGGGGAGACTGACCTCTAGGTAGGGGGGTCAGATGGGCTTGCCTTGGGCTGACCCAGGGCTCGTTGGATAGCCCTTGATGCCCTGAGGGGCTACATCGAGGTCCTGTCCGGATCCGAGGCCAGGAGCTCCAGCTGGTGACCCGAGGTAGGGGAGCTGGGGAGACTGACCTCTAGGTAGGGGGTCAGATGGGCTTGCCTTGGGCTGACCCAGGGCTCGTTGGATAGCCCTTGATGCCCTGAGGGGCTACATCGAGGTCCTGTCCGGATCCGAGGCCAGGAGCTCCAGCTGGTGACCCGAGGTAGGGGAGCTGGGGAGACTGACCTCTAGGTAGGGGGTCAGATGGGCTTGCCTTGGGCTGACCCAGGGCTCGTTGGATAGCCCTTGATGCCCTGAGGGGCTACATCGAGGTCCTGTCCGGATCCGAGGCCAGGAGCTCCAGCTGGTGACCCGAGGTAGGGGAGCTGGGGAGACTGACCTCTAGGTAGGGGGTCAGATGGGCTCGCCTTGGGCTGACCCAGGGCTCGTTGGATAGCCCTTGATGCCCTGAGGGGCTACATCAAGGTCCTGTCCGGATCCGAGGCCAGGAGCTCCAGCTGGTGACCCGAGGTAGGGGAGCTGGGGAGACTGACCTCTAGGTAGGGGGTCAGATGGGCTTGCCTTGGGCTGACCCAGGGCTCGTTGGATAGCCCTTGATGCCCTGAGGGGCTACATCGAGGTCCTGTCCGGATCCGAGGCCAGGAGCTCCAGCTGGTGACCCGAGGTAGGGGAGCTGGGGAGACTGACCTCTAGGTAGGGGGTCGGATGGGCTTGCCTTGGGCTGACCCAGGGCTCGTTGGATAGCCCTTGATGCCCTGAGGGGCTACATCGAGGTCCTGTCCGGATCCGAGGCCAGGAGCTCCAGCTGGTGACCCGAGGTAGGGGAGCTGGGGAGACTGACCTCTAGGTAGGGGGTCAGATGGGCTTGCCTTGGGCTGACCCAGGGCTTGTTGGATAGCCCTTGATGCCCTGAGGGGCTACATCGAGGTCCTGTCCGGATCCGAGGCCAGGAGCTCCAGCTGGTGACCCGAGGTAGGGGAGCTGGGGAGACTGACCTCTAGGTAGGGGGTCAGATGGGCTCGCCTTGGGCTGACCCAGGGCGCGTTGGATAGCCCTTGATGCCCTGAGGGGCTACATCGAGGTCCTGTCCGGATCCGAGGCCAGGAGCTCCAGCTGGTGACCCGAGGTAGGGGAGCTGGGGAGACTGACCTCTAGGTAGGGGGTCAGATGGGCTCGCCTTGGGCTGACCCAGGGCTCGTTGGATAGCCCTTGATGCCCTGAGGGGCTACATCGAGGTCCTGTCCGGATCCGAGGCCAGGAGCTCCAGCTGGTGACCCGAGGTAGGGGAGCTGGGGAGACTGACCTCTAGGTAGGGGGTCAGATGGGCTTGCCTTGGGCTGACCCAGGGCTCGTTGGATAGCCCTTGATGCCCTGAGGGGCTACATCAAGGTCCTGTCCGGATCCGAGGCCAGGAGCTCCAGCTGGTGACCCGAGGTAGGGGAGCTGGGGAGACTGAGCTCTAGATAGGGGGTCAGATGGTCTTGCCTTGGGCTGAACCAGGGCTCGTTGGATAGCCCTTGATGCCCTGAGGGGCTACATCAAGGTCCTGTCCGGATCCGAGGCCAGGAGCTCCAGCTGGTGACCCGAGGTAGGGGAGCTGGGGAGACTGACCTCTAGGTAGGGGGTCAGATGGGCTTGCCTTGGGCTGACCCAGGGCTCGTTGGATAGCCCTTGATGCCCTGAGGGGCTACATCGAGGTCCTGTCCGGATCCGAGGCCAGGAGCTCCAGCTGGTGACCCGAGGTAGGGGAGCTGGGGAGACTGACCTCTAGGTAGGGGGTCAGATGGGCTTGCCTTGGGCTGACCCAGGGCTTGTTGGATAGCCCTTGATGCCCTGAGGGGCTACATCGAGGTCCTGTCCGGATCCGAGGCCAGGAGCTCCAGCTGGTGACCCGAGGTAGGGGAGCTGGGGAGACTGACCTCTAGGTAGGGGGTCAGATGGGCTTGCCTTGGGCTGACCCAGGGCTTGTTGGATAGCCCTTGATGCCCTGAGGGGCTACATCGAGGTCCTGTCCGGATCCGAGGCCAGGAGCTCCAGCTGGTGACCCGAGGTAGGGGAGCTGGGGAGACTGACCTCTAGGTAGGGGGTCAGATGGGCTTGCCTTGGGCTGACCCAGGGCTCGTTGGATAGCCCTTGATGCCCTGAGGGGCTACATCGAGGTCCTGTCCGGATCCGAGGCCAGGAGCTCCAGCTGGTGACCCGAGGTAGGGGAGCTGGGGAGACTGACCTCTAGGTAGGGGGTCAGATGGGCTTGCCTTGGGCTGACCCAGGGCTCGTTGGATAGCCCTTGATGCCCTGAGGGGCTACATCGAGGTCCTGTCCGGATCCGAGGCCAGGAGCTCCAGCTGGTGACCCGAGGTAGGGGAGCTGGGGAGACTGACCTCTAGGTAGGGGGTCAGATGGGCTTGCCTTGGGCTGACCCAGGGCTCGTTGGATAGCCCTTGATGCCCTGAGGGGCTACATCGAGGTCCTGTCCGGATCCGAGGCCAGGAGCTCCAGCTGGTGACCCGAGGTAGGGGAGCTGGGGAGACTGACCTCTAGGTAGGGGGTCAGATGGGCTCGCCTTGGGCTGACCCAGGGCTCGTTGGATAGCCCTTGATGCCCTGAGGGGCTACATCGAGGTCCTGTCCGGATCCGAGGCCAGGAGCTCCAGCTGGTGACCCGAGGTAGGGGAGCTGGGGAGACTGACCTCTAGGTAGGGGGTCAGATGGGCTCGCCTTGGGCTGACCCAGGGCTCGTTGGATAGCCCTTGATGCCCTGAGGGGCTACATCAAGGTCCTGTCCGGATCCGAGGCCAGGAGCTCCAGCTGGGGACCCGAGGTAGGGGAGCTGGGGAGACTGACCTCTAGGTAGGGGGTCAGATGGGCTTGCCTTGGGCTGACCCAGGGCTCGTTGTGTAGCCCTTGATGCCCTGAGGGGCTACATCGAGGTCCTGTCCGGATCCGAGGCCAGGAGCTCCAGCTGGTGACCCGAGGTAGGGGAGCTGGGGAGACTGACCTCTAGGTAGGGGGTCAGATGGGCTTGCCTTGGGCTGACCCAGGGCTCGTTGGATAGCCCTTGATGCCCTGAGGGGCTACATCGAGGTCCTGTCCGGATCCGAGGCCAGGAGCTCCAGCTGGTGACCCGAGGTAGGGGAGCTGGGGAGACTGACCTCTAGGTAGGGGGTCAGATGGGCTTGCCTTGGGCTGACCCAGGGCTCGTTGGATAGCCCTTGATGCCCTGAGGGGCTACATCGAGGTCCTGTCCGGATCCGAGGCCAGGAGCTCCAGCTGGTGACCCGAGGTAGGGGAGCTGGGGAGACTGAGCTCTAGATAGGGGGTCAGATGGGCTTGCCTTGGGCTGACCCAGGGCTCGTTGGATAGCCCTTGATGCCCTGAGGGGCTACATCGAGGTCCTGTCCGGATCCGAGGCCAGGAGCTCCAGCTGGTGACCCGAGGTAGGGGAGCTGGGGAGACTGACCTCTAGGTAGGGGGTCAGATGGGCTTGCCTTGGGCTGACCCAGGGCTCGTTGGATAGCCCTTGATGCCCTGAGGGGCTACATCGAGGTCCTGTCCGGATCCGAGGCCAGGAGCTCCAGCTGGTGACCCGAGGTAGGGGAGCTGGGGAGACTGACCTCTAGGTAGGGGGTCAGATGGGCTTGCCTTGGGCTGACCCAGGGCTCGTTGGATAGCCCTTGATGCCCTGAGGGGCTACATCGAGGTCCTGTCCGGATCCGAGGCCAGGAGCTCCAGCTGGTGACCCGAGGTAGGGGAGCTGGGGAGACTGACCTCTAGGTAGGGGGTCAGATGGGCTCGCCTTGGGCTGACCCAGGGCTCGTTGGATAGCCCTTGATGCCCTGAGGGGCTACATCGAGGTCCTGTCCGGATCCGAGGCCAGGAGCTCCAGCTGGTGACCCGAGGTAGGGGAGCTGGGGAGACTGACCTCTAGGTAGGGGGTCAGATGGGCTCGCCTTGGGCTGACCCAGGGCTCGTTGGATAGCCCTTGATGCCCTGAGGGGCTACATCAAGGTCCTGTCCGGATCCGAGGCCAGGAGCTCCAGCTGGGGACCCGAGGTAGGGGAGCTGGGGAGACTGACCTCTAGGTAGGGGGTCAGATGGGCTTGCCTTGGGCTGACCCAGGGCTCGTTGTGTAGCCCTTGATGCCCTGAGGGGCTACATCGAGGTCCTGTCCGGATCCGAGGCCAGGAGCTCCAGCTGGTGACCCGAGGTAGGGGAGCTGGGGAGACTGACCTCTAGGTAGGGGGTCAGATGGGCTTGCCTTGGGCTGACCCAGGGCTCGTTGGATAGCCCTTGATGCCCTGAGGGGCTACATCAAGGTCCTGTCCGGATCCGAGGCCAGGAGCTCCAGCTGGTGACCCGAGGTAGGGGAGCTGGGGAGACTGACCTCTAGGTAGGGGGGTCAGATGGGCTTGCCTTGGGCTGACCCAGGGCTCGTTGGATAGCCCTTGATGCCCTGAGGGGCTACATCAAGGTCCTGTCCGGATCCGAGGCCAGGAGCTCCAGCTGGTGACCCGAGGTAGGGGAGCTGGGGAGACTGACCTCTAGGTAGGGGGGTCAGATGGGCTTGCCTTGGGCTGACCCAGGGCTCGTTGGATAGCCCTTGATGCCCTGAGGGGCTACATCGAGGTCCTGTCCGGATCCGAGGCCAGGAGCTCCAGCTGGTGACCCGAGGTAGGGGAGCTGGGGAGACTGACCTCTAGGTAGGGGGTCAGATGGGCTCGCCTTGGGCTGACCCAGGGCTCGTTGGATAGCCCTTGATGCCCTGAGGGGCTACATCAAGGTCCTGTCCGGATCCGAGGCCAGGAGCTCCAGCTGGTGACCCGAGGTAGGGGAGCTGGGGAGACTGACCTCTAGGTAGGGGGTCAGATGGGCTTGCCTTGGGCTGACCCAGGGCTCGTTGGATAGCCCTTGATGCCCTGAGGGGCTACATCGAGGTCCTGTCCGGATCCGAGGCCAGGAGCTCCAGCTGGTGACCCGAGGTAGGGGAGCTGGGGAGACTGACCTCTAGGTAGGGGGTCAGATGGGCTTGCCTTGGGCTGACCCAGGGCTCGTTGGATAGCCCTTGATGCCCTGAGGGGCTACATCGAGGTCCTGTCCGGATCCGAGGCCAGGAGCTCCAGCTGGTGACCCGAGGTAGGGGAGCTGGGGAGACTGACCTCTAGGTAGGGGGTCAGATGGGCTTGCCTTGGGCTGACCCAGGGCTCGTTGGATAGCCCTTGATGCCCTGAGGGGCTACATCAAGGTCCTGTCCGGATCCGAGGCCAGGAGCTCCAGCTGGTGACCCGAGGTAGGGGAGCTGGGGAGACTGACCTCTAGGTAGGGGGTCAGATGGGCTTGCCTTGGGCTGACCCAGGGCTCGTTGGATAGCCCTTGATGCCCTGAGGGGCTACATCAAGGTCCTGTCCGGATCCGAGGCCAGGAGCTCCAGCTGGTGACCCGAGGTAGGGGAGCTGGGGAGACTGACCTCTAGATAGGGGGTCAGATGGGCTTGCCTTGGGCTGACCCAGGGCTCGTTGGATAGCCCTTGATGCCCTGAGGGGCTACATCAAGGTCCTGTCCGGATCCGAGGCCAGGAGCTCCAGCTGGTGACCCGAGGTAGGGGAGCTGGGGAGACTGACCTCTAGGTAGGGGGTCAGATGGGCTTGCCTTGGGCTGACCCAGGGCTCGTTGGATAGCCCTTGATGCCCTGAGGGGCTACATCGAGGTCCTGTCCGGATCCGAGGCCAGGAGCTCCAGCTGGTGACCCGAGGTAGGGGAGCTGGGGAGACTGACCTCTAGGTAGGGGGTCAGATGGGCTTGCCTTGGGCTGACCCAGGGCTCGTTGGATAGCCCTTGATGCCCTGAGGGGCTACATCAAGGTCCTGTCCGGATCCGAGGCCAGGAGCTCCAGCTGGTGACCCGAGGTAGGGGAGCTGGGGAGACTGACCTCTAGGTAGGGGGTCAGATGGGCTTGCCTTGGGCTGACCCAGGGCTCGTTGGATAGCCCTTGATGCCCTGAGGGGCTACATCGAGGTCCTGTCCGGATCCGAGGCCAGGAGCTCCAGCTGGTGACCCGAGGTAGGGGAGCTGGGGAGACTGACCTCTAGGTAGGGGGTCAGATGGGCTTGCCTTGGGCTGACCCAGGGCTCGTTGGATAGCCCTTGATGCCCTGAGGGGCTACATCGAGGTCCTGTCCGGATCCGAGGCCAGGAGCTCCAGCTGGTGACCCGAGGTAGGGGAGCTGGGGAGACTGACCTCTAGGTAGGGGGTCAGATGGGCTTGCCTTGGGCTGACCCAGGGCTCGTTGGATAGCCCTTGATGCCCTGAGGGGCTACATCGAGGTCCTGTCCGGATCCGAGGCCAGGAGCTCCAGCTGGTGACCCGAGGTAGGGGAGCTGGGGAGACTGACCTCTAGGTAGGGGGTCAGATGGGCTCGCCTTGGGCTGACCCAGGGCTCGTTGGATAGCCCTTGATGCCCTGAGGGGCTACATCGAGGTCCTGTCCGGATCCGAGGCCAGGAGCTCCAGCTGGTGACCCAAGGTAGGGGAGCTGGGGAGACTGACCTCTAGGTAGGGGGTCAGATGGGCTTGCCTTGGGCTGACCCAGGGCTCGTTGGATAGCCCTTGATGCCCTGAGGGGCTACATCGAGGTCCTGTCCGGATCCGAGGCCAGGAGCTCCAGCTGGTGACCCGAGGTAGGGGAGCTGGGGAGACTGACCTCTAGGTAGGGGGTCAGATGGGCTTGCCTTGGGCTGACCCAGGGCTCGTTGGATAGCCCTTGATGCCCTGAGGGGCTACATCGAGGTCCTGTCCGGATCCGAGGCCAGGAGCTCCAGCTGGTGACCCGAGGTAGGGGAGCTGGGGAGACTGACCTCTAGGTAGGGGGTCAGATGGGCTTGCCTTGGGCTGACCCAGGGCTCGTTGGATAGCCCTTGATGCCCTGAGGGGCTACATCAAGGTCCTGTCCGGATCCGAGGCCAGGAGCTCCAGCTGGTGACCCGAGGTAGGGGAGCTGGGGAGACTGACCTCTAGGTAGGGGGTCAGATGGGCTTGCCTTGGGCTGACCCAGGGCTCGTTGGATAGCCCTTGATGCCCTGAGGGGCTACATCAAGGTCCTGTCCGGATCCGAGGCCAGGAGCTCCAGCTGGTGACCCGAGGTAGGGGAGCTGGGGAGACTGACCTCTAGATAGGGGGTCAGATGGGCTTGCCTTGGGCTGACCCAGGGCTCGTTGGATAGCCCTTGATGCCCTGAGGGGCTACATCAAGGTCCTGTCCGGATCCGAGGCCAGGAGCTCCAGCTGGTGACCCGAGGTAGGGGAGCTGGGGAGACTGAGCTCTAGATAGGGGGTCAGATGGGCTTGCCTTGGGCTGACCCAGGGCTCGTTGGATAGCCCTTGATGCCCTGAGGGGCTACATCGAGGTCCTGTCCGGATCCGAGGCCAGGAGCTCCAGCTGGTGACCCGAGGTAGGGGAGCTGGGGAGACTGACCTCTAGGTAGGGGGGTCAGATGGGCTTGCCTTGGGCTGACCCAGGGCTCGTTGGATAGCCCTTGATGCCCTGAGGGGCTACATCGAGGTCCTGTCCGGATCCGAGGCCAGGAGCTCCAGCTGGTGACCCGAGGTAGGGGAGCTGGGGAGACTGACCTCTAGGTAGGGGGTCAGATGGGCTTGCCTTGGGCTGACCCAGGGCTCGTTGGATAGCCCTTGATGCCCTGAGGGGCTACATCGAGGTCCTGTCCGGATCCGAGGCCAGGAGCTCCAGCTGGTGACCCGAGGTAGGGGAGCTGGGGAGACTGACCTCTAGGTAGGGGGTCAGATGGGCTTGCCTTGGGCTGACCCAGGGCTCGTTGGATAGCCCTTGATGCCCTGAGGGGCTACATCGAGGTCCTGTCCGGATCCGAGGCCAGGAGCTCCAGCTGGTGACCCGAGGTAGGGGAGCTGGGGAGACTGACCTCTAGGTAGGGGGTCAGATGGGCTTGCCTTGGGCTGACCCAGGGCTCGTTGGATAGCCCTTGATGCCCTGAGGGGCTACATCGAGGTCCTGTCCGGATCCGAGGCCAGGAGCTCCAGCTGGTGACCCGAGGTAGGGGAGCTGGGGAGACTGACCTCTAGGTAGGGGGTCAGATGGGCTTGCCTTGGGCTGACCCAGGGCTCGTTGGATAGCCCTTGATGCCCTGAGGGGCTACATCAAGGTCCTGTCCGGATCCGAGGCCAGGAGCTCCAGCTGGTGACCCGAGGTAGGGGAGCTGGGGAGACTGACCTCTAGGTAGGGGGTCAGATGGGCTTGCCTTGGGCTGACCCAGGGCTCGTTGGATAGCCCTTGATGCCCTGAGGGGCTACATCGAGGTCCTGTCCGGATCCGAGGCCAGGAGCTCCAGCTGGGGACCCGAGGTAGGGGAGCTGGGGAGACTGACCTCTAGATAGGGGGTCAGATGGGCTTGCCTTGGGCTGACCCAGGGCTCGTTGGATAGCCCTTGATGCCCTGAGGGGCTACATCGAGGTCCTGTCCGGATCCGAGGCCAGGAGCTCCAGCTGGTGACCCGAGGTAGGGGAGCTGGGGAGACTGACCTCTAGGTAGGGGGTCAGATGGGCTTGCCTTGGGCTGACCCAGGGCTCGTTGGATAGCCCTTGATGCCCTGAGGGGCTACATCGAGGTCCTGTCCGGATCCGAGGCCAGGAGCTCCAGCTGGTGACCCGAGGTAGGGGAGCTGGGGAGACTGACCTCTAGGTAGGGGGTCAGATGGGCTCGCCTTGGGCTGACCCAGGGCTCGTTGGATAGCCCTTGATGCCCTGAGGGGCTACATCAAGGTCCTGTCCGGATCCGAGGCCAGGAGCTCCAGCTGGTGACCCGAGGTAGGGGAGCTGGGGAGACTGACCTCTAGGTAGGGGGTCAGATGGGCTTGCCTTGGGCTGACCCAGGGCTCGTTGGATAGCCCTTGATGCCCTGAGGGGCTACATCGAGGTCCTGTCCGGATCCGAGGCCAGGAGCTCCAGCTGGTGACCCGAGGTAGGGGAGCTGGGGAGACTGACCTCTAGGTAGGGGGTCAGATGGGCTTGCCTTGGGCTGACCC